>OU015496.1:191732994-192112278 GCA_907164885.2 Dolomedes plantarius | reverse complement strand
GCAGGTCTAACCAAAGTACATCCCAAGGCCCGAGATCCCCATTGAGACAGATAGTCAAAACTAATGAAAATACACATACATTCTGCACTTAGGACTCAACGCACCATAAATGCAAGTACACATACAATCCTAAAGAACACAAATGAAGAGACAGAAATGCAAAAAGGCGCACCTACCCTAAATCAGTGAGTAACGGTTATGGTCAAACAGCGGCCAATTTATAGCCTAGGAGTTACGTCACTGTAGCAAAACTACAGCGCCACACCCCATTGAAGTTTTTAAGCTACAAAAGTTTAAAGAGAGTTTGAAATTAGAAAACCCATCTTAAAAGTCCTTAAAATATACTCGAGTCTAAACGCAATTTTTTTAATACTTTTAGATTGCCGAAATTATTAGGGAAATTGATCTTACGTAGGTTTTCCTCGAGATTCTACACGCTTCCAAAAAATCATCAGCGTTATTGCAAATATTTTTTATGCTGCTTATCTGGATATTAAAATTAAAATTCAAAATAGTGAATTAAATATAGGGATATATGATATAGAACAGGGTTTCCCAACCTTTTCATAGTACCGTAGCTGTACGTTGTAAACAATTTGATGACGTACTGGTAGACCAAAAATTTTGAAATGGGGAATAAAATGCAATGCAGAACATTTGTAATAAAGACAAGTAACTTGGGATATATTTTTATTGCTAAACATATACATAAAATATAATAAACACTTTAAAAAAATATATATAATTAGTGAGAAGGTTGGGCCTGTTTATTAGTAACTAAAGAAGTAATATCGGGCTTAATGTTTGTCAGTTTAAGGCGAAGATCCGATTCAATGTCTAGCAAAGCTCTATATTTGGTTTTCATCGCAGTCATTGCAGAAAATCCTTTTTCACATAAATATGTGGTCGAAAATGGCATTAAAATTTTTACCGCTTGGCAAGAAACTTTCTCAGACACAGTTATAATTCGCAAAAACAGTTATAGACACAGTTATAATTCGCAGGCGAGTGCCAAATTTTTATGGGGGGGGGGGGTCATAGATAACACATTCAGGTGTAGACGGCATCTTTTGAGATTAGGTAAATCCGAATAAAGTATTACAACACAAACAATGGATAAGAAATTCCAAACTAAAATATTAAAACGTATGGATTATTAGTTATTATAGTCATTTCTTTTTTTTTGTAATACAGATTTTTAATAGATTTTTGTTTTAAATTGTAAAATCATTCGCGTACCGGTACTGCTACGCGTACCCAAGGTTAGGAACCACTGATATAGAAGATTAGATTTTAACTTTGAGGTTATTACGTTTACCAATATCCATAGCAACTTGAAGTATAAAATTCATTATAATATCTTTCACGGACAACTAAACACTATAAAAAACATTTGTAATTACGCTGACGATTTTTTGGAAGCGTATAGCAATTTCGAGGGAAACCTAAGTAAGAACAATTTCCCTAATAATTTCGGCAATCTAAAACTATTAAAAAAATGGCATTTAGACTGGGGTATATTTTAAGGACTTTTAAGATAGGGTTTTCTAATTTCACACTTTCTTTAAACTTTTGTGGCTTAAAAACTTCAACGGGGTGTGGCGCTGTAGTTTTGCTACAGTGACGCAACTCCTAGGCTATAAATTGGCCGCTGTTTGACTATAACCGTTACTCACTGAATTAGGGTAAGTGCACCGTTTTGCATTTCTGTCTCTTCATTTGTGTTCTTTAGGATTGTATGTGTACTTGCATTTATGGTGCGTTGAGTCCTAAGTGCAGAATGTCTGTGTATTTTCATTTGTTTTGACTCTCTGTTTCAATGGGGATCTCGGTGCCTTGGGATGTCTTTTGATTAGACCTGCATCCTGTTCAAAAAGTTCCCCCCTTGAGGTATCTTATTTGGTTAGGCCTCCTGATGACGAGACCAGTCGGTTACCTCGATATATGGTTTAGTTCCTTTACTGCTACAGAATCTTGCCTTATGGTACGTTGAGTCCCAAGTGCGTGATTTCTGTTTAATTTGTCTACATTCTGCCTACTAATAATCACCTTGCTCTGTTGTATTATTTAATTTTAGTTATATTTGTCCGTTTTCAGTAAGAGGATTTGTTGCAACTTCGCAATCTTTTATTGAAAACTTAAAATTTTCAACTCTAGGGTAAGTTTTCTGTTACTTTGTTCTGCAGTCTATGGCCTCTTTATACGTTTTAGCTCATGTTGAATTATTTCCATTATTTGTGCAATATAGTGCACTAAGGCAAAAAGAAAAGCAGAGGAAATTTCTAAAAAACCATGTAAAGATATCGGTGCATCTATAAGTGAAAATCGAAAAAAAAAAAAATAATAATAATCGGAAATAAATTGATGCAATATTGTGCACTAGCGCAAAAAGAAAAGCAGTAGACATTTATAAAAAACTATGCAAATTTATTGGTGCGTCTATAATAGAAAAAAAATTAAAATTTGAAATAAATTGGCGTAATATTGTGCACTAGTGCAGAAAGAAAAGCACAGGAATTTTCTAAAAAACCATGTAAGTGGTTTTTTAGAATTTTCTATTTGAAGTTATCGCCTCATCTATAACAGAAAATAGAAAAAAAAAATTAAAAATCGCAAATAAAAGGATGCAATATTGTGTACTAGGGCAAAAAGAAAAGCAGTAGACATTTCTAAAAAACTATGTAAAGTTATTGGTGCATCTATAATAGAATAAATAAAAAAATTAAAATTTGAAATAAATTGACGTAATATTGTGCACTAGTGCAAAAAGAAAAGCACAGGAATTTTCTAAAAAACCGTGTAAAGTTATCGCCTCATCTATAACAGAAAATAGAAAAAAATTAAAAATCGGAAATAAAAGGATGCAATATTGTGTACTAGGACAAAAAGAAAAGCAGTAGACATTTCTAAAAAACTATGTAAAGTTATTGGTGCATCTATAATAGAATAAATAAAAAAATTAAAATTTGAAATAAATTGGCGTAATATTGTGCACTAGTGCAGAAAGAAAAGCACAGGAATTTTCTAAAAAACCATGTAAGTGGTTTTTTAGAATTTTCTATTTGAAGTTATCGCCTCATCTATAACAGAAAATAGAAAAAAAAAATTAAAAATCGCAAATAAAAGGATGCAATATTGTGTACTAGGGCAAAAAGAAAAGCAGTAGACATTTCTAAAAAACTATGTAAAGTTATTGGTGCATCTATAATAGAATAAATAAAAAAATTAAAATTTGAAATAAATTGACGTAATATTGTGCACTAGTGCAAAAAGAAAAGCACAGGAATTTTCTAAAAAACCGTGTAAAGTTATCGCCTCATCTATAACAGAAAATAGAAAAAAATTAAAAATCGGAAATAAAAGGATGCAATATTGTGTACTAGGACAAAAAGAAAAGCAGTAGACATTTCTAAAAAACTATGTAAAGTTATTGATGCATCTATAAGAGAAAAAAATCTGAAATAAATTGATTCAATATTGTGCACTAGTGCAATGATAAAAGCAGTTGAGAAAAAATGACTGGGTTTTAGATTTGAATAGCGTGCTGAGTTGTTATTGATTCAAATCATTTTTTCTTCTTCTTCTGATAAACGTCGCCAAGACACTACTACTACATTACTTTCTTTCTTAGACATTTTGGCGAATTTGAAAAAAGGTAGAAATGCATACCTTTCAGAGTGATAACAATGATACAACAATACAAATAAATCATCCAGGATCTGAAATTTAGGCTCATTTTCATTTTATTGAGAGTCATTATTTTTATCATAACTCGTATCCATGGGCAAACTGATGTGACCTTTAGGAATTTAATATTTTGATCCAAAAGTAGGATTCTCGTGACTTAGCAACGTACTTTATCATTACGCAGAACGTACGCATTTATGTTCGGTAGCGTGTTTCTCAGCGTATTTCATTTCTAACGGGCACGAAATGGTTTAGTGGTAGAGCGTTCGGTTTCGGTCTGGATGTGCTCAGTTCGAATCCCAATAAACACCATTAAATACCTTCGTGTCTAGGCCTCATATGGATACGTTAAATCCCCTTCCCCGCAGTCAGTGGGGAGGAGAAGGTACGAACCCTCCAAATGTCGTCCCTGGGGGTCCTCGGACGAAATTGAATCCGCACCAGAGAGCAATGTCGACTCACCTGTATAGTGCTCCCAGAATAAGAGTTATCGACAAATTCACGTGGTTTGGAGTGCGCATGTCTCAAGACAAATGCCTCCGCATTAAAAAAAAAATTTTTTATAATAGCATAATTCTGTTCTCATATGGCAAAATGTTATAAGTCACTGGGGCACTTTGCCCCAGGCACCCAAATGCCGGAGGGGCACCAAAAATTTTTAAAAAAAATATTTATTAGATTTTCTCCGAAAGAAAATTCTGAAACTTGTACCGTACTTCAAAATTCAAAATAATCTCCTGAAAAAAGGGGCCCCCAAAAAGTAAAAAAAAAAATTATTCGATTAATGAGATTTCTTGGGCTCCCAATATAAGTTTGCCCCAGGCCCCGTAAAGTCTCTGGGCGGCCCTGAGTAATAGTCATCTATTTTTCTGAAACATTGGTACTACGTTTGCTCATGCAAAACAAATTTCTGAGTTTCACGACATCTTGAATCTTAGAATTGCTGTCACGCAAATTTCTTATAACGTTCTGCCATCTGAGCGCAGAATTTACTATTATTATGGTACAAGAACGCGCAATTATTTTCTTTGCGCATCTACAATTTTCCCAGGTATAAAAATCTCTAAGCATTAATTAGTTTATTTTTAGCACCTTTGTATAAAAGCATTAATCAGCACGACTTCCCAGATCTTCAGCCATACTCATGGAACAATCATTTTGCAGCCTTTACATCTTTCCAGGGGATGAGAATTTTATTCCGCAGTTGGTTTCTCCCGGCTCCATCTCCGGCCTATTCCCCGCTTGCCTCCTTTTTTTTTTTCTCCTTCTTTATCTGAGTTGTATATTAGCCAGAAATAAGATTGTCAACACACAAGTTCAACCGGAGCCATCACGACCGAAGCACGTGTTTCGGAGAGGCGCGAGATCGTAGTAGATTCAGAGCTGGATTTTGGCGGCCGTTCAAACTCCGTTCGCTTGCACTTGACATGGACTCAAAAAAATTCTTATTGCAGATGTAACATCTAATATCGGATTAGATAGATGAGCAGGGTGAGGTCCAGGGAAACACGTCGAGCTCGTTTAGGGACTTATCAGCTCCCGATAAAGCTTTGTGAGGTTCAGGGGGTTCAAGACACAAAGTTCTATTTATATGTATTTTTCTTTTTTTTTCTATTTGCGTGTATTTCGTTATATTAGTTCTACAATGGTTTAGGCTCCCCTGCCCGCTCTCATCCCCACACGAAATTTCTTTTTGGAACATTTTGTGTTCCGGAGCTTTGAATGTCTCCATTTCCAATTGGCAGTTTCCAACCAAATTAGTAACAATAAGGCCGTCTGCACACGGGGCAACTCAAAAGAAACTGATAACTGACTCAAATCACAAACCAGTCCGTGATGAGTCGCAACCTATGTAATTGAATGGAGCCACGCACACGACGCAACTGGTTACAAACCCGTCCGACGGGTTTGTAACCAGTTGCGTCGTGTTAATTTCATTCTATTTTCTGTATTTTTGTATTGAGTTGTGTTAGGTACTTATCAGCTTACAATAAAGCTATGACAGATTTAGGGGGTTCAAAACACAAAATTTTATTTTTATTTATTTATTCATTTTTAATTTACGCGCATTTCGTAATATCAGTTCTATAATGTTTTAGCCCACCCCCTCATGTTAAAAGAAGGAAAGAACAAAGTCGAAAAATTTTGTGTGTTGGACTCTTCCATTTAATTCTTCCATTTAATTGCAATTTAATTCTTCCATTTCCAACTGGCAGTTTCCAACCAAATTAACAACGATAAATCATAAGGGCGCGGTGACCCAATTGGCAAAGGCAGCGGGCCAGTGAACGTCGCTAGTTCGATAGCCGTCGCTGACAAAACCACCGACGTGTACACTAATGGCGGCTGGTGCACGGAAAAAAATCTGCCGTGGCCGCAATGTCCTCCAAGTTCCCAAAATACCTCTGGAGGTGAGGGGTCAAGCAGTGTTCCGGTGTCGTCACGTGACTCGGTTCAAAATTACGACACCGATATTCTTCGAGGCCAATCAGTCTTCAGCCCTAGTGGTACCTCGCCTAAAAGTGAAGTTGCTGACTATCCTTCGCCGAGGACCAATGTCCTTTGGACTTGGTGTAGGCTTTCCTACACCAAGGGGGTTGAAATCAACAAGAAGATAAATCATCGATATTTCATTCATCATAAATCGCTCATTCTTTTCAACTACGTCATATCTAAAAAAATAGGCGATTTTTAGTTATGCCTGTTTTCAGAATGCCCTGAAAGAGTAGTATAACCCTGAACGGTCGTCATATCTCACAGCTCAATATTTAGCCGCTAGAGAGCAGAATTAATATTTATTTTCAATACATTTTAATCTACTTTTAAACTTTTAAATCACTCTCCTGAAAAATCACGTTTTTTGAGATATGACGTTCTGTGAAATGTCTACAAATGAGTGGAATATGAACAAAAATAATCTCCATCGAACCTCTCTTTTTTCCTGTAGAGGTCAAAGAACTATATCTTATTCATTTTTGAAGATATAAAATGGAAATTACCTACAGAAAAAGTCCTTCATTATCTTTTATTAGTACGCCATTTTCCTAAAAAAAATTGCTTCTAACAGACTGAATACTATAAGCAAGTATACTTCACTCAATTTTGAAATAAATGAAGACTGCTGATATTTATCCTACATCGCTAAAATACAGGGTGGTCATTAAAACAACTTTGCCGATATATGGACCTCTAGCGGCTGTTACAATCAACCGATCGATATAAGATTTCAGATGTAGTTATTCAGAGGTGTGAACCCGGGATTCTGTGAACGGCAACAAAGTGGCGATCACGGTTACGGTTATAGCTATAGAAACTCGAAATTTTTGAAAGGCAACGCCCACTTTTTCGCATTGTAAAATGTGCAACGCATGCGAAAACCCTAAAGAACGTTGGAACGGTATGTGTATCACAGAAAACGGACACGTTATGCACGCTCAAAAAACAGCTCTGCGAACGGCCATCAAAAACACGATGATGGCACCCATGTGTGAAATGTGTAATCCAAATAAAAGTTTTCTTTTGTGCGATCTGTGTTGTCATCAGTGATTGATGTCTTGCCTCTGTCATATGCAAATTTCCTCCGTGCGCCCGATCGTGTTTTTGTTGGCCGTTCGCAGAGCTGTTTTTTTTTTGTGCATGCATAACGCTTCCGTTTTTTGTGATTCAAGTCTGCCTATAACACGCCATGCCATGGATTCCGGCAAATCACGTTGTTGAGACATTTTCAAGTCACATTTTCTCAAAAAGAATAACTGAGCAATCGAATTTCACAATTAAGGCAGTGAAACAGACGTTTCTGCAACATCCCGATTTCCGCCCTTATGTTCTTTTTCTGGTTTTTGACGTCACGAACTTTGATTTGCATATGAAGTTTTCTTCTTCTGTTTCCTGCTAGGCTTTAAATTATGGATGATTTATTTTATGTTACTTATCGGTGTAAGTATTTGCGTAATTTCGTTAAATCCATGTGCTCCCCTAATTGTTTTGAGCAGTGTAGTTTCAGTTAAAAGGTCTTGAAATCTTTGTTTTACCGCACGAACGAGTTCCTACACTAGAATTCTCCCCCAGGTCGGCGGACCCCCTGAAATGGATTCACGGTCTCCCAAGGGTCCGCATGGACTACAGGTTAAAAAACCATGACGTAGATCCTCCCATCCAGCTTAATGGCCTGAAGCATTTCTTTAGCTTCGTTTTTTCTTTTGTTCAGAGTTCAGTTTGAGGAAGTGATCATTAATGTCCCATACCGTGTCAAAAATTGTTTAAGATACACTAAATTCCTCGGTGAAACTCTTGTTGAGTACGGTGGATATCATGGCTTTATTTATTTCGATAGTTTTGCTCGTACAACGAAAACCAATTTCTAAGATACCGAACAGGACACATGGCGATAAAAATGGAGCTTTATCAGCATTTCCACTATCTCAACAGTTTAGTGGCACAAAACTCAAAACAGAGACTTACGCATCTAATCTTAGATCCCTCTAAATGGAATTTTTTTTATCGGTTCTGAATGAACGAGAGGACAATATGCCCTTTTGGAACATCGTACGATGATGTCTCCAATCCATTTTTTTATTATTTCTTATTTAATCCAAGTGTCATAGAGATAAGGAGACATTCTGTGGAAGGTCGTTATCGAAGCCTTTAGGATTTTCTCAATATATCCTTATATTTGATGAAATATCTCCATAGATAAACGTTAGTGCGTTTCAAATGAAGAAAGAGGTACGTTAGATGCTCAAGATAGAATTATGTTTCGAAATTTATTCCATTCATCTCGTTTGCTCTTACTATATCAAGGTTTATCCACTTTTCACCGCTCTTCTGTGTTGCACAACGTGAAGCTTGAAAAACCCAATTCAACCCAGCTAAATAGTCTACACCAGGGATTCCCAGTGGGGTCTAGGTGGACCCCTTGGGGGTCGATAGAAGTTTAAAAAGGGTCTATAGTATTCCAGGGGTCTATTGGTGGTCGATGATAAAATTTTCTGTTTTAAAATTTAATTTAATTTTTTGGGAGTGTAATTATTAGATTACTAGCGGCCCGTCCCGACTTTGTCCGGGTTGAACAAAATATTATACCAATAAATTTCCAGTTGATAGCCAATAAATTGTAAATATTTTTTTACCTTAAAAATAACCTTAATAATACCTTAAATTAATATTACGTTAGTTAATAATTAAAATTAATTTTTTAAAAGAAAAAGGCGTGCCGGATGACGTCTAGATTCGAACCGCTAATGTCAGAACAGAAGCCCACCGTGATAGCACCGCGCTAAAGATCGTCTTGAAGACTTCGGCACAAAAAGCGGTAGAGGACAGTAGCGGTAACAATGGAGATTGTTAGGATTAAGCCCCTAACTTTATTTCTAATGATCAGATATACATAATATATAGCCTATGTCCATCTGGAATAATGTACCTTCCAAACAGTGAAAGAATTTTTCAAATAGGTGCAGTGGTTCTGGAGATTACCCTCCACGTACAAAATCGCTCTCTCTTTATATATAAGTATAGATAATATCCGTTTTAATATGTATAAATACAGATTTGCATGGGATAGAGTGATCCACCCATCTAAAGTCCAATGTCATGACGCTTTTGTATAGTTGTGGAATGAAATTATATTATAACTGCATATATGTCAGTAAAATTGTTTAGTAAAATATATATTTATATTCTTTATGTTATTGTGAAATGTTATGCTATTGTGTGTGTTATGTTATTGTGTGTGTGTGTGATGTCAGTAAAATTGTTTAGTAAAATATATATTTATATTCTTTATGTTATTGTGAAATGTTATGCTATTGTGTGTGTTATGTTATTGTGTGTGTGTGATGTCAGTAAAATTGTTTAGTAAAATATATATTTATATTCTTTATGTTATTGTGAAATGTTATGCTATTGTGTGTGTTATGTTATTGTGTGTGTGTGATGTCAGTAAAATTGTTTAGTAAAATATATATTTATATTCTTTATGTTATTGTGAAATGTTATGCTATTGTGTGTGTTATGTTATTGTGTGTGTGTGATGTCAGTAAAATTGTTTAGTAAAATATATATTTATATTCTTTATGTTATTGTGAAATGTTATGCTATTGTGTGTGTTATGTTATTGTGTGTGTGTGATGTCAGTAAAATTGTTTAGTAAAATATATATTTATATTCTTTATGTTATTGTGAAATGTTATGCTATTGTGTGTGTTATGTTATTGTGTGTGTGTGTGATGTCAGTAAAATTGTTTAGTAAAATATATATTTATATTCTTTATGTTATTGTGACTATACGATGATACGCAATTTCAGGCCAAACATTAAAAAATTGTATCAATGCATCAAGCACAACCGCCACATTAACTGAAATCGAACTTTTGCGCAATTACAATCTGTGTTTCTGAAATCTTGTTCATATTTGTGAAATTAAAAATGAAAATAGTACAAAAATAATAAAACATAAACCTAATGAACCGCTTTTTCTAATTTTTTGTTCCTATTCTTAGTCAAATTGTTATCCTTAAGTGTTTTATGTGCAAGTATTAGTATCACAATTATGTTGTACGCTGCATATTACAGAGAAAAATGTGAGGTGGTCTAAGAAGAAAATCATTTTTTTTTAAAAGAGGTCGATGTAGGAAAAAGGTTTGGAATAGGGATGCGACATCGATGTCGATGTTTTCAAAACATCGATGTTTTGATAAAAACATCGATGTTCTAAACATCGATTTATTGAAGGCGATTTTTTTTTTAACATCGATGTTTTGTGCTCGATGTTTTATGTTGTCTCGATGTTTTTTTTAATGAAAAAGCCCCATAATAAAAAAAAAATTTGGTGGAGATATGCACAGCAAAGTTTCTCAAGCTATTCTTTACATGATTTGTAGAGATTCTCAACTGATTTCAATTATTGAAGACGAGGGTTTTAAACACTTGTTAAATGTAACAACTTCAGATTTTTTTTTTTACTAAATTATTTAAGTCTCCTTCAAGTAAATTATTCTCCAACTTGTAAATAAATATTACAATAATTTTTCTCATTCAGCCAATTTAAATCAGAAAACATCACGGATTTTTTTTTTATGGCTTTGGTCCTATCAATTGTTTTTATAGAAATAAGTTTTTCCTCAATTTTCTGGTAAAAGTAATGAAATGTATCATGGAAATTCTGCGATATGCACTGACTCTAGCAACCAAGTTTTGGTCATTGGTGTCAGCCCAATCAGAGAGTAAAATTAACTCAACCCCCCCCCCCCCCTCCCACGACTAACCGAAGTAACATTAATGCTAGAGGTTACTAAACCAGTTTTAAAAAATGGATGTTCTAAAACATCGATGTTCAAAAACATCGATGGTTTTTGGGCGATGTTTTATTAGCATCGATGTTTTAATATTGAACATCGATGTTTTTTTGTCGATGTCGCATCCCTAGATTGGAACCCCTGGTCTGCACATTAAATCAAATTGATCGAACTGCAGCATTGGAGAAGAAAGGGTCGATGAGCGCCCGCAACTGAACCAGAATTCCTAAGATAGTTAAATTACCGATGTTTACATATACACCTCTATCTATACACATGCCTATACATACGCACATTCCCCGAGGTCTAATCGCTAAAAAATTATAATTGTTTTATGAAAATATTAAATTATAGATTTTGGGTAAACTCGGGCTTTGCCTGTTAAGTTCTATTTTCAAAACGAAGAAAACAGAATTCGAAATGACGCATTTGCTAATCTGTGATTACAAAAATACCGGTAAGAAAATTATCCATAGCTTAACATTGGGATTGAAGAACTATGATGCCAATTATGTACCTCCTTAAGGCTATATTGTTTTGGAATAAATCCTTTAAAAGCTTTAGGCTTTGAGCTTACATTAGTCTGGAGGCTAGATTCTTTTATATACTCTGTATTCTTCATATTCCTTTCTGATAACGTATAGCAGATGACGTTGTTCCGAATAATTCACGTAACTGTTTATTAAAGCTATGACACTGTTGCATAAAATTTTCATTTCCTTTATAAAGAGACTAGCTGAAAACCCGCACTTCGCTACGGAGTACATTAAAAGTAAATACAACGGTCAATGTATGCAATTAATGCCAAAAAGATAAATATATATATTTATAATAACTGCGACGATCAATGTATACAATTGATGTAAAAAACATATTTATAAAAAAATCGTAAGGGATATTTTTATAGATAAAATAATGTCAATCGTCTGCCGCATTAGCAAGAAAAATTTTTTTTAATCTATTTTGTTGTTATGCACAAGACGATAAATTTATTTAAATCACCAGTAAAAGAAACCACGTGATCAGCCTTTAATAAATTAAATTCTAAAAATGAATATTTAAAAATTCCCCAAAAATCAGAAAATGGAGGTAAAGATTCGAAAAAGATGTCATTTTAAAGGAATTTTTAGGATCTTTCTCGTGATATAAATTTTATAACCCTCAAATTATTATTTTACATGCAAACTTAAAAAAAATTACTAAAACAGCTTAAAAATTTAATTTTAAAAAAATCTAAGAAGAATTTTTCAAAAATCTCTCTTAGTGCACCCCTACACCATAAGAAGAATCGCCGTGCAAAATTTCATCCCTTTAGGTCCAGCGGTTTGGTCTGTGCGCTGTATGTCAGTCAGTCAGTGAGTCAGTTACGGAACTGCTTTATATATATAGATGTTAATCTTTAAGAATTGCAATACAATCTATGTTCTTACGTATGGAATGGGTAATGAAATATAATACAAAAACTAAAATATTCAGGATTCTCTTATACTTTATACATTAGAAATCTGGGCGCGGTAGCCCAGTTAGCAAGAGCAGCGGGCCAGTGATCTGAACGTCCCTGCTTCGATGCTCGTTGCTGCGAATCTACCGCCGTGTTCACCAATGGTGGCCGGGGCACGTAAAATAGGGCGTGGCTGCAATGTCCTCCAAGTTCTCAAATCTACCTCTGGAGGTGCGGGGTCGAGTGTTCCGGTCTCGTCACTTGACTCGGTTCAAAATTACGGTACCGGTCATTTAGCCAAGTCGGACTCGGACCCTTGTGGTGCTAATTCAAAACAGGAGCCGCACCTTCATCGCCCATAGCCTTCGGGACTTGATCTGATGTTGATGTCGGTCAAGGGGCATAAGCAACAACTACAACAACATTAGAAATCTAGAAACTGATAAAATGCACATCTAGACGATAAAATGTTTATCTAGAGACAGACTTGAAGTTTCTAAACACTGTAACACATTATATAGGTACACCTGGATCATCTAATGAAAATCAAAATTAATGTCTCACATGGGAACGAAAAAGGGCCGCGTAAAAGCAAGGCAAGCAAAATATACTAGGCAAAAAAGGCACGTGCTTAAGGTCTATACTGAAATTTGGGTCCCGCATAGAGGTATTTGTCATTGCTGCATGAGATAGATAAATCCGCTGCCTTCGACATCTAAATTTCATTAAAGAATATATATCAATAACAATACTTGTTGCAAAGCCAGCGTTATAGTTGTATCCTTTGGGGATACTTTGGTGGCGGGGGAAGCGTACACGACAGCTCAGCTGTGCATACTAAGTATACGTCGCTTTTGGAGCACATTACGCAAGGCTGAGAATGGAGTCATCGCTTCTGAAAAATTGAAATTTAAGAATCGAAAACAAAATCATACCTACATTTACCTAATGTCGGAATAGCTTTAAGACTGTTTTGAACATTATCAGTGAGCAATGCTGAAGGAGATTTTCCATACTGTAACTGGTAAAAAAAAAATGATTGACGCATTACTCTTTCAAAACAAAACCTTAACCCCCTATCGGGTCGGATCCAACCCGATCTCTTTTTCTTTATGTGGTTTTTGGTAGAAATAAGTACACAATAAGCATTTTTGTTGTATAATAACATTTATTGATAATATTTTACATGAAATAAAAACATTTTTGTAGACAAAGTGACCAACGAATTGTAATTTTGCTACATAGAATGTTGTATATATTAGGTCTAATATGTAATTTAGTCTTGTACCTAGTTTTAGAAGTTAGTGAAGCCAACTTTCCGAGCACAAAAATGTTAAAAAAAGTTATACTAACATTTCTTTTTTTGCCTTTAAAATTTAAATAAAAAATTTAAAAATCTAAAATTTAAAAAAATGACTAGTGATCATGAATAAGTGTTTTTAACAAGGGCACTCGTATTTACTTAAATTGCAATTGCTCCAACACCTTTTGCAAGACTGGCTAGCAGGGTTCCTTCTCAACTCGATCTCTTACAATGAGAGGGGAGAGTGCGGGAGGGGGATGAAACACCCTTGGGGTAGGATCCTACCCCGTCCTACTGTTTGAGGGTCGACAGAAAAGGATAATCTAAAAGTACCCTTTTCTGTATACAAATGGATAATATAAAACTCTTTGTTATGAAAATATTATTAATAATTTAACAGAAGTCAAAATTAGAACACAAAAATTCTAAATCTTCAAAAATAATTTAATATTTATTTTTTTATTTTCATTTTATATTTTTTGTGATCTAAACCAATTGATATCAAGTAACGTAACTTCAAAAATTGTGATCTTTTCAAGGAATATCACCCCCATTCTTGTTTAGATAAGAAAGGCCCCGGCTTTCATTTGCATGCCTAGGGCCCGATAAGCTCTAGAAAGTTACGGGAATTCTCAATTTTCATTGTAAATCTGCCCATTATGGATTCATCCGTCATAGAACAAAATACTTTGGCGATTTAAATCATTAGGCAAATGAAAGAATTCAGCATGTTGCGTATTTTTCCTTGGTATTTCGCAAAACGCCGAAAGTGGAAATGGCAAATTGAACAACACAGCCGGATTAAAGCAACTCTATAATTGCTAAAGACAAGGAAATAATACCTCTTTATCTACGAATGAACACTGATGACGATTTTCGAAAGCCGAGCAAATGACATTGATTGTTCAGTATTAGTTTTAAAGACCGAGATTTCTTTAAATCCTTTAGGTTTATATTTATAATGAAGTAGATGATAAGTACTCCGTCATTTGAATGATTGTTGGCATCTGACATCTAATGCTGCTATGCCTCGCAGTTGTCGAAATTCTCTGCTCAGAGGCAGGGCCGCCCAGAGACTTTACGGGGCCTGGGGCAAACTTCTGTTGGGGGCCCAAAAGACTATTTTTCAGAAGACTATTTTGTAGTAAGAGAAATCTGATTAATCGAATAATTTTTTTTTAAAAATTTTTTGGGGGGGCCCTTTTTTTAGGAGATTATTTTGAATTTTGAAGTACGGTATAAGTTTCAGAATTTTCTTTCGGAGAAAATCTAATAAATAAATGAAAAAAATTTTTTTGGGGCCCATGCCCCAGTTAGGGACCTAGGGAAAAGTGCCCCAGTCCCCCCCCCCCCCCTCTCTGGCCGGCCCTGCTGAGAGGAACAGCGAGTCCGCGTTGGTGGAAAAATTTTTTCTAGAGGGAACGTCGTTTATGAGAAATGATTGTTTCTGCTTGTTCCTGTTTAGAGCAATTTACTTTTGCGTGTGTTTGTTTACGCCGACAGATGGCGATACCTGTCGATTCGTTTTATTTCTCGTGTATAATCCGTCACTCTGATTCGAATCTTTGGTCTCCTTCAGGGGATGGTGAACATTACAAAGCTATTTTTGAAAATTTTACCCCAGATATATGAAATTTTGCATATATATTCATTAAAGTATAACTATATCAAACACCTTATAAAATTTTTATAAATATTAATTTTTTTTTTTATATTTTAAAAATTGAAATTTTTATTATGTTTTTTAAAAACCTCCTTGCGATCCAATTTTTAACTCCCCCCCCTTAATTTTGCATTTATATTGCTTATAAATACATTTTGAACAGAGTTATGTATTATTTTGTGCTTTCGTTGAATAGTTAATTTTTAGGAAATATTTTTATGAATTTTCGTGAAATTTTTGTGCTTTTTAAAACTTGAGTTAAACTTTGATAATCTTAATGATGTCGAATCCTGAAATGGACACATAACTTTATTTTAATGTGTAAAAGGAGTCTTTCTTATAAATTTTATAAAATTTCGTCAAAAATTATGACGCAAAGAGCATTTCAAAGACTTGCAAATCTGGAAATGACTCATTTTGATAAAAAGTCATTTAAAAGATATTTTTTTCCATCTACTTTTAATATTTACTTTTCTAAAGCCACCAAGTTTTCATTTTACTTTTTAATACATATTTTAAATGCATTTTATTCCAATATGTACATATTTTTAAAATATTAATACACCCCAAAAATTTTTGTTCGATTTCACAGGCCTGCAAAATTAGAGTCATAGAAAAGTGTTTGCAATATAATGACTGAATTTTATATTATTTGGTGTGCTGATTTCAAATATGACATCCATTTTTCTCAATCACGTAAGGATTTTTCACAAAATGGGCTTGAATATATGGACAAGAAAGCCTAATGTACATATTCTGGGGAGAAGAAGGTCTTTTCAAAATATTTTTAAGTGTCTTATTTACGAATAAATTAATATATCAAGCAATTGGAAATGATCTGCTAAATATATATTAATTAGAACTTATATTAATTAGAAAATTTAATGGTTACCATTGTTTAATACATCCTGGATTCATATAGCCTTAATGCTTTCTTTTCCTTTTCCGTGAAAGCTCGTTTTGGCACTTAGTCTGTTGTAGTCAGTACGCGGGACTTCTCTGTGTAGCATCCAACAGTAGTTAGTCCCCATCATATTGACTTTCCATCTACCTTGGTATCTAAGTTTTGATACTTTGGTGAAATCTTTAACCATGTTCTTCACTAATTGCACCAAGATCACTAACTGCACCAAAAAGGGAAAGTAGTCCAAATGCGAATTTAAAAAATTCACTTTCAAACTCATTGAACAACCCAAGTCTTTGAATTTCATTAACATGTTTTCCACGATAGATTTATGGTTGGGGTCCTTAACGTTCCCGAGAAATTTTGTGACGACTTCCTTGAAAGTTGTCCAGGCCTCTTTTTCCCTCGAAAGCATTTTACTTTCAAACACTTCGTCTTTAAGGGGACAGTGGACTTTCAAAATTGTGAAATTTGTCCAAAAATTCGATTTATTTTATTTTATTGAATTGTGAAACTACGGACGAGTAGGAATGTGTTGCAAAAATAATTTTTAATTTCTGCGATTACTTTCCTAGTTATAGGCATTTTTATTTAATTTAGATATTATGTGGTTACTAATAGCAATAACTTTAAATGTGTTTTTCTTAAAATAAAAATTTTCGTGTCATATGAATATTCAAACTGCTCCAGGCGCATTTCTAATTATCGTATTGCTTTGAAATTTAAGTTTTTTATACTTAACTGTATATCAAATGAATCTTATTGAAAAAAATTATACTTCGTAGCTCAGAATTTCTAAATTTTGTACTTCAAAAATTTTGCGTAATAAACGGGTGTTTTCACTATTATTATTTTTTTCTCTTTATATTTTTAATGAATGCTTAAAATAAGCAATAAGTTTCATTGTCAGTTCTATAAGGTATCCCGAAAATAAAAATGACCATATTATATGCAAAAGAAATGCGCCTGGAACATTTTTAATTATTCCAATTTTTGATATAATTAATAATTCATAATTCATAAATTATTAATATTTCATCTTTAAATTTTAACCACTTTTACATATCTATGGATCTAATCACATATTCAAATTTCAAGCAAATCCATTCAAAACAAAAAAAGTTAGGTTTGAAGGTCCACTGTCCCCTTAAAAAAGTTTCCGAATATCTGGACCTACGAAAACAGCTTCCTTTATTTTTGCCTCCGACGGTCCTGGAAAATTGTTGCCTAGGTATTTAAAGCACTCTCCTTCTTTCGATAGAGCTTTAACAAATTGTTTCATCAAACCAAGCTTGGTGTGAAGTGGAGGCAACAGGACTTTCCTGGGATCAGCCAAACTTTCCTTTACTGCATTTTTATTTCCAGGTGTTAATGCTTTCCTTTGCGGCCACTACTTTTTGATCCAATGATTCTTTTTATCCCGACCGACCCATTCACACAAGAAGCGAGGGTACTTAGTGTTTCCTGCTTGTTGTCCGAGAAGCATTGAAAGTCCACCATCCCCTTAATGATCGTTTCAATTTGTTGTATGTGACAACTGATCAGGGCCGGTCCCATTGGTGAGGTGCCGAGGCGACAGCCTGAGGCGCAGAATTGAAATAGGCGCCAACTTTTTAACAAATGACGAAAAAAATATTATTAGCTTAATCTAATATAGGACGAAATTCGTAAACACATAGAAATATAAGTGAATTCTTAGAGGCTATTTTTAAAAAAACTGATGAATTTGAAATTATGAGAAATAAATTTTGAATGTTCATATCCAAACGTTGTTGTAGTAATGGCCCAGTCAAAATAGGTTTTATGGCTAAAAAAAATATGAAAGTTTTTAAAATTGGCGGAGATGTTTGTTTGGGCATATTGTTGAACATACTAAAAGTCCCCACCGATCAGACTTGAGCTTTCGCCGCCATCTTGGGAAATGTGTAGACTTTTTTGGTTTAGTGCAAGTAACTTCAGAAATATTGATTTTAATGTAAAAAAATTTAATACAAAAATTGAAGAGCATTAAATTATGAACAAAAACATCATTTACATTTTTTTTATAAGTCTAACACGAACAAAGACCTTGAAAATTGCGAACAATCACGCGTAGGACGCGGATGCGCGGGTCATCCCCATCGCGATGGGGTGATGACCCGCGCATGTGCCCCAAAAGTCTTGCACACTCACGTCTGTCGAACCTCTGCATATCAAAGCTCGAGAGAAAGTTGCAGCAACATCCAATCCATTGTTATCAGGTTGTATTGTGAGGCTTGGTGGATTCTACCTTTTTATGTCATACTTAGTCTGCATTGGGTACATAATGGCTGGAAGTGGGTAAAAATAAATACTGAATTTGATGTATGCAACTACGTCAGTAAAAAATTAAACGTCAGTAAAGTTTCCTGGCCATGCATACGCAAGAAAAATCCTAGATTATTTATTTACCCAAACAGCTTTAGCAAAAATAAATTTTGACTCCATGGACATATCTGATTTCTAAAGCAGTAATCTCCATGAGTTGTTTAGAGATTTTGCTACTGAACTACTATCACTAGAAACCATATACGGAAATACTCTTATACGAGACATCGAGATTAAAATGAGGGAGACTTTGAAGCAGTTGTAATGTAAATATCCCAATTTCCACGAGTTTGTGTCATACTTAACTTGACGTATACATATCTCATGTTCCCCTGTTTTTGTATAATGCTTCACCGCCAACAGTGTGTCCGAACCGTGTTTTGTAATCGGTTTAGTATTATCCTTACGCGCCATTGTTATTTGACAAATACACAATGGCTACAAATGAACCGGTTCGTCTTTCATCCTACTACAAACCACCAACCTCGCTATAAAATGAATCGTAGTTTCCTGGGGTTAGAAGTGAAACACACTAAGTGAAAACTATCGATTTTCGGATTTTCAGCTTTTCTTGACCAGAAAAAGGAGATGTTTCTACTGGTGAAACCCACTAAGTCGCATCTTTATTTATTTCATTTTTCTTTCAAAGTTTTGTAATCATATTAAGTACTCTAGCCTAGTAGTTTGTTGTTGTTGTTGCTAATGCCCCCTGGTTGGAGGTTCCATTCACCAGCTCCTAATAGGCTATTGGGCTGAAAGGTGCGGCTGCTGTTTTGAATTAGCACTACAAGGGTCGGAGTCCGACTTGCCTAAATGACCGGTCTCGAAATTTTGAACCGAGTCAGGTGATGAGACCGGAACTAGTGATGCGACATCGATAACAAAACATCGATATTCAATATTAAAACTTCGATGCTAATAAAACATCGCCCAAAAACCATCGATGTTTTTAAACATCGATGTTTTAAAACATCCATTTTTTAAAACTGGTTTAGTAACCTCTAACATTAATGTTACTTCGGTTAGTGGTGGGGGGGGGGGGGGGTTATTTAATTTTACTCTCTGATTGGGCTGACACAAATGACCAAAACTTGGTTGCTTTTGCCTTGGGCTACATTGATGACTCAAAATTCTCGTTGTAAATATCGCCATGTTTTGCCTTCAAATGTCCAGATAAATTTGTGGTATTGCCAGAAGTTTTGAGGGACTTACGGCAAATATTGCATTTCGCCAATTTGTCAGAGGTTTTGCAAAAATATTTCCAAACAGTACTTTTGGGAGGCATCTTACTAATAATATTAACGTCATCTTAGTATATAAAACCAGAACAAAATAAATACTTAAATGACTGCTCTCGTGTATATATTATTTGTAAAATAAAACCCCATGGAAGGTTCTGGTGTGTCAGGAACATTCCAAGCGCTCTGGTTGGTTCATTGGTTGTTGATTGCCATTTGTCTGTTTGCTAAGGAATCGTCCCCCCTTTCGTATTCGTCCTTTTCAGAATTCAGACTTACATTTACTGAGTGTGGAAATTATGCTACGTGGTAAATTTTTTTTTATTATGGTACTTTTTCATTAATAAAAAACATCGAGACAACGTAAAACATCGAGCACAAAACATCGATGTTAAAAAAACATCGGCTTCAATAAATCGATGTTTAAAACATCGATGCTTTTATCAAAACATCGATGTTTTGAAAACATCGACATCAATGTCGCATCCCTAACCGGAACACTTTACCCCGCTCCTCCAGAGGTAAATTTGAGAACTTGGAGGACATTGCGGCCACGACCTATTCTACGCGCCCCGGCCAACATTAGTGAACGCGGCGGCGGATTTGTGGCGACGAGCATCGAAGCAGGGACGTTCAGATCACTGGCCCGCTGCTCTTGCCAACTGGGCCAACGCGCCCAGCCTAGTAGTTTGTAAAGGTGAAATACACTAACCACACTAACTGAGGATAATAATATAAAATAAGCCTGTGAGAGCCTAGACTGGATCGTAGTTAGCAAAAATACGCTAGTGCTATAACTTAATTTCATTTAATAATGTTAGTCAGTAAAGAAGCTATAAGAAAAACAAATCTTTGATCAGCGTTTTCTCAAAATCATGTTTTTTGACGTAGTGTGTTTCACCTGTAACCTCACGGTTTATTCGCATGCGAAATTTTCTCACGGGCCACCTTAGTATACATTACTTCAAAAGCAGAGAGTTATACCGGTGGTGTGGAATGCTTCGATCAATATCGTAACATGAAACTATACATTGAAAAGAATAATCGTAACGATGAATTAAAAAAAAATATTTCAGGTAGTCTCCTCTAAGGAAACTATCGCGGGTTATTAACATGGGATTACTTAGTGTTTGCTTACTGTACTTTATGTGCATAAAGAAAGAAAATTTCTTTTTCTAATATTATTTGAGTTTTTGTGGTTAGAATTAGAACATATTTATAGTCATTTTGTTGAGTTTCAAGGTCCTGTGCCCTCTTGAATGAGTGATAGAGGGTCAGCCAGAAGGAGATCATCAATCATCCATTTCTAACTTTAAAAACAAGAAAGTAAAAAAAAATGAAATTCTGCATTTTCCTTGTTCTAAGAAATGCCAAATTCTATTTCAATGGAATTTTATTGCAATGGAACGTTATTCGAATTAAATAAAATTTTATTAAGAATTTGAATTTTTGAAACTTTTTTTACTGAAACGTGTCACGTGTCTGATGTTTAATTATTTAAGCTTGCTGTGTACTAACCCTATTGGATTCGTTCATCTCAATGTTAACCTATGGAGGAAATTTGTCTACTATTGACAGCTACATAAATGCCGGTAATCCAATATAAATGGTATTTTCAAAAAGCCTGAACTTTTTTGCACCTTGCAACTGGATTCATTTTAGAAATTTCGTCCACCAAAGAAATTTAGGAGCGTTTAAAACACACTATACCAGATCCCCCCCCCCCCTGCCCCGAATAATTTCAATTTAAAAAATATTATTTGCATTTTTTTTTTAAATGAAAAATGCCCCAAGGTGCAAAATTCCTTTCTGTAGTATAGAGTACAATTAAAATAAAATCTTTCAATCCAAGTCGACAATCTTTGGACACATTTTCTCCATTGGTTAAGATTGAGGTGAGCGAATCCAATAGGATTAGTACACGGCGACCTGAACTCTGGAAAAGGTGGAAAATACTTCTTCCTTTGCGAGAATATTTTTAGGCATTGTGGCAAATTTTGGGAATTTTTCCATATAACACTTGGTTATCTGCTTTCGACTTACTTATATCCTCGCATTAATAACTCTTTATGTAGTAATTTACGTGTTTATCCAGTTCATTTTGTCGAATAAAGAAAACCTGTAGAATCTTTAAAGTTATTTTTCTCGAATAAATTTTAAATTTGAAAATAATTATTCATGAAAATAAGAGGAATTTTCTGTGAACTTTCTATTTTATGTACAATTATTTTATTATATTTTTTCAACTTTTAATTTTCCGTGAACTTTTGAATTTCTTTTAATTTTTTTGTGAACTTTTTCATATGTCTCATTCCGGTGACAATAGATGGCGACACACAACAATAAATTTCGGTTTGCAGTTGTTGGTTTGCCACTTTCCTCAGATCGGTTTAAAATTCTGACGCATTTTTTTTCCATCTGTGATCTTCTCGTGATCGTCTGTGATTATCTGTGATTCACTCCTATACTGTACATAAGGGGTGGGCATTTAGTCGATCGCGATCGACCGGTGGACCACCTAGACATTTTGGGGTGACCGCCTTTACTAAGACCTAAGACCAGGGCCCGACTTAGCCTAATTGGGGCCCGGGGCAAAAACTTCGTTGGGGGCCCCCCTCTGCTTCACTACTTCAGTAATGAAGAACCGAACGTTATGGAGGTATTTAAATTTTTCACCTCATTATAGATATATAACAAGAAAATTGACTAGAACCTAAAATAGCTATAAAGTCCCTCCCCCTCCAATGGTCAGACGAAATATCGTTCTGTCCGTTTTATTGATTTTCTGACAATTCTATGTCGATCATTAAAAGGGATATAGCACATCTAAAAAAAGTTCATTAAAGAAGGAAACATAAAATAAACTTTCTATTCGATTTGGGGGCCCCCCTCTAATGTGGGGGCCCGGGGCAACTGCCCCGTATGCCCCTGCCTTAGTCAGGCTCTGCCTAAGACGCGCATACTAAAAGAATTTTAGTTTAGTTTATTTTATGGAACACCGACGCGATTTGCTTTAAACTCAGTTTTAAAAGAGTAAGTTTTTTTTCTTGTAGTTATGTAGGTATGTACATATTAAGCATTTATTATTAAGTTATAATAAATATTGTAGACCGTTTTTTTAGCTCACCACACCTACGTCACTGGGAGGACCGCAACACCTTGAAAAAATTAGAATTAGCCTGGAAAAGTCTGCCCACCCCTGCTGTCAGGGCCGCCCAGGGGGGGGGGGGGGGACTGGGACACTTTGCCCCAGGCGCCCAACTGCCGGAGGGCCCCCAAAAAAATTAAAAAAAATTATTTATTAGATTTGCTCAAAAAATATAACAAGAGAGCAGTGCAATGAAATATAATAATTATGTTAATCATTCATGTAATAAAATTTTAAGAATGAGTAACTTAATTTAAATGTGTGTTTTCGTCTCTTTGCATTTTTTATTTTTCTTCGGGCCCCCAACAGAAGTTTGCCCCTGGTCCCGTAAAGTCTCTGGGCGGCCCTGCCTCATCAATGAATAAACCTATTACTTAGTTTACATAGTTCGGGCTGTTCACAGGCGTAGCGTGCATCTAAGTATTTTTTTTGTTTGGGGGGGGAGGCACGAATTGAATTCAGTTAGAGCCCTCCTCAGCGCATTGACTGCCGAACAGTCCTTAAAATATGAAATATTTTGATTTTTTAAAATTGAATAACAATAGAATTGATGTTTGAGTAGTATTCAAAAGTTATACAACGAGAACATTAAATATAATATAAATAAAATGAGAAAAAATATATAGCATCGAAGTTTTGTTATGGATCATATCGTTGTTAAAAACTATGTTAAGGCAAAAGACATAATTGGAATCTTCAGTTTCACAGTTTCAAAAAGCGGAAAAATACCAACTTTCTTAAAATTTTTCTACAACTTTCCGATTTTAACTAAACTTTTAATAACGTTTTAATTTATTTCAAGTTAAGTTGGGGGTGCCCCCCATGAATATTGTCAAAGAAAAGGCCTTTTGAGCAGGGCCCGATTTAGAAAATTCTTGACTATAGGCACAACTCTAGATGGGGGCCCCTCTAACACTGATGTGGGCGTAAAATTTCCAAAATTGACACATAAAAAAATAATCATGAATCATTGTGGAAGTACCATTTTACCAAGAATTGGCTATTTGAAGCGTAGAAGCCTAGAACATTATCAAATAACAAAAAACAATGCAACATATTAACTTCGTCTTTAAAACACCAATACAATGCAACCAGAAAAACTTATTATACCTTATATACACTATAACATACATATGATGAACTATACATATAACTATACATATGATGAACCAATCAATCAATCAAATTTGAAAGGATATAAAGAAAAATTGCTATTAAAAAAGGTAAAAAAAATTGTATTGGGAATTTTTCTTTTTTTTCCTTTTAAAATTAAAATTTTTTTGGGGGGCCCAACATTCGAGGGCCCCTAGGTCCAGCCTACCGGGCCTAATGGAAAATCAGGGCCTGCTTTTGAGACTTAAAGGAAAAACACTAAAATTCCTTTTCCATAATTTAATTCCATCAAAATGTTTAATTTAACAAAAATGAAATTTGTAGGAAATGGAGAACATTAAGAAACATGTATCCCCCTGTCAAAGTTGTATTAAAGGAAGACCAGAACAGAGCTTAAGGGAAAATAATTCACCTACCGTACTGATTCAGAATTACATGACAATAAAAACAAAAAAACTCTTACCTAAATGAAATTGCTTTTTTCCATTGGGGCAACTACAATAGTCATGCTAAAAAGGACAGCACAGACCGATGAAAGACAAAGTAACGTTCAGAATCCATAAGAGCTGCACGTTACAGACGGTCTAGTGGCAGAGAGAGTTCCAACATTATAGAGAGGAGATAAGGAAACGACGCTATACTGAACAGACGGTTCAGTGTGCAGGAGTTTGAAAGTAACGAACATGATAAGTTTTGGATGCTGCACCAAACAGACGGTTGGGTGGCAGCAGAAGTTGAGAGAGATTTTAAATGAGACGAGAAGTTTAATGAATATTTTATTGGTTACTGTTGTAGATTCCGTTGGAGACAGATCCTATTGTAGCATTAATTGTAAACAAATGTTAAATATGTTAACTATGGTGGATAGTTACTCTGCGATCGCCCACATCTAAAACCAGTTTCTACACCCACACACACACACACACACACATATATATATATAGGGTGAGTGTCCCAAATATCGCCCCTGTGCCTAATATCGCCTACTTGTGTTTCCAAAGTACGATTCGCGCTATGTATGAGAAAATGCAGTAACTTCTTAGCTCTGGGTTTGTACTAATAGCGGCACTAGCGATAACGCTCTTATCACTGACAACAGAAACTATATGGCGTCGGATTTGGCTGTTGTCTTCGTAAATTTTGGTCCCAAAGAATCCAGTGAATGACCAGGTAGGTGCATCCAAATTCTAATTTTGCTTATACCATTTGAAAGTGCATTAAACAGAGAATCCAGAGGTGCTATTATTTTTGAAAAAAATTTGCGTTTTAAACTTCGCTCTTAGCATGTTTGTGTTGACTGTGTTGTGTTCCTAATATCGCCTACCAAGTTGATCCTAATATCGCCTACCAAGTTGATCCTAATATCGCCTACCAGGCGATATTTGGAACAGCTACTTTAATTTAAAACTAAGTATTGGATTCTTGTTTCCTTTTTAATTTTAGTTATTTTATTACATTTTCCTTTCGTTTTTGTTGGAGGCCTCTTGTCTAAGATGCCAAAGGAAATTAAAAATAGACAGACATGGAGTACGTCTTGTCTGCAGGCCGCATGTCAGGCAGTTCTGATAAAAGAAATGGGAAAGTTGTTCCAACCAATGGGAACGATTGAGAGGCAACGCCGGACATCAGATGTCAGCGAGGACACCCAGATGCACCCTTGTTATTAACCGAAAGAGATGAATGAATGCCTAGCGGAGCGTGCCTCGACAAAACAAGTACCCACAACGATGTACCTCCAGCCTATTCGTGGATAGTGATTGACGGAAAGTAGCCCACCGCACCAGGTATTTGTGATATTAGTTATTGATGACGGAGATATGCCTTGCCTTACTGCCCCTCATCCACAATTCATGAGCTAAATTGATAGCAACAATTTGAAGGTTGTACGAAAATATTCATTGATATTCATACCCCGCTTATAAAATAGATAATGAAAAAACGAATTAAGTAATTTGTAAAATATGTGTATGGAGTTTAATGTATATCTAAAGTTGCAATCGAGTAGTAGAGGTTATTGAATCTAGTATAATTTTGATATACTGTATTGATATATTTGTGTTTTGCTCTAATAAATTCCTTCTATTAATTTCAATCAGAATGCTCATGGCATATTTAAAACACAACGCAGGGTATTACGTATGTTGGTCACTTAAATAGGTAGCTCAATTAATTAATTTATTCCAATTGGCCTAACACATGAAATTTGCTATCGTGACTATCACTATACCATCTTAAAAACCTATCATACTTGGTCCCGTGACCACCCCTATCTCTCCTCACATTATTAACTAGCCTATCATACCATCTGTTGGCTTCGATGTTAATTAATCGTCAACCTCGAGTAGTTTTTTACCGTTTAACGCTAATTTACCAAATTTTAGCCCATTTTGACCTAATTATATATAGTTTAAGTGTAATTTACGCCCCTGGACATTCTATATATATATATATATATATATATATATATATATATATATATATATCAGACAAATCTCGGTATATAGTTAAGCATATGAACTTGATTGAAATGATCTTATAAATGGAGAGATAAATAGAATGATAGTAACGTAACAATTGGTACTGAGAGATGAATATAAAAATAAAAACTAATATCTCAAAACCTAAAAGTCCCAATACAACTCAACCTTACTAGGTATACTGATGTGACAGACTTAACACTATGAGCATTATTAGGTATAATATTAAGCAGTGCCGGACGATGTTTAGGACCCTGGCATGTACCAGAGTCTGTGGGTCGGAGCTCCATTCTCCGGATGTATGTAGCCGGTTGAAATCGGCTTTAAAAGCAGTAGGTTCCGGTCAAATTCACCTTAGTGTAGCATAAAAGGACCGAAACGCTCTCAATCAACCGACCAAATAGCATGATTTCGGTCGAGGTTTTCCGAATCAGACACTACAGTTGGGGCAACTTAATAACCAGATGAAAATAATTTGAAAATGTAGAATTTGCACTTTATTTAAACAAGGTTTAAGAGATGATTATTAAATTTTTCTGCATGTTTTTATAGTCATTTGGGAAATCGAATATCACAGTAAAAGTCTTTTTAAGGGAGTACGACAGCTGATTGTTCTCAATCAAATAATAATCACTATTATCTTTTTCCACATTTGATAAAAACGGTTATTATCTGCATTTCGTTTCCATTTTGGCCTTCGGTATCTGGTGGCAGTGGAAAGCTCTCACTTGTATTGATTAAATCGAGTTGTTCATTTTTTTTTCTAAAGGTATTTACTTATAATTCGTTCTATAAACTTCTGGAATGAATTGCCGTTCATTAATGTTACCCCTTCTTGCATGTGTGCTGATATCTTGCGGTAAGTAGTGAATCCTTTCTCTTTAAATTTCCATCCTGGTGAATTTTTTTTTTTATACAGAACGCAGGCATGTGTTTCTTTTCGATCGATGTAACTTTTAGAACCGGTGAAGGTTGAAAGACTATATTTAGCTGTTTTGAACGTTTATTTTCTGTTTAAAACAGATGTTTAGAGTTGTGTTGATCTGGATTGTTCAAATATTATTAAAAAAATACTAATCTTCAGCTTCTTTCTGTCGTTTATTACTAAGTAAATTTCAAATGACGAAATGCATTATAAGCTTTTTTTTTTTTCAGGGGCGCCGTTCGCACAGTGCGAACGCCTAAATCTACTAGTCTTTTCCCTTTCATTCAATGTATTCCCGTTAAATTAACTGAAAATGGCTAGTGCTGCTATCTGTTATCAGTTTAAAGAAGTAAAAACATTTTGCAACCTTTAATTGGAAAATTTTTCAAGATTTTTTACGCTAAAAAAAAAATCGGGGGAAAAGTCTGCACCGTGCAAACGGTGGAGTTTGTTTCCCCTGAAAGGGTTAAAAGGAACTGAAAAGGATACATGCTAGTGTTCAGTACGATTCCCGAGTATTGTCTTTAGAGACAATGTTCAACAAACGAAGGAAAATTATATGTACTGATACCTCGGCTACCGAAGATAATTCATTCCGGAATCACATTCGTTAGTCGAAACGTGATTTCCCGTGGGTTTCTACAGAAAATCGTTTCATTCGTTCTGGATGTTGCCCATTATCTAAAGATAAGTTTTATTAAGGGGACGGTGTACGTTGAAATCGGCAAAAATTGACCAAAGCATCGAATTTTTGTTTTTAATGCTATATTGTTCTAGAAATCAAAATGTACCAAATGCAAAAATCCGCATCAAAATCCGATAATTTTTATCGAAGTTATTAGCATTTATATGTTTATAAACAATACACTTTTGCCATTTAAATTTCACTTTGTATGCAATTTTCTCAAAATGAAATTTTTCTCGATAATGCAAATGTAAAATGTGATACGAGCTATATTTTTGCTTCAAATTACACGATATTTACCATACATTATCTTTATACATACATTAATAAATTTGTGCATGCATTTTTGTTTTAAAGAAGAGTAACTTATAAAAAGTGACTGTTTATATACAAAGAAGTGAAATTTTTGAAAAAAAATTCATCCATTAATCGGTTTTACTTCTTTTAAAAAATAAAATATTGAGATATTTGTAATTCAATGCACAGAATGTTTCATTATGGTACAATTAAATAAATAAAAAGTAAAATTATTATAAAAAAGTAAAAATTTTAGCGCAAGGGACAATTTGAAATTTCATTAAATTATTTAAAATTTTTAATTAAAAAAATTTTTCTAAATAAACTAGAAAATTTTTTTATGTCGTTTATATTGCAAATATTAAACTATATTCAGGATTAAAATTTCACATGGATATAACGTAAAATAAAAAAGTTGAATCTCAACGTATACCGTCCCCTTAAATAGTAAAAAGCACAGTATAGAAGGGCAAAATCTCACCAACGGCTTACATCAATAGCTACCCAACTGGATGAAGGAAAGTGGAAAGTTGAATGAAAAACTGACGATGTTTACGCATTTATACTAAAAAATATAATATACACCTTATACTGTTACACTGAAAATACGTACACAACGTTTTGACTATTCTTCTTCCAAACTTTCAAAGGCTATTCGAGGTAAGCCTTCTCTTCTTCAGTAGCTGGGATTCTGTCTCTTTGCCGGAGAAGTCAAAAATCTGTCCGAAGTTGATTGAACTTCTCTTTTTTTCAGGATGTTTTTAAATTGATTCAGACACATTTCTACAACCGACGCACAAAGTTAATTCATTTCAGCTTTGTTGGAAGGCCACTTTGTAGACAAAGCCTGAAACTCTTTCTAGTAGAACAGCATTTCTTTATTGTCACCAGTAGGCCTGGGCGATGTATTGATACATCGTGAAAAGCCGGTGTGAAGCCGACATCGTCACACCGGTTTCATAATTTTCAAATCGGCGATATATCGTAACATCGCGATTTCCCGGTGTCGCACAAACGGTCCCGATGTTTCTGTGTGCGTATGCGCGATGTTACGATGTCGCATCGCTTGGTCGGCGATTTCCCGGTGTTCGATGTTTGTACGCATGCGCGGTTTTACTATATCACATCGCTTAGCTTGAAGACAGTTCCGATGTTTCTGTGTGCGCATGCGCGATGTTACGATGTCGCATCGCTTGGTCGGCGATTTCCCGGTGTTCGATGTTTGTACGCATGCGCGGTTTTACTATATCACATCGCTTAGAAGGGACGATTTTCCGGTTTCACATCGTCAATACTTAGACGGACTATAATAGACTGACTACTCCTCGAATTCTTTTTGTACATAAGGTGATTTTCCATAATGTACAAAAGTATTTTAGTACATAAGGTGAACTTTCCATTTTAGTACATAAGGTGAACTTTCTCTTCGATATTGTGATAGTGTGTTGTAGTGATAAGAAAGACGAAGCGATAAATCGCAAAGGTCCAGACCAGCACAAGAGTCCTGCTTTCTGCACATGCGTGTGTGAACTTAGGATTTGTTTCGATTGTCAGTGTGTTTACTGTTAGATTCTTTGGTTGTACTTCTTTTTAGAGTATTCAGCACGCAGGGCCTTTTTATCGCATGGGCAAATCGGGACTTTGCCCAGGGCCCCCTGATGCTAGGGGGCCCCAAAACCCCCTTGTTGTATGCACCTAGTACTTCTAATAGTATGTATTTTTATAAATGTCCGTAAGGGGGGGGGCCCAAAATAGCATCTGCCCAGGGGCCCCCAGCGTTCATAATCGGGCCCTGCAGCACGGAGTGTTATTACAAGACAGAGAGCTGCATTGCTTCCAAAAAATGCAGAAATGCAGATATTCTTGGCTCAAAATAAAAGATATTTAAATGTTTAATTAGTTTAGTCTATTGCAGGACAACAACCTGGTCTCATTTTTATGTATGAATCTATGTTACATTTTTAGGGAGGCCACCTGCTGGCTACGTTCGTGGTTGCGATACATCGTCACATCGCGATGTTAGACTGACGATGTATCGCGATGTCAAAAATGTAACATCGTCCAGGCCTAGTCACCAGTTGACATTCTTCCCTTTTTGCGGGACCGTCTCTTCTTACTACAGACGGAAAACATTAGCTTCTGGAATGGCCTGACCGTTTATGTTTGCCGCTTTATGTTAGCGCGCATCCACTAAAACATTCGTTAGCCGAGTTCCAAAAACAGTGGGAAAAAAATCTTCGTTAGCCTAGGTCTTCTTAAAATCTTCGTTAGGTATCACTGAACAGGGCAGACATGGAACGATCATGGAAAGAAAAAAAAAAAAGATTGGAAGGAGAGCTGCAGGACAAATATGAGAAAAGAAGAGAAGAAATCATATCGAGAAAAATATCGAGAGAAAATAAAAGAAAGGAGGTAAAGAAGCAAGAATAGAAGAAAGAAACTAAAAAGATAAGAAATAAAAATAAGAACAGCAATTAAGTCAAGTAATTAAGAGGTCAGAAGAGAAAACAATTTTTTAAAAAGAGCGCTGAAATTTTTGCCCGATTTTCCTTCGTAGACAAACATACTAAAACACACACGCGCTTTTATATATAAACATGAGTATTCATGTCAGGAGTGGCCAAAATGGGGTTCGTAATCATTTTCTTTGCTGCTCTTTTCCCTTTCTTGATGCTCTTGGTTCAATGATCCCTTTTTCAATTCAATATTCCAATAAAAACATATACAAGTATACGAAAATCATTGAAAACGAAGAAAATTTCAATCATTTTCATTGCCTTCAACTGCGTTTTAAAAAACAAAATGAAAAGTTCTAGGACTATTTGAGAAAGTTGGAAAATTTAAACTTAGCCCTTGACATCAGATTAGAAATTGTGGCGAGTTGTAAACCTACCACACCATTTTTCATCAATACTTTCTGAATAAATGATCTTGAAGATGGATTGCCATTATCTTCTATAACAGTTCCTGATATACAGTCCGACCACGGAAGCTGGGTCCCTGGAAGCTGTTACGCATGCGCTAGAAAAGCTAGTCTACTTAGAAAATAGGGGAAAACGTCATATTTTCGGATGTGTTTGTTTATGAAATACGGAATGCATTTCAGACTGCTTTTTGTCCGCAATTTTAAAGTTATTTTTGAAAACTTTATTTTTTATCGAATATGTGAATAATAATTTCTAAATAATAAAAAGAAAGAAGCAAATCTATTTAAAAAAATAGGAGTTTTATAGGAGTGGATATTTTCGGATTACATCACAATCAAAATTATCTAAAGCTACGTTTTCGGTGGTTCTTTTTTTTTTAAGTTTCCTCGGAGATTCAAATTTTGGAGTTTCTTCACCCTTTGCTTCTCTGCGTATTCTTTTTACACTGGACATTGATATCCCGGTCATTTCACTAGCTCTCTTTAGGGATTGCGAAAGTGGAACAATAAGATTTCCTTCTAGTGCTTCTATATCACACAATTTAATTACATTGTGTATTATACTTTACAATCACTACGGAACGGCTTATTCCGAGCAGTTGTGTTGGGTAAAGGATCCATTAATTTTAATGTAATAATCAAAATAACAGACGAGGAAAAAGCAAGCAAGCGCAGTTAGTAACCGATTCTAAAGAATGCCGAGAGAATACGAGACTTTTCCCCCTCCTTCCTCAGCAGCCTTACCTACAGAGTGAATAGAATCGTCTTGGCACTATGCCAACCGTGGTTCTTCGTACTATGGTCGGACAGTAGCTGATGCTGAAATAGAGCTAATAGAGATGCGGAAGGCAGATCATAGCGAAGTAAACTGGTGGCCACGAATGTAGTTCAGAGAAAAAGGGACACACTTTTGGGAATAAACTTAAAAATTGGTTGTCAAAGTATTTTTAAGTTTTAATTGTTCCAAACCCGATATTATATTGTCCCATTCCCCTAATAGTTGCCGTGTTCTGTGTATGCCTCTGTCAAGTAACGCTTCCGGAGCGACCGCTTCACAAATATATCAGCCTATATTAATCTCACGTGCAAAAATACAATAATAAACAGAAATTTAAAAAACACCAAAATCGTTTGTTTAACAAATTTGTAGGTTAAGTTAATTGTTATTCAATGCACGTGTATACAGCTTTAAAATTCATGAAAATAAAAAAAAAAATATTCTGAAACGCGATTGCAGCGCTGCCTACCGGATCCAATTATTGAATGCACGTGTATACATCATTAAAATTCATGAAAATCAAAAAATTCTGAAACGCGATTGAAGCGCTGCCTAAATAGACTGCACAAAGTTTTTGCACGTGAGAAATTTGTATGATTTTTTAATCTGATTTTCTTTAGTTTATATATTTTACTTTTGCTTAATATATTTATAGCATATTAGTTAGATTGTATACATAGCATATTAGTTAGATTATGCAAGTCGGAATGAAAAAATCAACGGTAAGCATGCTTTTTTTTCCAAGAAGACGGTTTTTTAAATTATAAACTCGATTTTTACAACATTTTTAATTATACTATCGGATAGAAAAACAGCTAATATTCTGTAAAAATTTCTAATATTTTAAAAAGGTTATGAACCTTTTTTTTTTATTATTGGAACTGTTCAATTATTTACTGTCAAGTTTTGACGGGTACTATCTAGTAACAAATATTTGTTACAACGAAGAATAGTTTTTAATCATTGAAATGGGATGTTTGAGAGAACCAATTGCTCTAAAACGACGTATACTTTTATTTTTATTTCAGTCGTCGAGTCGGATGCTTCGACCGCCTTCGAGTGCAATTTTGAGACGGACGCGTGTGGACTGGTCAACGACGCTGGTCACGAGGCGAAATGGGAGAGGAAGCTAATGGATCTAGGTGGACGGAAAGGTAAGGAAAATTTCTGAAGTTATTTTCACGGTTCCGGAGTTTATTCACACCTGTTAGTTGAGTGAATTTACACCCCCCCACACCTACACACCTACACACCTATACACACACGCACACATGTATATATATATAATATATATATATATATATATATATATATATATATATATATATATATATATATATATATATATATATATATATATATATATGTATATATATACATATATGTATATATATATATATTATATAATATATATATATATATATATATATATATATATATATATATATATATATATATATATATACATATATGTATATATATATATATATATATATATATGTATATATATATATATATGTATATATACATATTATATAATATATAAATGTGGGGAGGGAACGACCACAGCAGCATTGGATATAAACATCCTTTATTAATTAAATATAAGTAAAATGAAAATAAACAGCTCGAGAGGGACGTCTTCCCATCTCGGCGTACAGCGATCGTCTGATAAGGCGGGAATACATCATGCTGGCGCACGCACTGACGTCACATAGACAGTAGCGCCGCGTAACGTTTGGAGATGGAGATGGGATTGAATTTCCCATATTTCGGCCTTCCACATTTGTCGTTCAATGCAATAGGTCCTTTCATAAACGATAGATCGAGGTTCCACTGTTTATATAAACAGAAAGGCCAATTTATTATGACAACCGACACAGTACATGGTTGGGTTACCTTTTGGTCTCAATACTGCTGAAATTTGTTTTTGGAATGGACTCTGACATATTGTTAGGTGGCTTGAAGAATCTGAGACCATTTCCGATGGACTGCACTATCGAGTTCTCTAAGATTTGATGGCTCTGGATCCAGCTGTATAATGCACCCTTCGATCTTCCCGTAAATGCTCATTTAGATTGAGATATCGTGACTGTGGAGGCCGGCGAAGCAAGGTGAAGTCTCCGTCATGCTCTTCACATCATTTGCGGACAATTTGAGCTTTATGGCATGGAGTATGACATTGTCCTGCTGGAATTATAATTTTTCTCTGGAGGAAACACTCCAGCATCACTGGATGTGCTTAGTGAACAACAATATTTAAAAACCTTTTGGCATTCAGACGTTGTTCCAGATGAGTTAAAGGGCCCAAATAATGCCAGAAAAACATGCCCAAACCAAAACATTGCCTTCACTAGCTTGAACTGTTGTAGCAATGCACTTAGTGCCTCTGCTTTCGTGCTAGTTTTTTTGCCCCTATTCGCATCCTGCAAGGTGTAGTTAAAATCGCGATTCATCGGACCACAGTACCTTTTTCCATTTCTTTATTGTCCATCCTTGTGATCATGTGCGAACCGGAGACCTTTGACCTTGTTAGAAGCAGACGCCAAAGGCTTTTACAAGAGGCGAACAGGTCTCCGATTACCATACTCGATATCGTGTAATGTGCGGGGAACAGTTCGTTGAGAGGCAGGCCTTCGTTGAGTTCGTTAGGAGTTGGCCCCTGATTAAGATTAGTTCTAATATGACATATTGCTGCCCTACTGCCGAACTGGACAAGTCTGGAAACTCTCCTTTCAGCTCAAACATCCGGTAGCTGGTGACGGCTACTCGGCAAACGTCCTGACCAGATTTTTTTGTTTGGTAGCCCACTCTTCGTAAACATAAACAACATCTACTCTCGGACAGTTGACAGATGAAGCAGTTTGCTGACAATCGTTTCACTGCTTCTAGCTTGTACAATCATTTCACGTTCAAAGTCCGTTAAATCTCTTTTTTAGCATCTTTTTATTAACTTGCTTTCTTGTTTGTGTGTTTGTTTGTATGTGTGTTTGTCAAGTACAAATCGTGCAATCGATTTTTAACTAACTTCCCGACTAGCTAGACATTTGAAACTTTTAGAATAGCTCAGGAAACGATGACAAGGCATTCTCTTGATACTTTTAACCATATTTAAGAAGAATTAAATTAATTTTCAGATATTTTCAGTTAATTTTGTTTTGTATACTGGTGCAGCCATCTATCGACCGGAACGGGAATGAAAAGTTAAACGCAAGTTAACTTCCAATTAACTTAATTTTCTTTCAAGTTGATGGGATAATTCATCAAAAAAATTTAAAAAAAGTATTTATTAGTACATAGAATTGTCAAGTTTATAAGATTCAACAGAAAATTTAAAATCATGGTATACAAAAAGTTTTTTTTATCTTGTAATTATTATCCATTCGTCCGCAAACAATACTCTTCATCTGTTTTTACAATCATCCATGAATATGTTTTTTAAACCCGGCTCACCCTTAAGCAGCAACAGCGTGACGTCATAGCTTTATTTGCATAATATATATTAAGAAAGAGCCCTCAGATGTCGCCCCTTGGTGGTGCTCGATCAAAATGGAGGTGGCACATAGGGAGCAATGTTGACTCACCTGTTGGGTGCTTCCATGGTAAAAGGATTCAAGAATTTCCACGATATACAGTGAGAATGTCTCAGGACCAGTTCCCCCGCATGAGCAATTTATATATATATATATATATATATATATATATATATATATATATATATATATATATATACAGTAACCACCGCTTATAGTGATCAGTGGTTATAAGAATCAACCGTTTATAAGAATCAATATTTCAAAAACAAAAACAAATGTATTATTTACATGTTAAAATTTTCGCTTTAAAGAATCAATCCACCGGTTTTAAGAATCAATTTCCACTCTTCACTTTCCTTTCATTTTTCCAAAAAAAGCCCCTTAAACCCTCAAAAGGCACGAAGTTCTTTCTTGATTTTTTTTAAAGAAAGAGTGATAAGATGGGATGGAATACAGTCGTAAAATGCATCCCTTTCTTTATTAGACATAACATAATAGTTTCCCCTTAAACCCTTTAGCTAAACACTGTCCTATTAGCTTGATCCAGGGGCATCCTACCTGTCCGGATCCAATTTCACTTTTCTCTACTGACAAACAAAGACAGGGACTCTTATTTTTCCCACCTTCCGCATCCTGGTTGCGGCTTCCTGGACCCTGAAACACATAAATCTTCGGCGAAGTGTCCACTATCACTTAGGCAAACGTGACATTATTAGATTCAACACGTTATCAAACCGTGAAACGTAAGCTAGAAGGTGAATCTTGGTCTGAGACTACTGGTATAGAAAGAGGTATAAACAGCCTCCTGAAAACTTCATTATGTCAAGCTACTATAGAAAACTTTTTCTTGCACCCTTCCCGTAGTTGAAATGTTAAACTGTTAAGCAGGTATGTTGTACCAAATATTGGATTTTTTTTCTTCTCTTACTATAATCATATGTATCTACTTATAGGTCTAGAAATTAAGTTTTATTTTTAAATTATAAAAACAATTTTAATAAAAGATAATTAACTCAAATTAAAGAGTATTTTATGGTAAATTTTCTAATATATGTATATATAGGTGTGTGTGCCTGTCCAAAAACCTAAATTTCGGCTATAAGAATCAACCGCTTATAAGAATCAAAAACAGTAATAACAAACGTGATTCTTATAAGCGGAAATCACTGTACATATATATATATATATATATATATATATATATATATATATATATATATATATATATATGTGAAATAATGTTGTCCTACGTTGAATATGGAACATACCTGTTTACACTAACATTGATTTATTATCGACGAGTCACAGGACAACAACAGTTACAATTAACATTTATGGAACATGATTTTACTTCTTTTTTGTAGCCGTCTGCTACCACGTTACGTCTTAATGTCTTACTCTCGCGGCGGCTTTTTCCTCTCTGTCTCGTCGTGCGTTCCCCGTAGAATGGCGGGGATCTTCGTTTGGCGGGAACGTCTCTGATTCTTCTCGCATGCTGTTGCCACAGCTCTCATCCAATATCACACACACACACACACACACACACACACACACACACACATATATATATATATATATATATGTATGTATATAGGGTGTCCCAAAAGGTCGTTTACAAACTTAACATGCTGGTCTGTCATATCATGATGAACAAGATTTACATAGGAACTTGTGTCCGAAAATTCAAACTGAGACCGCTAGAGGGCGATAAGTGCAGGTTTGGATGAGGAGAAAATAAATGATATCGACAGCGGTGTTAATATGATTTTTATTACAAAACATCATTACATCACAGCAAACGTTCAAAATTCCTTCCATTCGCCACAATGCACGTTTCACAGCGTCGGCGCATGGATTCACGAACCCGTTCAAATTGGCCAGGAGTGTCACGGACACTAGGCCTGGGCGATGTATTGATACATCGTGAAAAGCCGGTGTGAAGCCGACATCGTCACACCGGTTTCATAATTTTCAAATCGGCGATATATCGTAACATCGCGATTTCCCGGTGTCGCACAAACGGTCCCGATGTTTCTGTGTGCGTATGCGCGATGTTACGATGTCGCATCGCTTGGTCGGCGATTTCCCGGTGTTCGATGTTTGTACGCATGCGCGGTTTTACTATATCACATCGCTTAGCTTGAAGACAGTTCCGATGTTTCTGTGTGCGCATGCGCGATGTTACGATGTCGCATCGCTTGGTCGGCGATTTCCCGGTGTTCGATGTTTGTACGCATGCGCGGTTTTACTATATCACATCGCTTAGAAGGGACGATTTTCCGGTTTCACATCGTCAATACTTAGACGGACTATAATAGACTGACGACTCCTCGAATTCTTTTTGTACATAAGGTGATTTTCCATAATGTACAAAAGTATTTTAGTACATAAGGTGAACTTTCCATTTTAGTACATAAGGTGAACTTTCTCTTCGATATTGTGATAGTGTGTTGTAGTGATAAGAAAGACGAAGCGATAAATCGCAAAGGTCCAGACCAGCACAAGAGTCCTGCTTTCTGCACATGCGTGTGTGAACTTAGGATTTGTTTCGATTGTCAGTGTGTTTACTGTTAGATTCTTTGGTTGTACTTCTTTTTAGAGTATTCAGCACGCAGGGCCTTTTTATCGCATGGGCAAATCGGGACTTTGCCCAGGGCCCCCTGATGCTAGGGGGCCCCAAAACCCCCTTGTTGTATGCACCTAGTACTTCTAATAGTATGTATTTTTATAAATGTCCGTAAGGGGGGGGGGCCCAAAATAGCATCTGCCCAGGGGCCCCCAGCGTTCATAATCGGGCCCTGCAGCACGGAGTGTTATTACAAGACAGAGAGCTGCATTGCTTCCAAAAAATGCAGAAATGCAGATATTCTTGGCTCAAAATAAAAGATATTTAAATGTTTAATTAGTTTAGTCTATTGCAGGACAACAACCTGGTCTCATTTTTATGTATGAATCTATGTTACATTTTTAGGGAGGCCACCTGCTGGCTACGCTCGTGGTTGCGATACATCGTCACATCGCGATGTTAGACTGACGATGTATCGCGATGTCAAAAATGTAACATCGTCCAGGCCTAACGGACACGTGCTGCCGCTTCCGCGATCCTGGCGATAAGATTCATGTCCGATGTTACGGGTGTCTCGTACACTATGGACTTCATGTGTCTCCACAGGTAGAAATCCAGGGGAGTCAGGTCGGGGGATCGCGGCGGCCGTTGGACTGGTCCGCCTCTACCGATCCAGCGATTAGGATAAGTTCTATCGAGGTATTCTCAAACAGCGTAGCTAAAGTGGGCAGGCGCTCCATCATGCTGAAACCAGATGCTTCGGCGTTTAGCGGCTGGAACGTCACCCATCAGATCCGGCAAAACTCTTTCTAAAAAAATGCGATAGGTATTTCCGTCGAGGCGTTCAGGTAGAAGGTAAGGGCCAATCAACATGTCACCGATAATACCAGCCCAAACGTTTACGGTGAAACGTTGTTGATGAGCATGGGCACGTGTACATCTTGGGTTTTCATGCGCCCATACGTGCATGTTGTGCAAGTTCACGACACCATCCTGTGTAAAGCAGGATTCATCAGAAAACAAAATCCACGATGGAAAATCTGGCTGTGCGACCCGCTGTTGCAAATACCAGCGTGAGAATGCAATGCGTTTGGGATAATCGTCAGCGCACAATGCCTGTACGTTTTGGAATTGGTAAGGGTGTTGCATGTCATCGTGCAGCATGCGCATTATGCTGGAACGACCTACACCCAAGACACGTTCGCCTTCTCGGAGACTTGTTTGCGGGTTGATGGCAAACAACTGTAGCACGGTTTCCTCTACGACAGGCGTGCTTGTAGCACGTTCTCGACCGATGTGGCTACGTACTACGAAAGCACCTGATTCACGTAATCTGCGGTGCAATCGTCCAAACAAAACATGACTTGGCTGACGTCTGTTTGGGAAGCGCTCAAGGTACGTCCGTGTCGCGGCTCGGCCATTTCCATCAGCGGCGCCGTATACATAATGCATGTCGGCCATTTCTGCGTTACTAAACTCATTCATCCTTCTCCTTCAACGTCCACGCCTGAAATGATTGTTTTTCCCACTCTCCCGTTTTCGTGCAATTATCGCCCTCTAGCGGTCGCAGTTTGAATTTTTGGACACAAGTTCCTATGTAAATCTTGTTCATCATGATATGTCAGACCAGCATGTTAAGTTTGTAAACGACCTTTTGGGACACCCTTTATATATATATATATATATATATATATATATATATATATATTGTACCTTACTATCTTACCCCGCAGTCCGTGCATGGGCGTCAAGTCCCCAGATATTTCTTAGAACACTAGGGGCATGCGTCAAGAAGAAAAGAATTTGGAGGGCAGGAGATTTTGCAGTGGGTAGAGTTCGTTGGCCCCGGAGAGAGGGGACGGCTGGGCTACAAGCGAAATTTTGATAATGTCTTCTGTTCTTGTATATAGTTATATGTATGCATGTGTTCTGTGCCGTAATAAAGGAAGAAAAACGCTACCTCATGTCTTTCCTAATGTGAAAATTTGATTTATTGGTCACGTTACGGTACAATACATATATATATATATATATATATATATATATATATATATATATATATATATATATACTTATATATAAAGAGAGAGCGATTTTGTACGTGGAGGGTAATCTTCAGAACCACTGTATCTATTTGAAATATTCTTTCACTGTTTGAAAGGTACAGTATTCCAGATGGACATAGACTATATATTATGTATATCTAATCAGTAGAAATAAAGTTAAGGGCTTAATCTTAACAATCTCCATTGTTACCGCTACTGTCCTCTACCGCTTTTTGTGCCGAAGTCTTCAACGATCCTTAGCGTGGTGCTATCTATACTTATATATAAAGAGAGAGCGATGTTGCACGTGGAGGGTAATCTTCAGAACCACTGTACCTATTTGAAAAATTCTTTCACTGTTTGAACGGTACAGTATTCCAGATGGACATAGGCTATATATTATGTATATCTGATCAGTAGAAATAAAGTTAGGTGCTTAATCCTAACAATGTTCATTGTTTCCGCTACTGTCTTCTACCGCCTTTTGTTCCGAAGATTTCAACGATCCTTATCGTGGTGCTATCGCGGTGGGCTTCTGTTCTGACGCTAGCGGTTCGAACCTATCCGTTCTCCGGCACGCCTTTTTCTTTTAAAAAAATTATTTTAATTATTAACTAACGTAATATTGATTTAAGGTATTATTAAGGTTATTTTTAAGGAAAAAAAAAAAGATTTACAATTTATTGGCTATCAACTGGAAATTTATTGGTATAATATTTTGTTCAACCCGGACAAAGTCGGGACGGGCCGCTAGTATATTATAAAACTATTGAGTGCAAAATTCCACGTAGCTAAACTCTGGAAATGTAGATTTACGATATTAATTGATGTGAAGAGAGAGTAATGACGAAATCATTTTGTAAACTAGAGGGACATACACTGCATCTTTATACTCCCAGGATACGTGATGGCCCTGCAAAGCGGAGGCAAAAGTAAGCAGATAGCCACGCTGCTGTCCCCGATCCTCGACGAGCACTGGAACGGCTTCGAGGGCTGCCTGTCTCTGGAGCTTTTCACGGCAGGCGATGGCATCAGTTCTTTCCGCGTGAAGAAACAGGACGGATCGGGGATATTCCGTCTACTCGGCGTTCACACCCAGGTGACGAATTGGCGCCAATACAGCTTGCAAGTAGATGTGGACGATTACATAAGGGTGAGTGCATTTTTCAAAAGAAAAGCCGAAAAATTATTTTCTATTCAAATTCTTCAAATAAAAACCTTTTAAACATGCTACACTTGTATCTGAATATCTTTGCAATATGTATACACACACACACACACACACACACACACACACACACACACATATATATATATATATATATATATATATATGACATGCTTCGTATCCATACCGTTATTAAATTAAAGACAATCGTGGTCCGAATGAGTAGATGAGACGACATAGATCACTTAAACTCGTTTATTTTAATTATTAATATACCAGACCTCCAATGTAATTATGTAAACCACTCCATCCAGGCTCTCTCTCGAGACATACGTCCTCTCGCCATCAGATCTCTGTGCCGACTGCCTCAGTTCTCTTTGTCTTCCTCCCGAACTAAAAATGTGCTGACACTTACTTTCGAAAGTTCCAGAAGCTTCTCCTCACGTAACTTTAAAACCCCTCGCTTGAATAATCTCTTTTTAAAACTGGACCGTCAGGTGACGACCTCTATTGGTAACTTTTGCTATTAAAACACTCGTTTCCCTTTTCCCCGATATTTCGTGAATTAATAGTATTTAATTACTAATTCCTATTTTTCTAAGCAAAAACACCGTTTAAGGTACCCACGGTTGTCCCCCACAATTAAGGCATTATACATATATATATATATATGTGTGTGTGTGTAAGTAAGTAAGTAATATGTAATAAAATAAATATTATGCCCTCCATTCAAGCATTTAAACTCCCTTTCCTAAATCCAATCCCCAGTAATATTAATTTATCGCTGTAAAACTCTTAACCACAGAACTTCCCATGAATCGCATGCCTCTGCATTTCTACACGTGTATATGTTCGGATTCAGGAGTGGGTTATCATCGCGAGCCCCAAAATATGCTGACCCTACAAATAATAGTTGCATGCATACCTTGCCCTCGCGTTTAATGGTGAGAGGTGATATTACTTCCGAGCCGTTCTTCTGGAATGAACGTACGTACTTTTTTCGCTCTAATAAACGATTCAGCCCGACAGCTTCCTAATTTAATTTTATCCCTTTGAGGCTGAGTCTAGCTCCAGCCATGTAAATATGAGCTAGTTTTCCTTTTCAGGTTATAATTTAAGGACAAGAGGTAATGGGTATATTACACACATACACACTTATATATATATATATATATATATATATATATATATATATATATACTAGCGGACCTGACAGACGTTGTCCTGTTCAAACGTTGTAAATCCAAAAATGATAAAATTATTTTAATAAACTATAAATTGTTTGGACCGCTTTGATGAAAAAATATGTAAAAAAAAATATTTTTAAAAAACCTTACACCACCACGCGTGCAGTTATGACAACTCGACCTATCTTAAAATTAGCAAGAATGTGGACGAAATTTCATTAATAGGGCTATTAGTATGACTAATCAATGAGCTGTTCAATACTTCATAAGTTGCATAGAATCAAATGAGAAATGACAATTTAAATTTGTAGGTTAAGTTAATTGTTATACAATGCACGTGTATACACCATTTAAATTCATGTAAATAAAAAAAATTCTGAAACGCGATTGCAGCGCTGCCTACCGGATCCAATTATTGAATGCATGTGTATACATCATTAAAATTCATGAAAATAAGAAAACTGCTGAAACGCGATTGCAGCAATGCCTACCGGATCCAATCGTGTACCTAAATTAACCAAAGATTAACAATAACACATAAATAAGTAAATTAATTAAAAAAACATTTTCTATTGGATCAAATTGTGAATGTAAACCATTCTCGAATCAACTGAATCGCACACACAAAATTTCATTAAAATCAGTCCAGCCGTTTAGGAGGAGTTCAGTGACATACACACGGACAGAAAAAAATATATAAAGATATGTATAGTGGTACCCCGGTTCTCAAGGTTAATTGATTCCAGAAGCCACGACGAGTACCGAACGAATTTTTCTCATTAAGGGCAATGTAAACTAAAATAATCTCTTACTGAGGCCCATAAATTTCACATTTTACTTGGCAATTTAAAGAATTATTTAAATTAAGAGAATTAACATATTCGGTACTTTCCCGAAGCTTCGAGAAAGCGAACATAAATTAACTAAAAACATTATCAAATACATTCAAAGTCCGACTCGGGGCTCGAACCGACGACCAACTGAATAGCAGGCCAGTGCTTTAGTCGTTCGGCCACGCCATCGCTCAAGGATGGGTATATATATATATATATATATATATATATATATATATATATATATATATATATATATATATATATATATATATATATATATATATATATATATATATATATATATATATATATATATATATATATAAATAAATAAATAAATAAATAAATAAATAAATAAATACACTGTTGTAAGACGTTAAGAGAATTTGCAGACTTGGTCGATTATCTCTAGAACTACTGTACCGATTTTAAAGAAATTTGATATGACATACATTGACACAATACAAAACAAATAACCATTCAATAATTGTAATACACACGCATGATCGTGCGTAACACTCGTTGGAGTCGGAAGGTATGAAACAGCGGTTGCAGAATATACAAAAAAATGGGTTAACAGATGGTGTTATTTTGCAGCAATCGGTTAATTTCAAATTGTAACAGTAAAAATGAGTAACCACCAACGTTTAGATGATGGAATGAGGTGGCGAATTGTGGGGAGGCTAAAAGCAGGCCAATCTCAAGTCCAAATTTGTAGAGAGTTCAATTTAACGCCCACCGTCGTGTGTAACTTGTGGAAACAGTTCCAGGATACCGGATCCATCGAGAGAAATCCTGGGCAAGGTAGTCCAAGAGCCACGACGGCCAGCGAAGATTTCCATTTGTCGATTATAGCGAGGCGTAACAGGAGTGCTGCACCTTCTCAGCTATCTCGTGACTTGTATGCAGCCACAGGAACCCGCGTATCAAGGGTGACTGTTTCCAAAAGACTTCATGAGAGAGGACTGTTAGCAAGAAGACCTGCTGTATGCGTCCCGCTCACTTCTACGAACAGGAGAATCCGTTTATCATGGTGCAGAGAGCATAGAGATTGGAGTATGGATCAATGGGCGACCGATGTCTTCACTGATGAGTCCCGGTTCAGCCTAAACACCGATTCTCGCCGTACGTTCATATGGAGAGAACCAGGGACCCGCTATCTACCCTCCAATGTCCGCGAAATCGACAATTATGGCGACGAGGTTTAATGGTCTGGGCAGGCATCATGTTTGATGGCCGCACACGTCTCCATGTTTTTGAAAGAGGCACTGTGACTGGTGTGAGGTATAGGGATGAGGTCTTGGAGCCCTATGTTCGCCTTTTCAGGGGTGCAGTTGGTCCTGAGTTCATTTTAATGGACGATAACGCGAGGCCACATAGAGCTCTTCTGGTCGACGAATTTCTAGAGAGTGAGGATATTCGCCGGATGGATTGGCCAGCGAGATCTCCAGACCTTAACCCTATAGAGCATGTCTGGGACGCTCTGGGGAGGGCAATTGCAACTCGCAACCGAGAACCATTCAGGGAATGAAAACAGCGTTGCTGAAAGAGTGGGACCAATTGCCACGGGAAATGATAAACTGCCTTATTTCAAGTAAGAAATCACGCTGCGAGACCTATATATCTGTAAGAGGGGACCATACCCCCTATTCACCCATCTATTAACCCATCTATTAACCCATTTTTTTTGTTTATTCTGCAACCGCTGTTTCATATCTTCCGACTCCAACGAGTGTTACGCACGATCATGCGTGTGTATTACAATTATTGCATGGTTATTTGTTTTGTATTGTATCAATGTATGTACATATCAATATACATTAAAATCGGTAAAGTAGTTCTAGAGATAATCGACCAAGTCTGCAAATTCTCTTAATTTTTTACACCAGTGTAAATATATATATATATATATATATATATATATATATATATATATATATATATATATATATATATATATATATATATATATATATGCCGGGCGTACGTGCTTCACGCCCGATCTATTTAACAGAATATTCTAAACATCCCGAGAATCATCTTTCATTTGGCAGTCGACGACGGTCCGGTGGCGAGGCAATGCAGAATCCAAACTCAAATACAGTGACGACAACTCCATTATCATTTACTAACATATTTATTAAATCTCTTAACGACTCTCAGCTCCATAACTAAAAGATATCGCTTCGCAATCCCCATTAAAATCTGTTCGCCTTCGGCACACGGCCTTTCCATTCCCTAGTTATCCATGGCTCTGCCGATTTTCTTTGTTTCAACTTTAAAACCAACGCTTAGTGACGCTCATTACTTATGCGTGATGTCATGCCGGATGATCTTTTTGCTAAACTAAGCATTTTCTTAGCGTCAAACAGCAAGGCTATACGTCTACCTAAAATTCTCCTCGGTTCTTCGGAAATTGAATCAAGTCGAACCCGTTAATTCTATTTTCACTGCAAAACCTGATGCCGCTTATTTGAACTCCCAGACTTTTAAATTGTTAATCCTATATTTTACTAATTAAAATCCCGTTTCAAGGTCCCGCGATCACCCCCCCCCCATATTATTAGCCTCACACACATATATATATAATGGACGCGGAGGTTGGAGTTACTCGGTTACTCGGTCGTAAAGTAATTTACAACTGTAATGACTTGGTGCCTCTTTTCACACCCGGAATTCCTGAGAAGGCCTGGCGGCAAGACGGCCATTATCCACCTACCGTATTCATCGGTGACAGTCGTTTTGTCACCGAGTTGTGGCAGACGCCGCGTCGCCATCGGACAATTAGGAAGCCGTCTTCTGTAAGAAATCCCCCCCTCCTTGCAGACAAAGCCTGTCCGGAGGAAAATCGATTAGCCTTTAGCGGAAGACGCGGAATAGTTTGAAGACAGTTTACAGAAAGGAAATCAAAGAGAGCCGCTTCAACCACCCACAGGCGTTTGTGAGGGTATATAGTCGCCACCTCGACGTAAATGGGGGCAGATGACCCTTTTTTTTACAGGTGTGAACAACCTCCATCGTCGGACGTGTGCCAGAGACGGAGAGCCTGCAGTATCCCTCTCGGGATATCCTGATCCCGCGCATTATCCTTAAATCATGTTTACTTTGTAATTAATGTATAGAGCCGATTTTTATTCAAGAATGCCAATAAAGCATTTTGTAAATATTAAAGGCTGTCAGTCTTAGTTTTAGGCAAAGTCCTTACAGACTGTTATTAAATGGTGTCAGAAGTTACGATAGGATATCAGTGATGAACGAAAGGATTACAGGTAGGCCGATTCTTTTTATCAGATTCTGGCTTTGATTTAAAAACTAAATAATGGTTTTGTATAAATGCAATAAGTAAAAATTATTTTATTGTTTTTTTAAATGGTATATTTATAAGTAGCCATTTAGAGTTCGCATTAAGAACTAATATTTTAGAAATTCTGATGAATTAAATCAATTTCTGTGTTTTTTTAAATGGTATATGTACAAGTTAGCCATTTAGAGTTCGCATTAAGAACTAATATTTTAGAAATTTTGATGAATTAAATCAATTTCTGTGCTTTTTTAAATGGTATATGTACAAGTTAGCCATTTAGAGTTCGTATTAAGAACTGATATTTTATTTTAGAAATTTTGATGAATTAAATCAATTTCTGTGGGTTTTTTAAATGGTATATGTACAAGTTAACCATTTAGTGTTCGTATTAAGAACTGATATTTTAGAAATTTGGATGAATTAAATCAATTTCTGTGTTTTTTAGATGGTATATGTATAAATAGCCATTTAGAGTTCGTATTAAGAACTGATATTTTATATTAGAAATTTGGATGATTTAAATCAATTTCTGTGTTTTAATGGTGTATGAGTTAACCATTTGAAGTTCTAAGTAGGAACTATTGTTTTAGGAATTGTGATAAGTAAAACCAATTTCTGTGTGTTTTTATGGTATATGAATGAGTAACCAGTTAGTGTTCAAGTAAAGAACCAATATTTTGTTTGTTAGGAATTGCAATAAGTTTAGCCAATTTCTGTGTTTTGTTAATTGCAAATACTGTATGTTTTTCTCTATTTTTAAAGAAAGTGAATTTTTTTTTTTGCTTTTGATAATAACAGTGTTTATTTAGTATTTTTTTCTTTTAATAGTAACAGATATATTTAAGTTTCTTATGCTTTGATATTAACAGTGATAATTTAGTATTTGTGTATTACTGTGTTGGAAATCTATATAGAGCATTGATTAATTTGAGAATTCTGTTTATGTGTATTCTGTGTAAGAGTTCGGTATTTTGATTTGATAGGTATTGAGTAAATTGTGAATGTTTATATTGTGCGGTGCTAGTTTGGTGTTCATAAGGGCTAAAATTATAGTTCGGTCTAAAATTGATCAGTTTTGAACTTGTTAGTTCCGGTTAGGACACATACCGTAGGAAGGTATTGCTAGTAGCTGAGGAAAACTTTATTGGTTATCATACAGTTAGTTACCCTAAAGTTAGAAAAATGTCCTTTTTAAATAAGGGTAAGAAAGGGGACCTTTTAGAACTTTTAGAAGAGTTAGGAGGACTAGCTGACGATACGCTTAAGATTTTCGAAATTAAGAAGATCATTACAGAAAACGAAAATTACGTCGAAGAAGACGCTAGACTCGCACTAGAGCGTATTATTGAAGATAGAAAGGAACGTGAAGAGAGACTTCGCCAAGAAGAAGCGAAACGAGAAGAGAGAGAGAGAGAAAGAGAAGACAAAATTCGTCAAGACCAACTTACTCTCGAAATAAGGAGACTGGAATTAGGAATTAATGGAGACAATAGAGCCCGAAATGGGAGGGACAGAGATGCAGACGCAACTCAGAACATTCAGCTCCTTAAAACCATGCAGAAATTTGACGAGAAACGGGACGAAATGGGCCTGTATCTAATTAATTTTGAGAGAAGAGCAGAGATGGCGGGAGTCCCTAAACAAGATTGGGTGCCATATTTGTTAGGGGTACTAACCCCAGAAATTTCCAACATGATGGCCAGAGAATCGCCAGAACAGGCAAAAGATTATGACTACGTAAAAGAGATGATTCTCCAGAGATTTAGGATGAATACAGAAAAATTAAAACAACTGTTTTATCGCCATCCTAAACTCGCAGACAAGTCATGGAGGAATTATGCCCATGAGCTTAGTGGCTATTATGATGAATGGATAGCAGATTTAGAAATCACTACATTTAAGAAACTGAGAGACCTACACATAACGGAACAGATGAAGAGACGGGTACCTGCCGATATAAAAGATCATTTTTTGGAGCAGTGGATGCAGATTAATACTCCTTTAGAATTAGCGGAAAAAATAGATAAGTATGAAAGCTTGCAAGACAGTTTCCGAACAAGAGAATTCCCAAAGGATCAGAAGTCCACAGATAAAATTAATAAGCCATTTAAAAATAATCATAAATTTAAGGAAGAGAAGAAAGAAAAAAAAGATGTGGAAAAAGAAGCTTCTAGTGGACAAAACAAGGAAAGAATTTTTGAGAAAAGAAAACAGCTCCGTTGCTACGAGTGTGGTTCGTATGACCATCTGAGACCACAGTGTCCTAAACTTAAAGAGACGGAAATTATCGCGGCAACAGAAACTAGTGGAGGAGACTCGAGTGGCGTGATGACTCCATATATCAGTCAGGGAGTCGTTAATGGAAAATCTACGTCTATTCTGAGAGACACAGGAGCGAGCATTGATCTGATTTCTAAAAATTTGGTACAACCCCATATGTACACAGGAGAGCACGTTTATGTCAGTGAACCTGTGTTAGATTCATCCGTTTGCTTACCTATAGCAGAGGTCGATTTAAAATGTGAATGGGGCCACACCAGAACTAGAGCAGCTGTCAGCAATACGGAATTCGAGCAGAAACACTATTTGTTAGGAAATAAAACGGCAGCCTTGCTTGAGAAGATCAACAGGAATGTTGAAGTTCCGGTGAAAAGTACTGTGCAAACTCGGGCCGAAAAACTAAAATTTGATAGAGAAAGACGAGACACGGGAGATGAAATAACGAGAATAGCGCAAGTGATTCCCGGATCAGAAGCGGTAGAAGAAATCACTTCGGAAGAGAGCGCGACTATCTTGCCTCTCCAGGAGAAACAAATAATTACTCCCGACTTATTAAAGACTTCACCCGAAGAATTTAGAGTTGCACAAAGTGAGGACGAAGAATTAAAAGTAATTTTTGATAGAGCGAAAAAGAAGACGCCCGAAGAAAATAAGTACGTGGTGGTAAACGAGATGTTATTTTACCAGAAAAAAAATAACGATGGAACCACTAGAAAACTGCTTATTGTGCCTCGAAAGTATCGAGAGAAATTAAAAAGACTCTGCCACGAACAAACTAATGTTCATTTAGGCGTTGCTAAGATGAAAGAATCATTAACTCAGTATTTTTACTGGCCATATTGTCACTTAGATATAAATGATTACGTGTCGGCTTGTGACAAATGTCAAAATGGGAAATGCCCTAATGTTAAGAATTCTACGAAACGTCTTAACACTGTTAATTCCCGCCGAACACCAGGCTAAGCCGAAGTTTAGTCGTAAAAGTTTAAATGTATATTATAAGTATGTTGATTAATTGTAGTTTCAATGTAAAAATGTGACCAGAAATTAATGTGTATTCGTTTGAGTAATGTTTTTTTTATGAATTGTAACATGTAATTGTTTGTAAATTTGAACGACTCGACCATAGAAGTTGAGTTTTGCTTTAAAGGAAAATTCAGGTGAAATTCCTTTGACGTTATCATAATATAACGGTTTTGTAGTGGCAAACGCCATATGACGGTTTTATGTATGCCGTGTTAGAATGCCTCAGATAGGTTTTAATTAATGTTCAATTGTAACATTTTATGTTCTGTTTTGTTTGTTGCATAAGCCAGTAGAATGCCTCAGAAAGGTATGGGCTAACTTTTAAATGCAAATGCGTATGTTTTTGTGTATACCTAAGAAGGTAGTAATTGGAGTCAAAATGCACTCCGTACGGTGTTTGAATACCGCAATTGAATGATTTATTGTGAAATCGATAAGTTTTGTCTGAAGAGTTGTTACGACAACAGAGAAATGTAAGTGTTGTCAAAGAAACAAAGTGATTAACAGGAATGTGAAGTTTGTGAGTTTTTTTGATAAGGAATGAGCCAATGAGTTATTATGTTATAATTTTATGTCAGTCAGTACTGAAAAATTAGACCCTAAATCGATTGTGAATCCTATAGTAGGATAAAATGAATATTTAAATTTAGGTCACTGATGGCTGTCCACTTAAATGGAAAAGATTGGATCACAGGTAATTGTGAACGAATTAAGTTCCCTGATCCAGGATTTACGGAAAGCCGAGTATTAAATTGTTTTATGACGATAAGTGTTAAATGTATTAAAAGATAAGTAAGAAATTTAAAATTTTCATGTGTATTAGTAACCGTGATGATATGTTCTGTATGAAGTTTAGGTATCCATTTTGGATTTGTGTTTAATTTATTTTGTGTAAAGTTGTTTCATTGTAACTGTGTTTAATATCAATTTGAGAATTTATTTGTGTCATGTGATCACAATTAAGGTAAATTATGGGATCCCAGTTGAGTGATTTACTAGTTATAATGTTTTTTATGGAGTGTCATGTGTATGTACTAGTGTTCTATGAATTTAATTTTTTTTTGATTGACATGTATTAGTATACTGTTTTATTTAAATTTTTGCCAGGACGTGTTATATTATTGTGTAATTTTATAATTTCTTTGCTACGGCATGTTCTCTTAATAGAGATTTTAAAGTGCGTAAATTTTAAGTATAAATTCCTTTTGTTGTGCTTTTAAAAATAATACTTTGAAGTACAGTTAAAATTTTTCTTTCATGAAGGTAAAGCCAGAGTTTGATCAAAATTAACGGACTACTCGTAATGTCAATTGGGTGTGCATTTGCATTCGGGAAAAGTTTTTATAATTGAAATTGTCCTGAGAAGGACCATGTTTTTGTTCTGTTTTTTGCAGGTGAAACTCTCTGCAGAAAAACATCTGGGGAGGGGAGGAATTTAGTCTGTAATGACTTGGTGCCTCTTTTCACACCCGGAATTCCTGAGAAGGCCTGGCGGCAAGACGGCCATTATCCACCTACCGTATTCATCGGTGACAGTCGTTTTGTCACCGAGTTGTGGCAGACGCCGCGTCGCCATCGGACAATTAGGAAGCCGTCTTCTGTAAGAAATCCCCCCCTCCTTGCAGACAAAGCCTGTCCGGAGGAAAATCGATTAGCCTTTAGCGGAAGACGCGGAATAGTTTGAAGACAGTTTACAGAAAGGAAATCAAAGAGAGCCGCTTCAACCACCCACAGGCGTTTGTGAGGGTATATAGTCGCCACCTCGACGTAAATGGGGGCAGATGACCCTTTTTTTTACAGGTGTGAACAACCTCCATCGTCGAACGTGTGCCAGAGACGGAGAGCCTGCAGTATCCCTCTCGGGATATCCTGATCCCGCGCATTATCCTTAAATCATGTTTACTTTGTAATTAATGTATAGAGCCGATTTTTATTCAAGAATGCCAATAAAGCATTTTGTAAATATTAAAGGCTGTCAGTCTTAGTTTTAGGCAAAGTCCTTACACAACCATCGTAAAAGACAAATATATCCAGTCTATATACTTTGCATAGAAAATAACGTAGTCCGTCTCTGACGGAATCCAAAGCGGGAGGCCTAGTACTACCCCACTAGAAGATGAGGAGCTCATGATATATATATATATATATATATATATATATATATATATATATATATATATATATATATATATATATATATATATATATATATATATATATATATATATATATATATATATATATATATATATATATATATATATCTTTAACTGAAAGAAATTGTTGTCCTTTAAAATTGTAAAATCAGTTCCAGACGATAGTTATGAAATGACACCTGTGACTACTTATTGTACTTACTTATTTTTTCTTTACAGTTCATATTCGAAGCACACGTTAATCCTTTATTCGGAGGTACCACGGTGGCAATCGACAACATTTCCTTCAAAACAGAAGAATGTGATGATATATGAAGATCCAACAGTAATAAAACGTATTTATAGATGCTAAAAAATTCTTTGAGTGGTATAAATAATTTAACACGGCATATTCATCTATACGACCGTTTAGTGAATGAAATATTATCACAGGGGGCACGCCTAATCAATAACCGTCAAGTTTTTGCGATTTTTGGTATGCATGAACCCGGCTTTATTTTTGACAGTGAGCAGAAGGTAATATTATTCTTTCGCGTCGGTTGACCTCGCACATCTTCCATACTCATGTTAAGATATGGAGAATTTTTCTCGCTAATGCTAATCCCAGATTGGCAAAAGTTATACATTAATTCTGTTTTCAGAGTTTTGAAATAGACCTTTGAATGAAATTCTTGATTTTCAGCAGTCCTTTTTATTAAAAAAATCGATTTTTAGAAAACAAATTTAATCTTTTCGTAGTAGAAGTTCATAATTAAATGAACTGTAATAGATTAAGTACAACTTTTAAAATTTTAATAACTACTAGCACTTTATTTAAACTTCTGAATTCAAATGCAAGGGAAAAAAAAGAAAAATACGTATGCGTTTACTAATCTGTTGGTTTGGGGCAACCTAGGCGTAAGCGCCGTGTTTGGCACAGAGGGTACTCGGTTCGAATCCCGACTAGTGCCACTGAATACTCTCGTGGCTACGCGTGGTATGGGCACGTTAAATCTGTAAGCCGGAAAGACATTCTGTGTGTGTTGCAAGGAAGGTATAGGCCAAGTTGTCTCCTTGTCCTGTTCATGAAGTGATACCGTCACCTAAGTTCTTCGTTTTGTGTTTGAGCCAGTCTTTCTCTGTCTCTTGTTGGTTCTTTTGCTTTTCGGCTTTCGCGGTGTCGCTCAATCTGTAGCTTACGGGGCCCATTTTTCCGATTCCCTCTTCAGAACGGGAAATTTTATACCCCCTTTGTAAGAACGGTCATTAAGGGGGTTCTATATATATTAATATATTAACACACACACACATATATATATATATATATATATATATATATATATATATATATATATATATATATACACTCAAGAGCCAAAACATTATGACCACCTGTCAATAACGAGTTGGCTCACCTTTGGCGCGCAACACATCTTCAACCCGCCTTGGCATGGATGCCACAAGTCCTTGGTAGATGGCCGGAGACAGATTGTACCAGATATTTAAGCAACGGTCACGCAAATCCGAGATATTGTGAATTGGTAGTCTTTGAACTCTGAGCTGCCGTCCCATGACATCCCAAATGTGTTCTATCGGATTGAGATCCGGTGAGTTAGGCGGCCAGGACATTAACTGGAATTCAGCATCATGTTCCTGGAACCACTCCAACACAATTTTAGCCTTGTGACACGGGGCGTTGTCCTGTTGGAACATTCCATTTCCAGCTGGAAAAACAGAGGCCATGTAAGGGTGCAACTGGTCCGCAATGATGTTCAGATACCCTTTAGCATTCATGGTCTGCTCTACCACAACCACGGGTCCCAGAGACGCCCAAGAGAGCGTCCCCCAAAGCATAATACCGCCACCACCGGCCTGTGTATGACCTACTGTACATTGAGGGAGCAATAGTTCGCCTGGAAGACGGCGTATCCTGACACGGCCATCGGCGTGATGAATGACAAACCGTGATTCATCTGACCAGGCAACTCTCTCACACTGATCCATCGACCAGTCGCGATGTTCCCGGGCCCAGTGCAGGCGCAGTTGGCGATGACGCTTGGTCAGCAAAGGCACACGAGTGGGACGTTTGCTGCGTAACCCCATATCCAACAGTGTCCACTGAACAGTGTGCTGCGATACTATTCTACTTGGCCCTGCATTGTATTGGGCTGTCAGCTGAGCCACTGTCTGGCTCCGGTTTTGTTTCACCATGCGAGACAGTCTCCGACGACCTTTTTCTTTGATAGCGTGTGGACATCCAACACCATGTCGTTTACTGCTGGTTTCACCGTCATTCATCCACTTTACATAAGTACTAAGAACTGTAGGTCGCGAACAACCCACGAGTCGTGCAGTTTCGGAAATACTTGTTCCGAGCCTTCGAGCCATTTTAATCTGCCCTCTATCAAAGTCGCTTAGATCCGCAGCCTTTCCCATCACACACAGAAGTGAGTGAAAGAATGATTCTTCAGACTCTCCAGCAGCAGTTAAATACCACTTCCACCTGATCACGTGCCTTACACGTCATCCAGGCGAATTCATTGCAAAATGTAGGTGTGGTCATAATGTTTTGGCTCTTGAGTGTATATATATATATTGATTAGATTATAATTTCGTGCTTAAATAAGCTGACGGACCAACAGCATTGATTGCTGCAAAATTAACTTTATTTTTATTTCTCCGCTAACGGGAGGCAGAGTAGCTGTCGACCGCTGTCAAGCGGCGCTTTCGTACTTCTACTTCCTTTTACATATTGCCGCTAGAGGGCACACGGATGCATCGCATGACACTAAAGGGTTATATGACGTAACATACACCCCGCGTTGAAATCGAAGGTTTCAACAATTATAGCTGCTTAACACATAAATTTTCATCAAAATACAATACACATATTACAATTACAGTTAAAACAACAATTAAACAAATTTTACACAAACAAATGATAATATGCAAAGTAAAGTTATATACAATTATATACAGTCTGAAAAATTCTATATACAACTATTTACAGTCTATGGGTAATAAGCAAACTTGATTTATACCCCTCTTGAAGATACCCTCAGAAGTTTTTACCCAAACGACTCTGACCTTTCCATCAGAGCCCTTTACAACTCCTTCTATACGTCCTAACTTCCATTTATAAGGTGGCAAATTGCTATCCTTTAGTACTATCATGTCGTTCGGTTTTACATTATCCTTAGTAAATTTCCATTTATTTCGTGATTGTAAATAATTCAAGTAATCTCTCGACCAATTTTTCCAGACCATTTGAACTAATTTGGTCGTTTTTTGCCATCTGGATAAATAATTATCTTTACTTTCTGTTAAATTTGGCTCTGGAATCGAAATTAATGGACGGCCAATTAAGAAATGTCCAGGTGTTAATGCATTACAATCATTGGGATCTGTAGACATAGGCATAATGGGTCTACTATTGAGAATACCCTCTATTTCGGTTGTTACAGTTAAGAATTCTTCGAATGTAAGCCTTGTAGAACCCACTGCTCTTTTAAGGTGATATTTAAACGATTTGACACCTGATTCCCATAACCCTCCAAAGTTTGGGGACCGAGGTGGGATGAATTTCCATTTAATTCCTTCTGTGACTAAATAATTTACAAACTTTTCAGAAGGTTGACTCATTAGTTTATGTAATTTTTTGATCTCAGAATTAGCCCCTATGAAGTTCTTGGCGTTGTCAGAAAAGATACAAAAACTTTTTCCACGTCTAGCGAAAAAGCGTTTCAGTGTCGCAATTAATGCGTTTGAAGTTAGATCTGTGACCACCTCTAAATGAATCGCTTTAGTGGCAAAACACACAAATACTGCGACGTATACCTTTTGAAATATACCCTTGCGTTGACCCTTATACTTGATTAAAAAAGGGCCACAGAAATCAATCCCACAATGGGAAAATGGAGGACTAGGATTGACTCTTTCCGCAGGCAAGTTTCCTAGTAGTTGGTTGGAACTAATGGGCTTGGTTTTGAAACACGTAACACATTCGTTAACAATTTTCCTTGCGAAACTTCTTCCTCCAATTGGCCAAAATTCTTGCCTGACACAATGCAACAAAGCCTGAGGGCCTAAGTGTAAATATTTCCTATGGAGGGATTCCATTATAATTTTTGTAAGTTTGTGTCTAGATGGCAAAAGTTTTGGATGTTTAGTATTTTCATTTACATTAGCATTTTGTAACCTACCACCTACACGAAGAATTTTATTTTTATCCAAAAATGAATTTAAGTTGGTTAATTTTCCAAATTTAATAGGTTTGAGTTTAGTCAAACTTGAAATCTCCTCAGGAAATTCAGCTCCTTGAACCAATCTTACCAATACATCCGATGCATGGTTGAGCTCCTCTGTTGTTAGACTACCTACCTTGAGCTCCTTTGAATTTCTAACATTTTGATAAAATCTGAAAATGTAACTTAAAGTACGACAAATTTTAGTGAAATTATTACTTAAATTTAAAATATTATCAAGAAAATCAATTTTTGTATCCCCTAATAAAACTATTGGAACAGAAGGTTTAAGTTCCTTATTATATAAATCATCATTTTGAATATCCCAGTCACTTGAAGATAGAATGTCTGAGTTTAAACAAGTGGGGCCATGCCACCACAAAGAGTTCTGCAATAAGTTAGCAGCTGATGAACCACGTGATATAACATCTGCTGGATTGTCTGAAGAGGGAATATATCTCCAGTCATAGTTAGGACACAAAGAGTTTATCAGCATCACTCTATTATACACAAAGGTCTTTAGCTTTTCCGGAGGTGTACGAATCCACGCCAAAGTGATGGTGGAATCACTCCACATGTATATGTGGTTAATGGGAATTTGTAGGATTGGCACCAACCTCGACACGAGGCGAGCCAATAACAAAGCAGCGGAGAGCTCAAGACGAGGAATAGTTGATTTCTTAATTGGACAAACTCTTGATTTGCTGCACAATAAATTTGTTTTCACTTCTCCGTTGATGAGTTTAGAAGATATGTAAATTGTTGCACCGTAAGCTTTTTCTGATGCATCACAAAAACAGTGCAGGTCAATGGTAGTAGCATTTGGAAGAAGGACAAACCTTGGAATTTGCAGCTGATTGACATCAGGTAACTGTTTTAAAAATTTCAACCAGTCATTTAATTCGTTTGGTGGAATGGGATCATTCCACATGAGCTTCAACTGCCAAAATCCTTGTAGTAATATTTTCGCCCTTGTGACAACTGGACCGATAAGACCTAATGGGTCGAACAGTCTGGCGATAGTTGAAAGAACGTCACGTTTTGTGTAGCTCTCTGAATGTTGTACTGCGACTCTAAATTTGAAATTGTCAGACATGGGTTGCCACAGCATGCCAAGTGTATTAACAGTGGGCAAGTCTGATGAAAATGCATATTCTTCAATTTTGTTGTCATTTAATAAGTCAGAGTTATTAGACACCCACTTGTGTAGTTCCATACCTCCTTCAGATAGAATTTGAGCTAACTGAATTTGCAAGTCCTTTGCTTCTTCTAAACTATCTGATCCCGACAAAATGTCATCTACATAGGTATCATTGATTAGTGCTAAGGACGCCTTGGAATAATTTTGTTCATCTTCAGCCAGTGCTTTTAGAGTTCTTGTCGCTAGAAACGGAGCACAAGCTGTACCATAAGTAACAGTTTTAAATCTGTATGTCTCCACTGGAGCACAAAGAGTTGGTTTCCACACTATCATTTGTAAATTTCTATCCCTGTCATCTACAAGAATCTGTCTGTACATCTTTTTTATGTCCGCACTGAATGCATATCTATAAGTACGGAATCTCGCTATTATAGAAAATAATTCTTGTTGTACTGTCCCACCATTTAGCAATATGGAATTCAGAGAAATTCCACTGCTTGATTTTGATGAAGCGTCAAACACGACGCGAAGTGGTGTTGATGTGCTTTCTGGGCGAAAGACAGCGTGGTGTGGAATATAATAGCTTTCCCTAGGACACTTATCATTGATCACTCTTTCCATATGGCCAAGAGAAACATATTCCTCCATAAAAGCTTTATATAATGTGCCCATTGTCTTATTTTTATTTAATTTTTTCCAAAGTAAGTTTAAACGCCTTTCTGCGATTTCTCTAGAATCCCCTAAAGTGTGCAATTTTTCTTTAATAATTGGTAATCTCACAATGTACCTTCCTGTTTCATCTCTTTTAACTGTAGAACTAAAATGTTCTTCACAGTACTGTTTTTCAAATGTTTTTGAGTCATCTGAATTTCCTATACGATCTCCCCGAAAGGATTCTAATTCAAAGAAATGTTTTACAACCCCATCTAAATTTTCAGGTTCTGAGATTAGACCAGAAAAATAATAAGAATCTGTATTTTTGATCGACCCTGTAACTAGATATCCGAAAACACTGTTTTGCAATAATAATGAACCGTCATACGATCTGCATTTTTCTGCCTTTAACAAATCAAAAAACAATTCACATCCCAACAATACACTGATTCTGGTAGGGACATTGAAATCCGCATCAGCAAGTCTTATTTCATTCGGAAAATAAATATTGGATATATCAATTCGTTGAGTAGGCGTTAACCCTGTAATACGAGGCAAAATAAAAAATGATAAAGTTCGGCTAAAATCACCCTCTTCATTAGATATTTTTGCTGTGGTTTTATTTTTCACAAATCATTCACCACAATTTATTCCCGAAATCGCTGTGTTAACTTTTTGTTTATTCAATCCTAATGATTCAGCTGTTTCCGAGGTCATGATGGATATACTGGAACCACTATCCAAAATCCCTTTTACTTTTATTTTTTCTCCAAATTTGTTTTCAATATATAAGCTGACTGTGCAGAGCAACGCACAATGTTTGGAATTAGCGGCTAGAGACGATTGCATAACATGTGGGGCATCTGGCGCCAGCCTCGTATCCGAAGGCAATAATTCATCCACATGAGAACTACTTTCACAGTTCGAAAGCGGTAGTTTCGATTCCGATGGAACATGAACTAGAGAATTGTGACCTGATTTTTTACAAATTCTGCAGACAAACGTTGATTTACAGGGTGCATTATGAATCTTTAAACAATTTTTACACAATTTTTTTTCATTTAATATTTCTATACGTTTAGGATTACTCATATTCAAATATTTTACTCATATTCAAAAATTTCGAACATCGGTATAACGGATGTTCTATGTTACACAAAACGCAGGGTTTGACATAACCTTTTTGTTTATTTTGATTAACAAGTAAATTGTTCATTTTGCTTGTTGTAGCCTGACGAAATTTAGTTGTGGTTGGGGGTTTGTAAATCTGATCTAAAACGAGAGATCTTGCATGTAAAAACTGAAGTAGTTTTTCAAGCGATGGAATTTCCTTTGACGTAAGAGACATTTCATATGCCTTTCTTGTTTCTTTATCTAATTTTTGTGAAATTATATTTACAAATATTGCATTCGTAAGCTCGTTACACTCTAATTTTAGAACCTTTAAGGCTCTTAAGCTTTTATTTACTGTATCTGTAATTAATCTTAAACCCTTTGATGACTCAACATTTAATTTTTCTATTTTGAGAATAGACTGGATGTGTATGTCAACAACCGCCCGTCTGTTATCATATCTCAGCTCTAAAGCAGCAAATAACGACTCAAAAGTATCATCACTTGTTTCAATAAATTTGGCTTCACCACGTAAGGCGGCCTTCAGGTAGAATAATTTTTGTTCTTCAGATAAACCTTTATTGTTTGTTATCAAACTAACAAATTGAGTTTTAAAGTTAGTAAACTGTTCTATTTGGCCACTGAAAAATGGCAAAGGAATTTCCGGTAATTTAGTGTTAAATTCTAACTGATTCATGACAGATTTAAAGTTTATATTTTGCCCAGCTTTTGTTGACTGGGATTCAGATACATCAGATTTAAGTTTAGAAAGTAAGCATTTGACATTTACCTCTAAATTATCTCGTTCTTCGTCCATTTCAAGCAATTCTGTGTCGGCTTTCGACAGGGTTTCTTCATCGGCTTCTTCCACCTCTGAATAGTCACTAAATAGCCTGTTAATTTCTTCCTTTATTTGATACAGATTACTTAACTTTTGTTCCAACACTATTTCTTGTTCTTTTTCTTCTTTAGTTGAATCATACATTTCGATGAACTTATGCATATGAGTAAATTTTGTTTTTATCCTCCCACGAATCCTATTTAAATCCTTCAAAGTGGGAGATGATTTTTCTTTTATATCCATGGCTGGTTTCTTTTCTTTTTTATCCATGGCTGGTTTCGTCTCCGTCCTCGGTAGGACCACAATGGTTAGATTATAATTTCGTGCTTAAATAAGCTGACGGACCAACAGCATTGATTGCTGCAAAATTAACTTTATTTTTATTTCTCCGCTAACGGGAGGCAGAGTAGCTGTCGACCGCTGTCAAGCGGCGCTTTCGTACTTCTACTTCCTTTTACATATTGCCGCTAGAGGGCACACGGATGCATCGCATGACACTAAAGGGTTATATGACGTAACATATATATATATATATATATATATATAAAACAGTTCCGTAACTGACTCATTCATTCACTGACTGACTGACTGACTGACATACAACGCAGAGAACAAACCGCTGGACCTAAAGGGCTGAAATTTTGCATGGCGATTCTTCTAATAGTGTAGGGGTGCACTAAGAAAGATTTTTCAAAAATTCTTCTTAGATTTTTTTAAATTAAATTTTTAAGCTGTTTTTTAAACTTTTTTTACGTTTGCATTTAAAATAATACATTGAGGGTTATAAAATTTATATCACGAGAAAGATCCTAAAAATTCCTTCAAAATGAAATTTTTTTCGAATTTTTACCTCTTTTTTCTGATTTTTGGTGAATTTTTAAAGATTAATTTTTAGAATTTAATTTATTAAATGCTGATCACGTGATTTCTTTTTCTGGTACTTTCAATAAATTTATCGTCACGTGCGCAACAACTAAATAGACAAAAAAATATTTTTTTCTCTTTCTAATGCAGCAGACGATTGGATATTATCCAAAAAAAATGCATATCCCTTACGATTTTTTTATAAATATATATATATAGATAGATATATATTTTACATCAATTGTATACATTGATCGTCGCATTTATTATAAATATATATATTTATTTTTTGGCATAAATAGCATACGTTGACCGTTGTATTTAATTTGAATGTACTCCGTAGCGAAGCGCGGGTTTTCAGCTAGTATATATATATATATATATATATATATATACACACAGGGTGTGTCGCAATTCCCTCGGCGTTTGGACGGCTTATAAAAAAACATATTACCAATACAGCAACAAAATTGACTTTACTAGAGAAAGAAACATTACAAGTTTTGTTTCACAAATGTTCAATATGTGAACCTTTCGTGATGCGGCAGATATCAAGTCTAAAGTCAAATTCTTGTTTCACTCGCTTTTTCTGAAATTCCGCACTCGCTTGACGAATTGACTTTCTCGGGCTTCGCACAAACGCATCTCGTACACAAGTAAACTTTTCCGTCGAATGGCCTGGACGACCAGTTTGTTCTCCATTACACAAGCAACCTTTTCCCTGAAATTTTCGAAACCACACATGAATTTTTTTATCCGTTGGTTGTTGAAATCCGTATTTTGTACGAAATTGTCTTTCAACTGTCACAACAGTCTCACTTTTCACAAATTCTAACACACAGTAAGCTTTCTGTGAACCTGTAAACGCCATTGTCTTATGTGCAAAATTAAGCCTGTGTTTCTGTTATTTGCTACTGCTATCAGACCTAGTGCCGCCATCTACTAACACAATTGTGAAACAAAACTTGCAATGTTTCTTTCTCCAGTAAAGTCAACTTTGTTGCTGTATTGGTAATATGTTTTTTTATAAGCCTTCCAAAGCTCGGAGGGAATTGTGATACACCCTGTATATATATATATATTCATTCTTGGGATACATGCTATCCCAACCCGTAAGGAAAAGGTGTTAAGTTCGTCGTCGTTCTTTGGTCATGTCTCTTTTTGCGTGTTCTTTGCCTCCCACTTCTTTTCACGCTGTTCCGTTGGGATGGGGTTTCGTAAGTTTCCTATACCAGAGCAGGCTAGCGCCGTCTTCTCTTCTAAATTCCTATATCCCCCCTCCATCTGTTCTGCAGCTTTCCGTGCTGTGCTTCTTGCTGTGCGGGGTTTGCCCTGTGGGCCTGCGGTGGGGGAGATGTTGAGTGGTCATCTGCTGTGGTCTGTTCTTACCGGCGAGATTAATCCCAGTAGGGCCTTGCAGCCATGTCGGGTCCCTCTTTGTGTTTTGGGAACCCACCAGGTGTCGCTCCTGGGAGTGCCCGAAAGCTGTGAGCTAAACAGGGGCCACATCCCTTGGCCCTGCAGCTGTCAATGGACCTAGTTATGATTTGTTCCGCCAGGGGGCGTTTGCAAACAACATTACACTAATCTGCTGTGTTCAGAAAATGACCAGAGGGAAATTATCCGTAGTTTAATAAGGTCAACCTATACGCTGCCTTAACCGTATCATGTGCACTGGTCGTTTTCGAAATGCGCAAAATCATCTCTAATCTTCAGTCTCCTATAGCTAAACCCCGTACAGTTGTTAGATTTTATGTTTTGCTTCAAATAAAAGTTTCCTCTATGGTTTTGAGGACAGCGGCGAATTTAGAAACTAAGATCCCTTTTCCGCCTGAGTTCGATAATGAGCATTAAGAGGTATAATCGAATGTACCTGTTATATCTGTTGTTCGGTAACTTGGCATTTTTTCAACGAGACAAGTTTTACACAGATTCTACTGAATTCATTGCATCGCATTTTTAAACAAAAGACGCTACCTGATTGAGCGCCCTGAGACGGTTGGTGCAGAGAATATGGGACTTTTCCGCTGCATCTCGTCCATTATTTAATTGACAGGATGTATGCTTCACTACCCGTTCGCTTCAACAAATTTGTCGCTCGAAAACAAGCATCCAGTGAACTTTTAAAAATATGTATGTGCAGTAGGTCGTCAGTAGGGTTGATGCACACAGTTTGGTGCCAAACTGTTTCGGTATAAACACACCAGATTACATAACTTCAATCTCTGCTCTCTTATCAATCTTTCATGATGGCTTAATTTGAGCCGCTCACTTTGCCAAATCGGTTAAGTGCATAAAACAAAAAAATATTAAATTTTATATTACTATTAATTAATATTATTTAATTTAATATTTAATATTAAATTTTATTTTCAAAGTGGAAAACTATGATAAAATAATATACATTGCTTTTTATAATTGCTCTGAAAATATAAATTGAAATAAACATTGTAGAATGTATTAATGCAGATGTAGCTTTTATCTGACGACATATAAAGACGGCATTACAATTTTTGCATGACTAAATGACTTAACCGATTTGGCGAGTAAAAACAAGTAATAACATCGAATTCAGTCTTCAAATTATTTTTTTACTACAAAAAAAAGTGCATCAGTTAGACTGTAGCCGACTCTTTTATTTTACTCTTCTTGTGATGGAACAACACAAAACGATTGACCGTTATCATCAAGTACTTACATCTGCATTTGAATGGCATTATTGCAAGGATTGACATTAGAGCATGGACTAAACTGGATTGCCTTCTGAAAAAAGTGACTTATTATTCGATGGCCAAAAAAATATTTTGTCGTTGAGTGGGGTTAATCCATATTATTTGGGAAATGTATTACGAATGTAAAGAAAGAAAACAGAGTTATTATTCTATGGGCAAAAAATTTTTGTCGTTGAGTAGTGCTAATCCATATTATTTGGGAAATGTATTACGAATGGAAAGAAAAAAGTGACTTATTATTCTATGGCCAAAAAAAATATTTTGTCGTTGAGTGGGGTTAATCCATATTATTTGGGAAATGTATTACGAATGTAAAGAAAGAAAAAAGACTTATTATTTTATGGGCAAAAAAATTTTGTCGTTGAGTAGTGCTAATCCATATTATTTGGGAAACGTATTGCGAATGTAAAGAAAAAAGTGACTCATTATTCTATGGCCAAAGAGAATTTCTTCATCGATAGGTGGCCCATTATTGACTGCCATTGAGTGAAGTCCATCAAGTGACACTAAAATTTCAAAATTTTCAAAAAGACTCAGAGAATTTGGCTTGTGAATGACTCATTTAACTCTGATGATGATTCATTTGAAGCAAAATAAACCGGATGAAAGAAACGACATTTTCGATGAATACTCATATTAGGAAATATATACAGAAATAGAACAACAGAACTTCCTATTTAATCGCTTGTGACGTCCAGAAACATTAAAATATACATTTTTCAGTTGATTCATATCTTGATTCGTGTCACGATGACAACAATTTATAACTATTAGTCCGTGTGGAGTGATTAGTATGGCATCTGGATAACAATTAACTTGTTCCTTAAGCAAGTACGATGTTGGAAATGGAGTCGTTCGGCCCTACTGTGTTTCCCCCAATATTTTCCCTTTTTCATGAATGCAGAATATAGGAAAATCCGTTTTGAACTAGATCGTTGTCTGTAGCCTATGAAAAGTACATATGGGTTTGGATATAAGCAAATGAGAGTTAATTGAGAGTTGCATCATCTCCAGTTTGGCTACTCTTCGTTGAGGTTGTATCTCTGTACGACACCCACAGGGATGGTCTCGGCAGCTAAGAAAATTGAAAACAAAAGGGAGATTACAAGACAAACGATGAATAAATTATGAATAACAATACATTTCAAGGCAATAAAAAACATTCTTGGCTGAAAAAAAAATATTTCGCATTGATCCATTCATCTTAGTCCAATTTAACTCTCAAAATTTATTTAATGTAGCAATAATACATTGAAAATTTTGAGATTGTATTATTTAAGCTTCCAAGTTATGATTCATTTATGTCAGTGATTCCCAAACGGTGTGCTGCGGCGATTTAGGGTGTCGCCAAATTGGTCGTGAATGAGCCCCCCTCCCCCCCAAAAAAAATATTGGCATAACTCACTTAAAATAAATATTAATTTGAAATCAAACATTTGGGTCCTGGGCATCAATTGTAAATCAGTCTCACATCAGTAAAACAAAACTCTTTTCAGCGATTTCCATTGGAGTCCTCTAGTATAATACAGTGGAACCTCGATATATCGAACCTCGATATAATCGAATTCCTTGATAAATCGAAGTTTTTCCATTCCTCTTGAACCTGCCTAACACCCATGTTATTTTTACGTCTACATATCGAAAGACTGGTCAGGAAGACCTCGATATTTCGAATTTTTAGTTTGCTTGGCTTGGCACCGCACCTCTATATATGGAAGTTTTTATTCGAAAACCTCTATATATCGAAGTTGTTTTGTTAAAATCGACAGCATTTAGACGAATCTCAGTTTGTTCTTTGTGAAAAACCTCTGTATATCGAAGTCAGTCAGAAATCGCCTCGATAAATCAAACCTCGGTATTCCGAAATCCTCGGTAATTCGAAGTTTTCTCGTTACCCTTGAGGTTTGATACATCGAGATTACACTGTATATTGAATAGTAATATACTAAATACCACGGTGTGGCGGGGTCGTGTTGGCTCATTAAGCGAACGATTCGGTGTAACAATTATTTATTGAAACATCGTAAGTTACACACGGACAAACATTTAAACTCAAAATAAAAGATAAAAATCAAAATAAAATTTAAAACAAAACTTGGAAAAATATTTGTACACAAACGTTTAGTAAGATTTGTAAAAAGTTAGTAAAATTTGTAAACTGAAACTGATGTTTTCTGATTAAAATGGCTATTTGCCCTTTTTGTTCTAAGGTACATATATATATATATATATATATATATATATATATATATATATATATATATATATATATATATATATATATATATATATAACATTAAAAATTCCTTTTAGCCTTTTCAAATCCTAGCTTATTCTAAATTCCCTTGGGCGAAAGTTTTAAATGGCGGCTCTATTGCTTAAAAACCAAACATGCGTAACCAAACATGCAAATTGTCAAAATCGATGGCGGGGAATGCTCTCTAGCGGCGTCGTTCTGCTTCACGGCAAAGCTCGGCCTCACGTTGCGGCAAGAACAAAGACGCAACTGGACAATTTTCATTGTGAATTACTGGATCATCCACCATACAGCCCTGACTTAGCACCATCAGACTCTCATCTGTTTCCAAAACTTAGGGTATTTCTTGGTGGAAAGCGCTTGGAAAATGATGACATGTTGAAAGAAACTGCTACTAACTGGTTTAACGGTCCGGCGGCAGAGTTCATTGATGATGGGATCCAAAAGCTGGTGACACGACTTGACAAATGTTTAAATGTTAATGGTGACTATGTTGAAAAGTGAAAAAATGTTCATATTTTAGTTTGTGATACAATTTATACGTTCATAACTAAAGTTTCTCTTACTCCATTACAAAACAGTTCTTACTTAAAAAATTGTCCTCGTATATATATATATGTGTGTGTGTGTGTGTGTGTGTACGTATGCAAAATTTTCAAGAATGAGTGCTCACCAAAGGCGTCCGTCTCGAAGCTGGCGTAAAAGCCTGGCTGGTTGTTCGTAGCGTCCGTCACCAACTTCACCACCGCTTCATTACTGCGGAGTTCGTGGTCGCCGGGCTGGTCCTGTCGAGAGAGGATTAGTTATGTCCAGTGAAATACACAGTTTGAACCAAGGCAGCACTAGGTGGATTCCTATCGACTTCTTGTGGTCGAAACGGGGATATACAGGCTTTACATTATACGGCATTATAAGGGACCTATCTGCATATCGACAACGAGAGTCATTTCTTGGGATATGAGTGGAGAAAACAGGGAAAATGACCTCCTCTCCCCAAAAATCAAAATAAGCAAACAAAGAAGCCCATCGATGCATCGCAGTTTTAGAAGTGGAGGCTCAAAACCTGCTCTCGTTCATACGGATATGACGCATTTCACACAAATCCGGACTACATTGGAGATCGCTGTACTGTGAAATCCCGATTTGACATATCTCGTATTTTCCAATTTCCCACTTTGTGCGTCATCACTGCTGACTCTTTATGATGATTGTTAGATTACGATAAAAAGTTTAAATAAATAAATCGGGAATTCTTTTTTCGTTCTTAATTTTTAGAAGGAGGGGCGAATGGAACGTTTCATTCGCCTCCCTAGTGGCAATTTTAAAAAATACGTTGCCCACCACTGTTCTAGACTTTGTATAGAGCAGCTAGAATTGCTTTCAGGATTGGCCTACAGTCTGACAGAAAGCGGGATATTCCAGCACAAGCTTAATGAAGCCTAATGACTGCGATTCAAACGAGTTTGAGAATAACGGAGATTCTTTTCTCAAATAAATTATATATATATATATATATATATATATATATTCCTAATGTGGAGGCACTTATCGTGAGATATATTCGCCTATTGTTATTCACTGGCAACTCTATTACGAGAGCGCCATTTAGGTGAGCCAGCACTGCCCCCTGTGAGGGAACGGCACGGAAACGACACAGACTTATTCGGCATTTGAACCCAAGCCCACTGCGGGGAAGCTCATGACGCTAACCACTCCAGCATGTGGACGGCAAATACAGAATATTCAATAAAATTATTTTTCTACTGAAGAAAACAGCTCTAATGCGAATATGGTAACGTCCACTAAAATTGGGGAACGTCGAATAAGTCAGGAAGTTTATACATCACAGCTCTATCTATAATTTCTAGAATTAATAAGTTTGGAAATCCATTTTTAGATCCTCAGAGAACAAATATCCAATTACATTCTTTTTGTGTGAATGCATATTATCGAAATATTTCACATCAAAGATGGGACAACGCATCAATAAAATACCCTGTTTCATTTACTTATTTTTAAATAGACAAACGTAAGAGAAACAGTTGCACGGAGCGTGAAAACGCTAACTGAATTCCGAAGTTAAAATGCCGCAGCGCCATATCTTATTTGTAAAACTAATCAAAGTTTGTAATTCCATTTTTGAATTATTAGTCAACATATATGCATTTACTCTCTATTTTTGTGGATAAACGTCCCAGAGCTATTCCACTTACAAAGTGGGGGTATCCTCGTCCCTTTAAAGAAATAAATTTCGAAAGAAATGCAGAAAAACAAGCAGCTTTTCGAAAGTCTTACCGATCCGCAGTATCTCGCCACTCGTTTCGAGATGTCGTCTGTCGATCCCTCGTATATCTCCATGTAGTTGACGTCGCAGCCCGCGGTCGAGTTGAGCGCAAAGCTCGTGAACTGCAGCTTCACGTTGTGGTATCCGGGAACTGTGATGTGCCACTTGCATTCCCCGGCCCTGTTGTACGCCGCGGGGTACAACGGACTAGAAAAGGAGCCTTCGGTGGCCTGCAGCTCACCTCCGCATCCTCTACCTGCAACGAAAGAACCTCGGTTTGAAATTTTCGCTTTAGTTCAGTTCCCATCCCTAATGCATTCAGGAACACCACCAATGGACACTGTAACATTGAAAACATGTAGCCTGGTGTGACGAGTCTCGTTTACCAACAGATTCGGCCATATGGCAGGGTCCGCTTGTGAAGAACACGTCGTAAATCTGTGTCAGATACTCGGCCTGTGTCAGATAGGTAAGTGCCTCAGAAGTGGTATGGGGAGTATTAGCCGGGCCTGAATTAGGACCCCTAACACGTCTACAATGTCTCCGACCGTTGAACACTATGTTCACATCCTTTCAGATGTGTTAGATCTATTCATGTCAAACTCACGTGGGTTTGGGCGTCCTCCGGCAAGAGAATGCACCACCACACGCATCCACAGCCACCAAATTAAGGTTTGAGGAAACACAGAGTTTTGAAACATAAAATAAGTCCCTTGTCCACCACAGCTGAACGCTATTGAGCATATCTGGGTTGCCATGCAAGTTTCCGTTCAAACCCGAGATTCACCCTCTAGGAATATATAACTGGGGATCGCTCTTCAGGAGGCAGGGTGTTCATTGTCTACAGACTTCCTCAGAAACCTCATGGAGTCCATGTCCTGTCGCGTGTCTGCAGTCCTGCGATCCGGAAGTGGAACTATCAGGTATTAAACAGGTGTCCCAGTTTTTCTAGCACTTCAGCGTACATGTATTTTAAAACTTAATGTTATTCCTATTGTTATACTGTAGCTATCATTTTACATATACATTTCTAAGAGGTACGCGAGGTGTAAAATGTCGAGCACAGCTGCAATACTGCAAAGGTTGGTAGCCTATGAAAAGTTTAACAAAAGCAACATATTACTTTGGAATAGAATTTTCTCATAAGAGTTGAAAATTTCAAACTTTGAACACTCATTGATTTGTTGACATTCAAATATCCGTCAAGTTCCTTCTTAAATAATTTCTTGAAAAAAAAAATGCCTCGGAATATTTGAGTTGTGTAGAATAAAAACTACCGATCTCCATCATATCTTTTTTCTTATCGGTAAAGGGCAAAGACTGTGTCTTATGCCTTTTTGAGGATAACAATTTGAAATTACCATTAGAAAAATCCCAACATCATTTTTTTATGAGTAGGCCATTTACGGAAAATAATTTTGCTGTTTGATTGATTGAAATACTACAAGTAAGTATCCTTAACTCAATTTTGAAAAAAAAAATAGAGTTTGCTAGTTTTGATCGTACACCACTAAATTAGTGTCGATACACACACAGATACACAGACACACACACACACACACATATATATATATATATACATACATGTATGTATGTGTGTGTGTGTAACTTATACGCTGCTTCCAGTGAGCTATGACAGGCCTTCCCTTACCTTTGTCTGTGGAAGTGTAGGTCAGGAAGTAAAGTCCGATCCGGGACGGTAAGTTCAAATCCAAGAAGAGAGATCTACCGGTGGAAAACACGGGATTCGGAATGGACTGTCCGCAGTAAGTGGCGACCAGAGGACTCGACGCGTCGACTCCGTCATGAATCTGGAAGAAACCCGGGGTGCATTTACAGTGTGACATTATACGCATACCGCTTACACTTTGAAGAGGAAAATGAGGCCGTAATTGAGACACATGATAGTAAAAACTGGAAGAGGCCAGTGTGAGCTATACGGAGCAAAATACGTGACATCCGATCATCTGTGTGCGGAAGACGTGTTTTGCGGTTTACCATCCACAGGGCCGGCGACAGGGAGGGAGGGGGGGGGGGCAGAGAGCCCGGGCCCCAAAAAATTAATTAAAAATAAAAGTTTAAAGTTTAAATAGATTTAAATGCCAACAAGAATACAAACTTTTGTTGTTTGAAAAGTGAAACAAACAAATCAAGGTAGAGCGTGTGCCACTGTGCAGTAGAGAAGAAGCATGGCGTTAGCTTTGTTGTAGTGGTCATCGAGGGTTGTGGCGCGGGTGATGGGGACGAAAGAGCGACGGCGCTGTGACTCCCCTCCCCTCCCTTTGCCGCGAACATTCGCCACTCAGCGACAAGTTGTAACCTGAACGTCAAGATCAAGAAACTCCACCCCCCACCTAAATTTCATTGTTTACTCGTTAGTAGACCTAATAATCGTTTTAATCGTTTACTCTACAGTCAGGGGGCTGGGGTGCCTTGTGTGGATTGCAGATCTGTACTGTATATCCGGCAGCCTTCAGCCCCACAGCAATTGAAAATGCATCCGAACTTGGGAAATTAACCCTCTACTGCGTATTCAGGTTCTTGCTACGTAGTGACTGGTCTTCAGGTGTTTCATGGCCGATACTCGAAAGAGGAGGGGGCCGAGGTGGATAATATAGATTACTCTACAGTCACAGTTACAGACTAACAGTAGCAAGCTACACATTCTAGTTTTGTGTCATTGGTGTTGTACACAGGGGCACAGCTACCTTGGAGCAGTTGGAGCGCAGTACCGGATTGAGGTGAGAGGGGGGCAAAGGGGGCAACTGCCCCGGGCGGCACGTCCGAGAGGGGCGGCAAAATGGGATTGAAAAATTGATCCTTTTTTATAATTTCATAGTGCCATAAAAATATAGATAAAAACATAAAATTTAGATATCATCAGGTCATATTATTTTTATACTGGTGGGGTTTTATTAAACTATTAATTGCCTACAGAAAATAAACTCAAATCCTTGCTTTAAGTAAAAGTAAGAAGCGTATTTCAATAACAGAAGAGCGATAATTGCGTTGATGTGATTTGCGGAGAATGTTTCATTGCCGAAAAACAAGCAGGTATAATAGCTAGGGGAGGGGAGGGTGGCCCGTGACTCATAGATGAAGGGAGGCTGGAAAAGGCAGTGCAGACTTGTCGCCTGTCGTTGTCGCCTGTCGGTGCGTCCGCTTGTAAATTGTAATTTTTAGTGAATTTTGTAAGTGTTCAATTAATCAATGGTTCAGTTTCAGTCTTCAGCTCACATAGTTTAAATCAAATATGCGTTTTTGTAGTCTAGTGTTCGCGTCTACAATCTCTACCTACATCTACATTTTGAAGTAAGTACAGGGCCGATTTAGAAAATTCTGGACTATAGGCAAAACTTGGGATGGGGACCCCCTAACACTGATGTGGGCATAAAATTTCCAAAATTGACATACAAAAAAATATTCATGAATCGTTGTGAAAGTACTATTTTACCAAGAATTGGCTATTTGAAGCGTAGAAACCTAGAACATTATCAAATAACAAAATGCAATGCAACATATTAACTTCATCATTAAAACACCAATGCAATGCAACCCGAAAAACTTATTATTCCCTTATATACACTGTAACATACATATGATGAACTATACATATAACTGTACATATGATGAACCAATCAATCAAATTTGAAAGTATATATAAAAAAATAGCTATTAAAAAAGGTAAAAAAAAATTGAGAATTTTTTCTTCCTTTTCTTTTAAAATAGAAATTTTTTTAGGGGCCCTCATCATTCGGGGGCCCCTAGGCCTGGGCCTACCGGGCCTAATGGAAAATCAGGGCCTGGGTAAGTAACAATAAGAATAAATTTAATTGAATACTTAAGGTATCGGTACACCTCTAAAGTGACATTTTCGTCAAATTTTTCAATTTTCTGAATTTTATTTTATTTTAAAATTCAATCTTTTATCTTCTTAATGGCGTTTGAATTTTATTTTATCACATTTAGAACTAGAGTTACAGGGATTTGAATTTTACTCGATAGCTATTTTGCGAAACTGGAAGTACAAATCTGCAAACCAGAAGTTGAAAAAAAATGTTTGTTTACACTTTTTTTAAGGAAATCATATCAGTATACAATAGTACGAAATATATAAGTTTAAAAATCAGAATTTGAGTTTTCAGAATCTTTTAAATATAGTTGGCAACAGGTTTCATCGCTGCTTTATTCCATTGTGCATCAAGTGCAAAGAAACCAATGCATGGTCATCGGAAAAGATAGTTGGTGCTATTGTCAGCGAGCACTGTTGTGTGGCACATTATGCGCTGTGCCCCGATGCCTCTGAACTACATCAATTAGTTTGAATCTAGTTGCTATTATAAATTTTTATTGTGAATTTTAAGAAGCAGTGTCTTATGGAAAAGCTCCAGGTAATTAGGTATATCGAAACGAAATTGGTTTAATTGAAAACCGTTAAATAAGTATAAATAGTTTACCCTGCAAACCAGTGAGAAAAACCACATAAAAACAGATAATGTAGAGTGAAAATGTCCCATTCCTATCTGATCCAAATATCTTACCCCAAAAATATTTTAAAACTTTTTCTGTAACATAAAACTGAGAAACAGAAAAATGATGGGCTTTATTTTTAAATTTAGCTTTTTTATCAGCATTTTATAGTGCAATGTTCATTTAGTGTTCATATGGTGTAAATCTCATTTAAATGACTCTTGAGAGTTTTCTATTCCCGTTGGAACAAAAAAACCTTTTAAGTTCAAATATATATATATATATATATATATATATATATATATATATATCTTTAAATTATCAATAATTTTTTGAAAGGCTGGCAAAATTTAACTTTTATACTTTGAGCCGAACCGATCGTAGACTGCGACGAGAGTAAAATTTTCTGATCAACCCAGGCTGCGCTTTGAATTTTTGCCCGGTGCTGGACACGACTAGATTTTCTCACGTAGACACCCAACTGGTCTTTTACGTTACCAGTTAGACACCCAACTGGTCTTTACGTTACCAGTTGGGTGTCTAAAGTCCCTATCACACGTCAACGTGTACGCGTTTCAAATGCAACGGATTCAAGATATGATTCCCTTTCGCGATGAAGAACACACAAATTCCCCGTGTGATAGAGGCACCGGATGAATCCGATTCATTTTCCAACATGTACGGAAAATGCAACGCGTACGCGTTTACAATCGTGAAATCGACCAATCAGCGGCCGAAGAAGATCACCCTTTCTCATACGTCACAACGACTGTAATTCAAGATGGCTGCACAGTGGTCTGTTTACCACCGGTAAGTGCTACTTTCATTGTTGTTAATTCGATTTGATATGTACGAATTTATTTTGTAAATGGCTGTTGCTTCATAATTACATACACTAATCTTTGTAGTCCATATTCGCAGCAATATTATTTGAATGATATCATTTTCCAAAATTCGTGTTTTGTGTAACGAGTCAGTTTGTCGCCAATATGGTCGCCAAATAGTGAAATGTAAACAAATACTGTCATTAAACTATATCAGAGTTCGTAAATATCATGATATTTTCGAAAATATAAAAAATATCCGATATTTTGATATTTTCAATAGTCAACCTATTGTTTAAGATATTAATATTTCCATGCATGACATAAACTTAATTCGCTTAACATAAAAACCTCCATTTTATATTTGTAATTGTATTAATAATATAATATTTTAAAACTTTTTTCATTTGACAACAAAATTATAATTTAAAAATAATGAAGATTAGCCACTTCAAAACACAAACAATTTTCTAAAAAATAAATAAATTATTTGCTTTTGGGGGAAACTCTGTATAAATATATATATATATATATATATAAATAATACTGCTATTTGTGTCATGAGACATTTGTTTTGTGTGCACTAAAAAGTTTTATTTTGCTCTTGGGTGTTCATATCACAGATTCCATCTCAATGCTTCGGTTTTTAATATTTTGCTTTTTATAGTACAAGCATTTTATTATGTTTAATACACATTTTTTATATATTCATGATATTTAAATATCTTTTGGCATTTAATTAAATATTTTTGTTAAATATTAAACCCTGTCCTAAGTTGAAAAATAATTTCTTGTGAAAAAATGACTTATTTTCTTTTCAGGCTGCATCTCAACCTGACGAGGAGTTAGACACTCCTGTAGACACAACTTTATCCAGCCACTCTGTAGACACCCCCGGTACTCCAAAAAGAAAAAATAACTGTGAAAGACCGATTAAAAAACGCATTAAAACAACATCTGAGGACATATTGGAGCAAGCCTCAAATGTGCTGAAAGAGTTAAATACCAATAAAAAGGAGCTTGGAGGATGGTTGAGGATGGCTATGGTCAATACATAGCGGACTACATGAGACCAATGTAGGGAAAAAAAAGAGAGAAGGCAAGAATGAAGATTCAACAAATTTTATATAATACTAGCTGAAAACCCGCGCTTCGCTACGGAGTACATTCATATTAAATACAACGGTCAATGTATGCAATTAATGCCAAATATATATATATATATATATATATATATATATATATATATATATATATACAGTCGAACCTCCATATATCGAAGTAGCAAAATGCCGGAAAAAAATTCGATATATAGAAATTTCGATGTATAGAATTGATCTTAGTTTTATAATAATTCTCCTAAAACATTGAAATTAAAGCTAATTTTCTTATACGAAACTCCAATTCCATTTTATATGTGAATCACATTAAAGGACAGTTAATAACTAAAAAATGAATTAATGTGAAAGATTTATCGAGTACTATATACCTTTAAAAAAAACAATAATCCAGACAATGGTTACAGTGATCACAGTTACATTCTTTAAAAAAAAACTTTGAATACCTTGCTGAACAGCCAGTTTTGCGGAAAGTCAATCAAAGAAATGCTCGCATTTATTCAGTCCATTAAAAACTCCATCAGGGACATTTTCCACGAATTGAAGTACACGAAATATTGTTTCAAACGCCAAAAATTTGGGAGATTTTATTCTAAAGTGGAATAAAATCTCCCAATATGTCGTGAAAAAAATTTCGATATATAGAGATTTTTTCGATATATAGAAACAGTTTTTCTATGTAATGAACATGGAGATTTGCTAAGAGTTCGATATATAGAAAAATTCGATATAGGGAAGTTCGATATATGGAGGTTCGACTGTATATATATATATATATATATATATATATATATATATATATATATATATATATATATATATATATATATATATATATATAAAGGAAGAAGTCCTGACTTATATATACATATATACATACGCGTATCAACGCCCAGCAAAAACTATTGGAGATACAGATATCAAATTTTAGGAGCTTATTACTTTTGTGCTGAAGGCGTCATTTAAGACGCGATTTTTCAAAATTCGCCCCCCAAGGGGGGGGAGGGGGGCAAAACGTGTTATTTACATATTCCTTCATAACTCAAAGAAGGATATTGATATCCATAACATTCTTGCTTTAAAATGTAAGTAACATGAATACCTAAAAACCAATTTCAGGATTTTTCAAAATTAGGCCCCCAAGGGGGGGAGGGTGGAAAAACGTGTTTTATCAAATTTTCCTTCATATCTCGAAGAAGAAAACAGATATCCATAAGATTCTTGCTTTAAAATGTAAGGAACATAAATACCTAAAAACCAATTTCAGGATTTTTCGAAATTCGGCCCCCATGGGGGGGAGGGGGCAAAACGTATTTTCCCATATTCCCTCATATCTCAAAGAAGGAAATTGATATCCAAAAGATTCTTGCTTTAAAATGTAAGGAACTTGATTACCTAAAATCAGATTCAGGATTTTTTTCAAAATTCGGCCCCAAGGGGGGGGGAGGGGGGCTAAACGTGATTTTACGTGTTTTTCACATGAAACGGATATCCATATGTTTCTTACCTTAAAATAAAAGGAAGCCGAATACCTAAAAATCAGTTCCAGGATTTTTCAAAATTCGGCCCCCCCCCAAGGGAGGAGGGGGGGGGAGCAAAACGTGTTTTCCTTCATATCTCAAAGAAGGAAATTGATATGTTAAAGATTCTTGCTTTAAAATGTAAGGAACATGAATACCTAAAAACCAATTTCAGGATTTTTTAAAATTTGGCCCAAAAGGGGGGGAGGGGGCAAAACGCATTTTTCCCATATTCCCTCATATCTGAAAGAAAAAAAAAACAGATATCCTTAAGATTCTTGCTTTAAAATTTAAGGAACTTGATTACCTAAAATCAGTTTCAGGATTTTTCAAAATTCGCCCCCCAAGGGTGAAGGGGGGCAAAACGTGTTTTTCACATATTCCTTCATATGTAAAAAACCGGGTTAAATAATACACCCATACCTCGCTTTACGGCCTAGATACGTTCCGGAAAAGTTGGCCGTAAAGCGAAAAGCCGTATCTGGTACAACAAACTGTACTGCAGGCATTAGTTAACTTATGAAATGCATTGTAATTATAAAATACTTGGTAAATGGCTAAATGTAAAAATATAAAGATAAAATATACATGCTATGTTATGTTGTTAGCGAAAGGAGTATAACTAATGTATTTAGTGGTTTGCATTCATGTAATGATGGTAATTTTGAATTTTTTTGAATTTTTAAGTATACTGTATGAAATTGCATCCTATTGAAGTGTTGTACTGTATGAATTAATTTATTAGTAAGGTGTGCTGTAACAAAATTGAGATTTACAAAATTGACAATATTTTGACATTTTTACTTTTCAGCTTTTAGTCGAACAATCATGAAATGCTGAATCTACCAAAATTCTGAGATGAGTGTAACATTTCATGTGCTTTTTTTTTTAACTATGTTATTTATACTGTGTTTAGTTTTTAAATTGATTTTGATAACATACATACTTAAAATCCTGGGCAACGCCGGGTACTTCAGCTAGTATATATATATTTATAATAAATGCGACGATCAATGTATACAATTGATGTAAAATATATATATACTAGCGGCCCGTCCCGACTTTGTCCGGGTTGAACAAAATATTATACCAATAAATTTCCAGTTGATAGCCAATAAATTGTAAATCTTTTTTTACCTTAATAATAACCTAAATAATACATTAAATTAATTTTATGTTAGTTAATAATTAAAATAAATTTTTTAAAAGTAAAAGGCGTGCCGGAGAACGGCTAGGTTCGAACCGCTAGCGTCAGAACAGAAGCCCACCGCGATAGCACCACGATAAGGATCGTTGAAATCTTCGGAACAAAATGCGGTAGAAGACAGTAGCGGAAACAATGGAGATTGTTAGGATTAAGCCCCTAACTTTATTTCTACTGATTAGATATACATAATATATAGCCTATGTCCATCTGGAATAATGTACCTTTCAAACAGTGAAAGAATTTTTCAAATAGGTACAGTGGTTCTGAAGATTACCCTCCACGTACAAAATCCCCTCTCTCTTTATATATTAGTATAGATTAATATAATGAAAAAAGTGACGACGAATGAAATAAAATTTAAAATATTTCATTTATTTCAGAGAAAATGCTTAATGATGTTTACACATATCACTCTGTTATGGAACAGAACCAACAGAATTAAAATATGTACAAAATATTTCACGCACCTGTTTGGAACATTGAGATGAATTTTGTGGTATTCTCCGAAAGTTATGGAGGCTGGTATTTCTATAAACCTCATTCCATATACGCAGGAGCGATTAATCGCCTATTTCAGGTACGCAAGCGCGTTTAAACGCTAATTCCAGATGTTTGCTTTTGCGATTCAAAAGCAACCCTACACGATGTTTTTTTCATCGCAAAAGGGAATCGTATCTTGAATCCGTTGCATTTGAAACGCGTACACGTTGACGTGTGATAGGGCCTTTATCAGGATAAGAGAGATGGCCTGAGCATCTTCTCCCCCTTTGGCAAGAGTCATTACAATCCTTCAAATGTCATTCTAAACGGGTGGGGGGAGAATTTTCTAACGGTCAACTTACTGACTCCTCCCACTACATGAGTCAAAAACATACAGGGTCCGGAAAGATTTTTTTTCTTAGTCCATAGCAGCATTAACATCGACGCAGAATAGAGGCAAATATTCGGAGATTTTTTTAAAGCAAGCTTAGTATTTATCGCTCATATTTTCTTTGTTTACTTTGTGCAGTGTAAGACTTTCAATAAGATTCTTGAATGAATGTGTTATACAATTTTTAAAACTTATTGAATCTGTGGATTGTAATTTATTGTTCTGTTTAAGTAAATTTATACAAACTAAGACTATTTCTTTTCTAAATCACTTATCTCGGAGATCATTTTCTCAATCTCAATGTCGATGATATTAAGTGTGCTTTGCTCAACATAACAAACAGATAATTATTATGTCTTACTTAGCTTACTATTACTATTTACTTTGTAATACAGTATCTACAGTATCAAACACTCGAAAAAAACCGGCCACGAGTAATCGAAGTAACAGATTTTTCATTCAACAGGCAATTTTATAAAAAATAAATAAATAAAACGTTCGAAACAATAATTGTTTCAGCACAATGGTATTCAAGTTGTAAGTCGTCACTATACAATATTAAAGTTGTTATGAGGTTATTTCGTAGTAGTGGTCAGTTTTCTTTTAGAAGAAAGAGATAATTATACTATTACTCTGAATTGCAAATAATACACTGATTTATTAATGATACACACACACACACTCACACACACAGACACACACACACACATATATATATACATTCATTAGATTTCATTATTAATTATCATAGGAATTCGCTAATCATTTAATGTATCAATCTTTAATTTCTTAATACTATTACTAATTATTTAATATTCGTGCCTGTAATTCTTATCAATGATCACATACAAAATATAATTCAATAATCAACTTTTAGTATACAAAAACCCATTTATTTATCATTTCATTTGATTAATTTAATTTACTAATATTACTATCAGTACGCAATTTACTACTTTCTTTGGTTTCCGAATCTCCCAAGCTTGTCCCCTTCTTAAAGTTCATCTACACACAAGCGAATCAGCTCCCCCCCGTCGCCTCTTGACACATTTTGGTGTCGATTACTCCCCCCAGCGTGGGGGAAGTATTTCGTCTCTTTGATCAAACCGCTCTCCGAAGCGATCTAGTACGAATCTTCAAAGGCACGAGGGGCGCCATAAAACCTCCTCTCGGCGACGGGACCAATAAATCACTGCTTTCCCCTACACTTCGCTCTCTGTTTCGCGAATGTGTGCTCGTAGTGTTAGCCAACCCTGGAGGTGCAGTCGGGTCTTTTATCGCCGCCATCAATCCCTTTCCAATCTTCCTGTGTTCCTTTATTTTATTGTTCGTTTTCTGTGCATCGGCGTCCGATGTGCTTTCCTTTTCAACTTCTCCTACTTTGATCTCCCTGGTATTTTATAATCCTTGGCGCCACTTATTCTTCCCATCTTCTTAGACCCGTTTGTGCCAGTTAATTGCTTCTTTTGCCTTCCATGTTCTCTACTATTCCTTCCCTGCGGCCACAATGTCGTAACCCCACGACAAAAGTATTGTTTGTTAACGAACACAAAAGAAAAACTCATGTTTGCTTACCCGTCCCTGCGTCTGTAGGAAATGTCTTAGGCCTAATGTCGGATCATTTTTTATGAATTTGTAGCGTTTTATTGTAAAATATATAAAAAATTTAAATAAAAGAAAGTATATTGTTTTATATACCATTTTGTTCACAATATCATGGGCTACAATATTATGTATAAAACATCCAATTATCTTTAAAAAAATGGCAAGGTAAGGGAACGTTACCTTGCCATTTTTTAACATTTTCCCTCCATTTTGCCTCCATTTTGAGGGGGTAAAATGGAGGAGTCCCGAGGTGACTGTTTGTACATAAAAAATATAATCTTATTCGCATAAAAACTAAGACAAGCCCTGATTGTATAACATATAATAAAAAAAAATCAACTTAATTTTTTTTTTACTTTCAGCGCCAGATAATCAAAAATGGACGCATACAAGCACAAGTCAGGAGCTCAGAAACGCAAAGAAAGACAAACTTGCCCTTGGCAAAAGAGGATGTAGGACATTTGACGTTGGAATTGAAGTAGATGTTACTGGTGCTGACGATACGAATTCAGAAGAAATTTCTCCATGCTTTGATGAAACCCCTAACATTGAAGAAAGTAAAGAGTGTGAAAGATGTAATTTAGATGAACTAACAGTAGCAGAAGGTTCTATCCCAGAACCTGTCTCAAAAGAAGAACATTTTATAGAAGAACATGAAACTCCAACTCCAACTCGTACTATGGATACCGGAATCGGGACTCTAATTACAAATTCAGACTTGGACTAATAAACAAGGTGATAAACAGCAATATAATTGAAACTTTTGTGAAAATTGGCCCATCTGACATGCCGCCAGACCTGCCAAATGATGGGAAAAGGACATTTCCAAAAACAGTTCTTTTTTCTAAAAGACCGAACGGAGAGAGTGTTAGGAGAGATAGGCTTGTATGGAGTGATACCGCAGAGTCATTGTTTTGTTTTCCGTGTAGGCTGTGAAGAATAGGAAATTCTTCAAGCAGTCAGTCGTGTGAATATATGTGATGTGTCATTGTCACCCGAGAGCTGCCTGTCCTTGGCAACCCTTGGAGGGGGGGGGGGCGTGAAGAGGGTTGATCTCTTATGTCGAACTAAGTGAGTGATGGTCATCGCCCGGGCTGAGGGGCGGAGCTCCTCTTCTTGTCCACTGGCAAGAGGGTGTCACCTTGCGACAAAAGCCATACACCGAGAGTCGAACATTCTTCACTCACAAAGGGGTCTGTTCGTTACGTTAAACCCTCTGCGTGGGAAATTCTCGAACGTTGGAAGTAGCTGATGTCACTGGTTTCGACAAATCAGCGTCCAAGCAAATGAACCAACAATTGATAGGACGGAGGAGGCGCTTGGAAGTTTGGTGGAGAACCTCAGACAGAAAAAGAGATAGCTAGACTTGAGATCTTCTCTCAGAAGGTGATTGATACCCGTGGCCTTGGGCCAGATTACATTTTTTGGAAACTTGAATCTCGGGGCTTAGTGCCGTTTAACGAAGTCGTGGACTCTGACTGTTTGGGGAAGAATCCAAACTCCCTGGTGCCTTAGGGCGGTTATGAATGTAATATTTCATGTACGTTAAATGCATATAGTGTATTTAATTAAATAATTTGTTGTTTAAACCCTAAACTCCGTATTTTTTAATAAATCTGTGTTCAACTATCTGGGAGAAACTGCCCATATCGTCACAAGGCTTTTTGATAGCGGTTGTGGGAGTGATAAATCTGATTCAAACAAGTCTGTTTTATTGTGTAACGATGGATGGAAGAAAGAATATGGTTGGCGAAAGCTGTATAACAAACTACCAACGCATGAAAGGACCACCTCTCAAAAGAATAGTTACATCCAATGGAGAGAGTTAGAAAGGCGGCTGAACGAAACTTCAGACATTCATTCGCAGCTCGATTCTGAATTGGCCTCAAGAACGAAATACTGGAAAGAAATATTTCAAAGATTGTTATCTGTAGTTATTTTTATTGGAGAGCGAGGCTTAGCTTTCAGAAGAACCCCCGAAAGGATAGGTGATCCCAACAATGGCTTTTTGGGGCTGATAGAGTTGTTATCTGAATTTGACCCCTTACTATGAGAACGAATATATCTCAAAAATAAAAAAGGTTCAAGAAGAGGGAAAACGGCTTCAAGCGCATTACTTGTCTAAAGATTCCCAAAATGAATTTATTCAAACTTGTGGTGCTAGACTTCGGCAGAAGGGGCTAGAATAGAGGAAAAATCCAAATGATTTTCCATTATTGCTGACTCAATCCCAGAAGTCTCCCACATGGAGCAAACAACGTTGGTGTTAAGATACGTATTAGATTGCGAATCGGAATTTAAGGTTACTGAGAGGTTCTTATGATTTTTTGATAGTAACCAAAAAACAGGATGTTGCTAACTTGATTATGAGTGAACTTGAAAAGAACTCAATTCCTTTGAAGGATTGTAGGGGACAACGTTATGACAACGGTGCAAATAAGGCTGGAGTTTATAACGGTGCTCAAGCCGTTATAAGTAAACATAACAATCTTGCCTTTTACTCTAATTGTGCCGCACATAGCCTGAACCTGTGTGGGGTTAATGCCGCAGAGTGCTGTGAAGAAGTGATAACATTTTATGGGATGTTACAAAAAACATACAACTTTTTTTAAAAGCCCACAGAGATGGGAATACTTAGAAAAACGGATAGGATACTCCCTGCATAACCTCTCTCAAACTAGATGGTCGGCCCGAGTAGATAGCGTTCGACCTTTTGTCAAGCACTAGCCACTCATAATTCATGTCCTAAATGACTGTAAAGAGCTTAATCTAACCGCAGAGTGTAAAACAGAGCTAAAAGGAGTTACGAAGTACTTAAGATCCTTTGAATTCATTATCATGTCCACAATATGGCTAAAAGTGCTTGTCACTATTGATCGCAAGAATAAAGTTTTACAAACCCGATCTGCAACTCTCGACATAGAGACGAAAAACATTGGTGATCTAATTGAGGAACTGAAAGATCTGCGGAATAAATGGAGCAATCTTTATGCTGAAGCAAAACTAGAGGCAGCGAACATGACAGAAAGTATAGAATGGGAAATGGACTTCAAGGAGAAAAGACTTAAGAAAATAAAAATATTCCATGACGAGACCAGAGATTGTGAAACCTCATCAAGATGTGATGATCAAATGAGACGTGACGTAAAACATGAGGAGGAGAATTTCAGCATTAATGTTTTCTATAAACTTATTGACGCTATCATTGGGGGCCCTTACTCAGAGATTTCAATTTTCCGAAAAGGTTAGTGACCCTTTTCAGTGTCTTTGGACATATCATGATGAAGATGAAAATGAAATTGGAAAGCAGTGTTTGACTTTGTGTCAAACGTACAATGAAGACATAGACACTGACATTTTCAATGAAATCAAACACCTGAAGTCAATACATAAGACCAACCTAGGAGAAACGTCATTACAACCTTTACAACTTTGAACGCACTACGGAAGATAAAGTTGGACAACTTGTTCCCAAATACATCTATATCTATCAGATTGTTCTGCTGCATCCCTGTATCTGTAAGTCACGGTGAGAGAAGTTTCAGTGTAATGAAAAGAATGAAAAGTGTCAATCGATCAACGATGAACCAAGACAGGATGAACGATCTCAGCATCTTGGAAATGGAACCTTGTATCGCAAGGAGCGTGAAATATGATGATATTACTGGTGACTTTGCAAGAAAGAGGGCTAGAAGAGTTGTATTTTCACGAAGTTAAAAAGGAAAAAATACATTTCATTATCACTTTTTATAAAATGTTCAAGTTCAATTTGTTCAAGTCCTAGTTTTGATTACTGTATAATAAAACTGTAAAATGCGTTAAACCGTCAAAAAGTTTTTATTTCGCAAATGTTTCCCTACCCCTTTCCACTGACATGTGTTTATTTAACATAAAAAATTTATAAGTACAATTTTATAGTACATCAAAAGATAGTGCATGACAATGCACATTTCTTCTGCAGAAAAAGCTGATAATCAAGTAAGTCTTGGGTATAAAATAACCTGCAAGTTTGCAGTTCTGGTCTAATTAAGTGAGGGGTGGGTGAGGTGCTCCGGTATTTAGGGGCCCGGACCCCTCAGTTGCCCAGGGGCCTGAGAATGCTGTCACCGGGCCTGATCATCCACGCACGTTAAAAGAAAGGTAAGCTAAGGTAATGTGTTTTAGCAATACCCAGCGGGATGGAACATACCCCACTTTAACCTCCGATCGAAAAGAATAAGATCGGAACTGGATATTTCGAAGCTAAATATATCAGAGCTAAAGTAGAATTTTGGAGGCGATCGGCAAATTCCAATCGGAATGAAATACTGTTCCCCCCTTCAAAGCCGGGGGAAACCCATCGTGTTGCTATCACCTCGAGAGCTGACAGAGGTAACGGTACCTTGACTTTACCTATGAGATATATAAATTATTGTGTGCACAATTTTGTCCGTATAGAATTAGAATGGGGGAGAGGGAGCTTAATTACGCCACTCACGTGCTGCCATCTATGGACAGTAGCGAAAAACTCAAGAAAACATGAAAGAATAAATTATAAAATAATTTTAAAAAATCCACAACTAATGAGGGTAAATAACGCGCGCCCATTTGCACGGGACTTGCAATGGCATGACATGAAAAATTTAAAACAGCGAAAGAGGAATTCATTAAAACAAAACTAAACAAGGCCCAAAAGAAAAAGAAATTTAGAAGCCAAATGCAGTGTTTTATCTCGTTCTGCATCTCTTGAACAGGGCGCGCTAGACAACTGTGTGTAAAGGGGAGCACTTTATGTTAAAAGAAAGAGTTTCGAAATAAAATACAAATTGTCCAAAAGGCTCGCTTGGGTAAATATACTTTAATGTGATATTTATGTATTTTTTTTTGTTTGTTTGTTACTGAAAGCGAAATTCCGGAGAATGAGGAGGGTGGGTGGATCGGAATCTAAAGGTTCCTCGGGATTTCCCTTTTTTTTTAACACCGCATTTACACACTCGCGATAGCGGCGATTCAAATTGAGGGGGGGGGGGGGGCGAATGTGTAAACGATGTTCTCGCCGTTTCTTCTCGCCAATCGTGGCGCTCGTTTCGGGAGCGGTTTTTTGGCACGAGTCAAAAGAGCGAATGGCGCCGGGGAGAAGGAAGTGGGGACGGGAAGTTGCGACGGGGAGTCTTGTTTACAGCAAGAGGCGGGAATGTGAGAACGGTCACTCGCGTCTATGCAGGAACGTGACTAATGTGTCGCGAATGTCTTGCGGGTGGCACGATCGCGAATGTGTAAATGCGGCATGAGATTGCCAGCATGATGACGTCCGTTGCTTGAGTTTAAATGATAACCCTTTGCCTCGTGGGGGAATAAATGATTTGGCGAAATGACATCATCACGTGATCACGCCTCAGGTGTGTGTATATAAAGCAGAGCGGTATTCAATCTCATTGCGAACGGATCCAGACGGCAGACGTGCGATTTTTATAAATTCATGTTTGACAACTCGTTTACTTCGGAAAATTACTTAAGTCATAGTCCGTTCGGAGGGGAAAGCATTTGTAGGAACTCCGTAAACCCTTCTACCTTGACCTTGAATCTCAGGGCGAAGGCGATAGCAAAAGCTGATGTAGAGGTAGTGGTAGACCTTTATTTCGATGTACAGGAACGGTGTACAAACGGCTTCAATTTCTTTTTGTATTTTATTATCTTAAGCAGAGTATTTTCTTAAGTTTTGGGATTGCTTTATTTTATGCCGCGAATAAAAGTCATTTTATTAGTATGGTGGTCAGTTTTTCTTAAATCGACCCACGGAAAAAAAACCCCACACACAAACATAATTCAACTGGAATATTTTTTTTAAGAACCGGAAAGTAAACGAAAACAAAAAGTAAGGATCTGCATTTGCGATCCCATGATAAGGGAAACTTTTTGAGGACTTTCAAGCACCGCACGAGCCCCAACAGAAGATTTCTTTGAAAGGGAGTTTCCTTAATTGCGAGAACCTTACCTTCATATGATCCGCCACGCAGTTGGGGGTATACATCACGTCGAATTGCCTGAAATAGACGGATACTGTCCTGCCCGCCGGCACTGTGATGTAGATGGGGCAGACCGTAGAGGGGTTGAAGCGCATGGGATAGTAACTGTTCGTTATGACGCCGTTACCATCCGCGTAGGTAGAGTTACAGCCTGTTGGGAGATAAAAAAAGGTAGAATTAGGCAGACCGCACATGGAGAGACGAAAGTGTGGCGCTCCAGATGTTACGTTTCTGTGCAACCTCCAAAATAGCCCTGGCAGTCATCTTCATTCGCGAGCATTATGCTAGTCTGACAATGAAGGAGCTGCCACAGACCTCGAGGCTGATTGGTTGCAACTGAAAATTAAAAGATTGGAATTTAACAAGAGCACGACACAAAGCAATTCATCACTTGACTTCTGCTAAATATGCTGGCGTGTTCTTGTAATCTAATAAATTATCATTATTTTATGAAAATTGTCATTAATGTTTTCCCTTCGGTTTTTTGCAAGTAGTGATATACCGATGGTGGACAAAATAATACGAACACCTGTGAAATAATGGAAAATCTTTATTAATATGGTGTTGGACCACCCTTTGACTGAAGTAAAGATTTAATGCGACGTGGGAGAGATGCATAAAGGTCATGGACAATATTTAAAGGAATATTAAGCCATTCCTCCTGAAGAGAGGTCTCTAATTCCGAAAGTCCGGATGGAAGTGGAAATCGGGAACGAAGTTTGGACTCCAAATATTGCCAGAAATGTTCAATAATTTTCAAGTACGGAGACTAAGGGGGCCAGGCGAGATGTTCAGCTGCATCGTCATGCTCTTCGAACCATTCTTGAACACACCTAGCAGTATGGATAGGGGCGTTGTCGTCTTGAAAAAGCGGTCGCTCTCCAGGGAATACAGTCTGGACAAAAGGATGGACATGATACCCTAGAACGCTTAGATAGTGATTGGATTTGATCGTCCCATGCAGAATAACAAGTGGCCCAAGACCGCGCCAAGATATCGCACCCCATACCATAACGGAGCCACTCCCATGCTTCACAGTCGGCAAGAGGCATTCAGGATGAAACGCTTCTTTGGGCGTTCTCCAGACATAAACGCGTCCAGTCGTCTGAAATAGGATGAATGACGATTCATCTGACCATATTACCTGTTGCTACTGCTGTGGGGACCAGCCTTTGGGATCTCTGCACCATTAGCGTCGCTTGAAAGCATTAGTTGCTGTCACCAAGGGTTTACGAATTGCTACTCTGCCATAAATGTTCGCAGCATGAAGCTCCCTTTTGACAGTTTTTGTTGAAACGGGGTCCTGGAGATGACTATTCATTTCGGATGTTATCTCGGACAACGATTGCTTGGGCTACTATGCGCTTCAAGGCCCGTCTATCCCTATCAGCAAGCTTGGACTTTCGGCCACTGTTGTGCTTTGAAGACGTCGTCTTAACCTCTTTCGTGTACGCTGTCATAACGGCTGATACCGTACTCCTTGCAAACCCCAAAAGGTTTGCTGTTTCTGTAACCGATGCTCCACTTAAACGCGCTCCAACTATCATTCCTCTTTGGAACTCTGACAGGTCTGACATTTCAACTTATCACAGACAGTTCGATAGAAGAATGCAACGTAGGTGACTGCTGTTGAGAGACTGATACCTTCCTCTTCACGCTCACTAGGTGGCAGACTTCTGTTGCAGGTGGCGCGGCTGTACTGCAGGTGTGAAATACGTCATACTTTTTCACAGGTGTTCGTATTATTTTATACTCCATCTGTATATCGTACCCTCCATAAAAGTTTCAGACCAAATGTTGCCGTTCTTTCCACTGTAGACACATTCTTTGGGTGCATCCACTCAGTTTGGTGCCACCACACAAGACGACTGTGCCTCGCGACGACTGCGCTGTGCCCCAAGACGACTGCGCGGAAGAAACAAAAATGGCGGTTGTAACGGACTGTTTTCTCTCCTCCCCCACACACAAATAGACTCTTCTCTTCAGCACCTGCTATGTCAAGTGACTATGTTTTTCCGTTGTTCGTTCGTGTGATAATTCGTTACTTTTTTGTATCAGCATGTAGAGCGTTCTATGTTGTCCTGTAAATAAATGTTCGTGTGTTTAAATATTAATTTTTAGCATTCTTAGTATGTGGTCTTCACTTTATTCTAAAATTTAAAAAACCCCGAGATAATAATGGACAAGAATGTTAAACGGTACGATATCTGATGTGTTTTGGGTGAGCCTAATACGCGGGGAAATGACTTTTTTCCATGCATCGTGTTTCATTCACGTGTGTTTCATACGTGTTACCGCTCGACTTGCGGCTGTCCTAGGAGATGTGAAATCAGCCCCAGCGTGTCAGGTATGCGCTCATGCTTTTTAGAATGGATAGGAAAGAATAATTTTGTTTTGCATTCAATTTTAAAAATTCACCGATTTAAAAATTGTAAAAGTTTTTAAGCTTATAATTTTTATATCAGGTAATGAAATTCGATTTACAAAACGACGAGTAATATTGTTTTCACGAAAGTAAAAGAAAGATAATGAAAAAAATTTCGTAAAATATAAACAACAGTTGTTAGTTTAAGAAAAATAATTGCTTTAAAATCAGAAAATTTTTATTGTAATATCATTTTCAGGAAATGCGATAAATGCAAAAATCACATAAAAATATTTTTTTCTTAAATTTAAAAAAAAGATGGTGCAAAAAATGTCATACAATATAAATAGCAAGTTTTTATGCTTAACCCGCGACACCATTATCGATAGAAAAACAAACAAACAAAAAAACCACGCAAGAATGTGAAAAAAAAACGTAAGATAACGTCACGAACACCAAGAAATCTGAGTGTAGATCATGATATATATTCCATTGGCTCTAAATTTTATTTTTTTATGCAGAATTGTGCAGTTTTACTGTTTAGACGCAGGGAGATATCATTTAACAAATTGGAGCATGTAAACTGGTATTTTACGATAGTTTCTTTTTATGAAAAGCTTTTTTGACGTTTGAATGCAAGGCAGGCAGCATGCTACATCTCAACTCGGCAGAAACGAAGAGCAATACGTTTGTTTTCAAAATACAAGGTTAAGGCAGTATGTTTTACGGAGTACCTAGCAATGCGAAGTATTGTACTGCTCACACCCCCGAACGGATAGATTTAATAAACGTACAGTAAATTTCGGAAGTGAGATTGTTTGCCAAATAGAAATTTTGAAAATCACTAGGCTGCCGCCTGTATCCTAGCTTAGGCCGGCTTCAAACATTCGTTTCTCCGTTAGAGCTGGAGAAAGCCGAAAGATCCATGTGTCCTATGCAGAGCAGATACTTTGCGATGACTAATGCTGGAATGAAACGGGTTTATGCCGCTTCCTAACGGGAATATTTTTTGCAATTGCGTTTAGGTTACATTAAGAAATGAAAAATTAAAATTAAAATAATTACAAGATAAAAAGAACTTTTTATATACCACGTTTTAAAATTATCTGTTGAATCATATAAACTTGACAATTCTATGTATTAATACATACTTAAAAAAATTTTTTTTGATGAATTATCCCATCAACTTGAAAGAAAATGATCAAATGCATAATCAATCGTTTAGCTCGGGAATTGCGAGCGTGAGTTGCGTTTAATTTTTCGTTCCCGTCCCGGCCGATAGATGGCTGCACCATTCTACAGAACAAAATAAACTGAAAATGAATTCAGTTCTGCTTAAAGATGGCTAAAAGTATTAAAAGAATGCATTGTCATCGTGTTCTGAGCTATTCCAAAAGTTTCAAATGTCTAGCTAGTCGGGAAGTTAGGTAAAAATCGATTGCAAGATTTGTACTGGACAAACCCACAAACAAGAAAGCGAGTTAATAAAAACGTGGTAAAAAATACTATATGAGATGGAGTCTAGCTTCATTAGGAGAAGGGTCAACCAACGCGCGCCCTATTGCACGGTTCTTTGCAGTACGACGTGAATAAAACTATTAACAATGCCAAAAATAGGAATTTCAAGGCTTGTCCAGAAATTCCATGCACCCAGTACTTCCTACGTGTTTTAATCAAACCATTGTGGAAGAAGAAGCCTTACTTGTGTCCTTATACGTGAGTGAAAATCCATTCCCTCCATTGTCTACAGGATCACTGCTGAACGTGACTTCGATGCTGCGTCGAAAATTTAAAATTTGAGGAGGAGTGGTTCCACAGGCGCGAATTAAATCGCTATCTGACAGATGGTATGCCTAGAAGGAGAGGAGAGACATTTGTAATAATACTTTATGGATCACAATTGCAAATTTTGCTGCTTATCACATCTTAACTCATGCAAAAACGAGGAGCAAAAAGGTTTATCGAAATACGCAATGTCAGGGTCAATGCAATATGGTTTACGGAGTACCTAGCAATGCGAAGTATCGAACTGCTTACACCTCCGAACGGATAGGATTAATACACGTATAGTAATGTTCGGAAGTGAGATTGTTTTCGAAGACAAAAATTTTGAAAATCATTCGGCTGCCGCCAGGATTCGAAAACGGTCTTAGCTTATAATATGGCCGGCCTTAAATATTCCGTTGGCCGGCCTTGAGCACAACACAGAGTAGTTTTTTTACTTGGTTTCTACATAGTATCTTTTTCTGGTCCGCTCTTCCAACCTAATAAATTGTCATTATTGAATTAAAATTGTCGTTACTTTTTTTTGTCGCCTATATTAAGTAGAGATGTACATCATACACTGAACAGCATTATTTCATTAATATTATTCTGGGTTTGGTAGCGGACCAACGCCGCTCCTAGGGTCATTTAACCTTTAGCTTACGGGACCTATTTTCCCGATTCCCTCTTTTTTCCCATATATATATATATATATATATATATATATATATATATATATATATATATATATATATATATATATACCAGTTGCGTCATAAATTCGTGCAATGTTAAAAAATTCGTAATAAAAGTAATAATGCTCTAAAACATTTTCTGTTTGTGCGAATAGTATCAGCGGAACATTGGATTTTTTTCCATGTATAAAAAAAAGTTTCAAAAGTAACCGAAAGATGGAGCTTTAGCGTGACCACATTAAGTCTGCATTGCAGGAAAGACATGCGTTACCTGTTGTCACCTTCCTGCAGGATGGTGTTCAGCCCCACATTTTGCGTGATATCAAGACGTTCCTGTTGGAATCTTTCACTGAAGACAGAGTTCTATAAGTCGCGGTTGTAAGGTTCAGTGGTCCTCACGGTCACCAAATTTGACCCCGGCAAATTTTTAGTTGGGGGGATACTTAAAGTCTGATGTGTACCGGGGCTCCCCAACCACTTTCGTGGAACTGAAAAATGCCATTCGACAGACAGTCTCTGCCATCGATGCTACTTTCCGCTCAGAAGAGTTTGGGTCCATCCAATAATAAGTAGGAGATTATTTGATGGGCAATTTTATAAATTATCTGAAGATTTAAGAGTACACTCAACAAAATTTTTCAACTACTTCCGGATGAGCGTTGAAAGTTTCGACAACCTGTTGTTATTAGTGGTGCCCAGTATTTCTTACCAAAATACAAGATTACGTTTGGCTATACCACCGCAGGAAAGATTAGCTGTGACTTTAAGGTAAGTAAAAATATTTTCTTAAAAAATTTGCAAGTTTATTGAAATAAAATACATATTACAAACATTTTTTTTTGTAATTTTTTTTTCTACTGTACTTCTAGCAATAGTGGATTGCGATTACAAGTTCACTTATGTAGAAGTTGGAGCATACGGTTCATCAAGTGATTCTAATATTTTTAAACAGTCAGCATTTTCAAGGTTGATTGAAAGAAACCAATTAAAAATTCCAGAACAAAGTTGTCTCCCTAATGATGACAATGGAACGGCAATGCCATTTACTCTTGTGGGGGATGAGGCATTTGCTCTTTCACAGTTTGTTTTTCGACCATATCCCAGCAGAAATCTGTCCGTAAAACAACATATCTTTAATTTCAGATTAACAAGAGTCCGCAGACTGGTAGAACGTACATTTTGGAATTTTAGCAAACAAATGGAGAATATTCCACAGGCCTCTCGATACCAGTATTGAACTCAGTGAATCTGTTATTAAAGCATGCTGCATTCTACACAAGTTTGTTAGAAAACATGATTGAATAAGTTTTGAAGACACTCTCTTTGACTGTTCATTGGAAAAAATCTCTACAGTTGGAGTAAGAAGCAACAATCAAGGTTTTGCGATAAGAGATTATTTTACATATTATTTCATTTCTCCTCAAGGAAGTGTTACTTGGCAGTATGACAAGATTTAATATGAAAGCTGTATATGATAAATGAAAAGAGTTAATATTAAAAAATTATCAACTTAGACGTTTCGTTCTTTTGTTTTTCCTCCAACTTATCCCAATTTCAATGAATTGTTGACACAATTCCTCCCATAAAGTCTTCTTTAAATTATTGTCAGAATATTTTTTTTGATTTTATGTTGTATAAAGCTGCTCGTTTTTCAATTTCACTTATAAATAGTTCAGTGTCCAGCGACATGTTTACACCGAGTACTGAAGCAAACTGGTGATCTTCAACTTTGCCAACTCCTCGTGAATCGGACTAGCCAAACACGCCCTCGATGATTTGTCTCGACCAGATCCATAGGAGTAGCGTCGGGGGGGGGGGGGGCACGTGCCCCCCCAAATTAACTTGAAATAAATTAAAACGTTAATAGAAGTACAGCTAAAATCGGAATGTTGTAGAAAACTTTTAAGAAAGTTGTTTTTTTCCCCGCTTTTTCAAACTGCGAAACTAAAGATTCCCATTATGTCTTTATCCTTAACATAGTTTTTAACAATGATATGATCCGTAACAAAAATTCGATGTTATTTTTTTCTCATTTTATTTAGATTATATTTATTTTTCTCATTGTATAACTTTTGAATACTACTCAAACATCAATTCTATTGTTATTCAATTAAAAAAATATAATATTTCACATTTTAAGGACCGTCTGGCAGTCAATGCGCGGAAGAGGATCCTAACTGAATTCACTTCGTGCAGCCCTCCCCCCCCCCCAAAAAAAAAAAAAAAAAAAAAAAAAAAAGTTAGAAGCACGCTACGCCTATGATCAGATCTATTGCAAGCAACTAAATAGTCACCAGACCAACATAATCTATTTTCACCGGCAACAGTTTCATCACCCATAAAATCGAACTTGTTGGAATTTTTTAGTTGCCGCAACTGAAAAATCGCCAATCGGCGCTTTACCAAAGGAATCAATGTGTTCCATTTTTGTGGTTAAAAAGTTGCTTTGAAATAATCACCAGTGGGCGCCTAGCCTAAGTGAAATGCGTCGGGGTGACCTTTACAGCGAACCCCGATTGAATATTCTTGTGAAAGAGACGCACTTACTGGCAAGACCGGGCCACGAGAGGAACCCATCAGCCGCGTTTTCTTCACTTCCAAGAAGTCTCCACCGCAAGGGATGTCCAGGTTCGTTATGGATAAGGCAATGGCGGAGAAGAGGGACGAATTGGACGGTCTTGCGATGGTCCACTTGCACCTGATGTTCTTCGGATACGCATTCGGGTAGCCCGGTGAGTTCAGAGTTTTCGGTTCCGGTCCGGTCTGCAGCGATGACGGCCCGCAAGGTGCTGGAAAAAAGGAATGTACATGAATACGGTGTACTCTCTATTGTACGGGTTAATGCTGCTGGGTGCTAACCCTATTCGATTCGCTCACCTCAATGTTAACCTATGGAGAAAATAATACACTATTAACAGCTATGCAAATGCTGGTAATCCAATAAAAATGGCATTTTCAGATAGTCCGAACTCTTCTGCACCTTGGAACAGGATTCATTTTACAAATTTCGTCCACGAAAAGGATTGATGAGCAATTAAAGCACACCCTACCAGATATTTTAATCGAAAGGTTAAAAATTTTAAATATTATTTGAATTTTTTCTTATTAACGAAGAATAGCCCAACGTGCCAAATTTATTCTCTATTACGGAGTACAATAAAAATCAACAACTTTCAATCCAAGTCCTTGGACAGATTTTCTCCATAGGTTAACACTGAGGTGAGCGCATCCAATAGGGTTAGTACACAGCAAGTCTTAAGGGAGTCGAAGAGTAGAACGCATAATCGAAAAAACACGAATAATCCTATTTCTGTTAAATTTTAATGGATTTTTAAAATGTGATACTACACTTGCTTTTCTATTTTATTAATTTAATTTATGTATGTAATGCGTAATTTCTGTTTTTGTTTTACCGATTCTTTGAAGGGTCCCGGGTTGCCACAATTGGTCGGCAGATCTGTACTGTCCGTCCGGTGCCCAGGCTCACATGAAACATCACTGAACAGGGGACATCAACCTTCGTCTGAGTTTGCAGGCTCTTGCTACGTAGCGCTGGTCTTCCGTTTGACATTTGTTGTATGGACTGACTTACCTCCGGGACGACGTAATCATTTCGAATTACCTATTCATGTTTCCTTAGAAAGATTAATATCGAATTTCTATATAAATCAAGCTATCACTCAACATGGAAGCGTGGGCTCATATCAAAGAAGATTTTTTGGGAAGAGTGACATCTGTGCATGCGGAGAGGTCCAGACAATAGAACATTGTTTATTTAATTGTGTAACATGGAGAGATTTGCGGTCGAGTTTACCGAGGGATATTACTGAATGGTCACCACATAAATTCTATAATGACTATTATTGTAGAAAATTCATTTTGGCTGTGATGAAAGACCTTATGGACTTTCATTACCCTTTTTTGGGTCATTGATAATTTTGTTGTTTGTTTGTTTCGGTTTTTATAGTTGTGTAACATTGCATGTATTTATTTGTATTGTATAATCCTAGTCAAGCTGATTGCCATTGCGAAATTTGTCGTCTCTCAAAATCATCCGTATACCTTCGGGAAGGACGGATTATCTTTTGGATTTTACTTATTCTTTGATCTGTTTTTTTATATCACTACGAATTTTCCTACCTGTTATGATGTCGATGTGTTCATGATTACATCGACTCATATAATCTAGCAAACGCCTTAATTTAGCGGAACAGATCGTCATTCGTTTATTGAACAGATCGCCAGAACTCTTCCCCACTGTCTGCATCTCCAACTTAATACCGAGGTTGATTTTTTTTATTCTGCACGGATAATCCGCAAACCGGATTTGAGAATATACTGTATTGTGATTTTCTATAAATGATTGCGGATACACGAGGTGTCAAAATGAATCAGATCCGAACAGTAGCTCTATTGGTTTGCAAGTCGCTGGAAAGACGAAACACACGCGAAAACTTTAATTTGGAATTAATAATCGCGTCTAGATCAGGGGTTCCCAACCTTTTTATGTTTAAGGCACCCTTGGAAATGAGATTAGAAACTCGGGGGCATCCTTGTGAGGATTTTACTTTTCCCAAATTTTTAAACATGAAATTAAAGAGGAATATATATTTAGGAACATATTAAATTTAAGTCCAACTAAATACGTACTCCATTGCTGATTTTATTCATTTATTAAAAGATGCAGTTAAAAAAACTCTAGAATAAGATATATTAATACAGTTTCAAAAATAGCCATGGTATTCAGCATAGTATGGCACTAGGGGACTACGATGGAAAACGCTCAAAAGAGTCTTGTTTTATTAATTGTGAGACTTGCGATGGATGCTTAGAGTACAAATGTTTGATATGAGGCTTAACAAGTTGTGGGCGTGCTAGTAACTCATTCATCCTCAGGGACGGGTACAGCAAACTATCTCAGAATCTGTCAGGCGTAAGAACAAATAATTCAACTTAATATTTATTTTAAGCGCCTATTTAATTTAAGCCTTACTAATATTTATAATAATTACTAGTAGGTAGCCCGTCATTTTGACGTCATAATGGAAAAAGTATATGAAAGTTAAAAAATATCCCGAATTATCTAAAATATTGCATTTAATCGACACCTTGTAAAAGCAAACCCTTTCATTATTTTTTATTTATTTAGTTTTTCATGCAATTGGAGTAGTAGACTGCCATCCAACCCGTCATTTTGACGTCATAATACTAAAAATGACGTCATAATGGAAAAAGTATATGAAAGTTAAAAACTTTTTTTACAGTTCACTTCACGATTCATTCACATTCAAGTTTATTTACTTTCAGAATTCATCGCAAAAGTAAACAGATTTTTAAAAACTGTTAAATATACAGCTAAAAACAACCAATTTTTTTTAGTTCTGAATGTTTTATAGAAAAATAGGCTGAACAAATGTGATTTGATGGAGAAGATATTTGTTTTTAGGTAAGAAAAAATTCTGATCCACATCTGAAATTGAAATTAAGCCTATTTGGCGGTTTGTTTACTGAGGGCTTCAATTGAAAGATGAGTACAGCCCGGAAGTGTCATACAGAGACAACGGCTATTATATATAGGATAATTATTAGTAGGTACTAGTAGGTTAGCAAGTATTAGTAGATATTAGTAGGTTAGTAAGTATTAGTAGGTATTAGTACGTTAGTAAATATTATAAATATTAGTAATAATTATAAATATTGGTAGTTATACTACTAATATACAACCTAACATTTATTTTAGGGTTTGTGGCGTCCCTGTGGTACAGCGCGCTGGTTTTCGGTGTTGAGGGTGCTCGGATCGAATCCCGGCGTCGCGCCACGGAAAATGCCTCCGTTTGTGTCGTCCCATCCTAGGGGGCGATGCTGGTCCACCTATGTGGTGCCCCCATAATAAAGACGCCACCAAAACCATGGTGATAATAGGTGAATGTTTAAAGAGACAAGGCCTCCCCATTGGAAAAAAAAATTATTTTAACTGCCTATCTATTTTAAGCCCTACTAATATTTGACTATCCCCCCCCCCCAAAAAAAAAAAAAAAGAAAAACCTCGAGGCACCCCTGGTCGATCTCACGGCAACCTAAAGTGGTACGGTTGGGAATACGGTTGGAATATACGGTTGGGAATAACTGGTCAAAATGATTTGTGGTATCCTCTTTTGACAGCAGAGTAAGTTCGCCAATCTCGCCCTAATATGATCAAGGGGGTCAGAATGTGGGGGGGGGACGAAATTCTTAAAGAAAAATACTGTTTTGATGTTAATCGTACTACAAAGATTTTCTATTATAACACACGTTTCCACGATGTTTACATTATTCCAGATACCACAATCATGTGTTGAAATATCTGTGTCTATTCTGTTGTACATGGGAAAGAAATTTTTCTTGAACTGAACATCTTTCGATTTGATGTTTTTAAAATTCCCAGACATCTGTTGAGTGGAGTATTTTGTACGGCGTATCTTTCTTTTTTATGACCCTTAGATTGTCTCACGGATTTTTGATTAAGAGTATAAATACCGTATTTTTCGCACCATAAGACGCACCTCAAATTTATGGGAGGATTTTTAGAAAAGAATATTTTGTATTTTGTTAGGTATATAAAAGTATTTTCAATTTATTACTTCGGCGCCTCTGAAATGTCGAAATTTGACGAAATTACCGATTTTGAGATTTTTATACAAAAACCAACCTTATACGTTCAAGTACATTCTGTAAAAATTTCAGAGTCATTTGCCTATTAGAACGCCTGCTACAGCTGTCTTAAAAAGCATCTGTCTTCGATTTTCCCTTTAAATGCCCCACCCACTCCAATGTTTACATTTTTTCTCACAGCTCAATTCAGATTGCATTGCCTCCTGCTTTGACTCTATGGTTTAAAAATGAAGCAAGAAAGCGAAATCATGACTTTGTGTTTAACTGTTACTGATATCAGTTTGTTGTGGTTACTTATTAGCGTTTGGCGTGTTCTTTTTCTATCAAATTTCGAAGTTTTATGATAAAAAAACAGTCTTTTTAAAGACTAATCTACACTTAAAGTACGTGTTAAATATACTACGTGTATAATACTACGTGTGAAAAGAGTTTTTGGCATTATATTTATCTGAAATATGCCTCGAAGAAGTAAAAAATTTTTGAAAGGCGTTGCGTTGAGCAAAAAACGTTGGTGTGATGATCAAAAGAAGGAATGTATTACAGCTGATTTAGCTGATGTTATGAATTCAACCAGAGTAAATAATCTTTCATTTATTCCTAATTATGATAGTGATATTAAAACTGAATATATTATTGTTGACTTTGAAAATCTTCAGAAATTGTTTGCAACAGTAAAATGCCAAACATGTGAAAATCAAAGTTTGGTTTTGAGCTCTAGTGGCAAAATTGGTTTTTCAACCAATTTAAAACTGTCTTGCCATATCTGCAATGAAGAAACTTCTTCAATAAATACTTCTGTTAATACAAAAAACAATTATCCTGATATTAATCTTCGAATTACCCATGCCTTTTCTCATATTGGTAAGGGGTACTCTGCCATAGAAAAGTTCTGCATGATAATGAATATTGATTCATTTTCTTCGTCAACATATGCAAGGTGTACAAAGCAATTATATGACGCACAATTAGTTGCCATGAAAAATACTTTAGCAAGTGTACATAAAGAAGTAAAAAAAGCAAATAATTCCATGCTTTCAGAACACGATGTTTGTGACATAGCTGTCTCATTTGACGGCACATGGCTTACTCGTGGGCATACGTCTCTGATAGGAGTAAGCTGTGTGATTGATGTTTTAACGGGTTATGTCTTAGACTTTGAGGTTATGAGCAAAGTATGTCGAATGTGTGATAATGCAAAAAAGGATCTTGGAGACCAAACCGCTGAATTTCAGATTTGGTATGAAGGCCATAAATCTGCTTGTGATTTAAATCACACTGGATCTTCAGCTTCAATGGAAATGGAAGCTGCGTTAAATATGTGGAGGCGTTCATTACAGTTTGGATTTCGGTACACGACTTTATTATCAGACGGAGATGCCAAAACTTTTAATTATTTATCAGAAAAGCAGATCTATGGAAAAGATGTAGTGCTAAAAAAAGAAGAATGTGTAAACCACGTGAGCAAAAGATTAGGAACAGGACTAAGGAATGCTGTAAAAGAGTGGAAAACTCGTGGTGTTACTTTAGGGGGGAAAAGTTATGGTAGTTTAAAAGAAAGCACCATAAAAAAACTCACGGTATACTACCAGAAGGCAATTTTAAGGAATAAAGGCAATGCTAACAACATGAAGAATGATATATATGCTACTCTGTATCATAGCATTTCCACCGACAAAAAGCCGCAACATTTTAAGTGTCCAGTTGGTGTAGATTCGTGGTGTTTCTACCAATCAGCTATAGCTAAAGGGGAGACACCTAGACCTCATAAATTAAATATTGGCACTCCAGTTAATGAAAAATATTTGCCACAAATAATGCCAATATATCAGAGGTTAGCATCGAACGAACTGTTGGAAAGATGCTTAAAGTGTAAAACTCAGAATGCTAACGAGAGTCTCCATAATATGATATGGTCAAAATGTCCAAAAGATGTTTTTGTGCACAAAAAACGAGTTCAGCGTTCAGTTATGGAGGCAGTATGCGAGTATAATAAGGGTGTAGATTATACTATAGCACATATTCAGAAATCCTTGGGTATTTATCGAGGAAGTGTAACACAACGGTTGGGGAAAATATTTCAATTGAGAAAAAATAAATTCCGACTCAGAAGAAACAATATTAAACATAAACATATGAGACAAGCTATTAAAAAAGCTGTACTTAAAAGGAATATTCTAACAAAAAGAAAAGAAGGTCTCACTTATGGTTCAGGATGTTTTTAAAATGCTTGATATTTATTCTGAATACTTAAAAAGCAGTAAGAAAGCTTTATCATTATTCATTTAAATATCTGTTTACAAAATTTTTCATATGATTTAGTAATTGTATTGATATTATTTAAGTTATATTAAACTTCAGAAAGTGTTTTTACTCAATTATAATATTTTTTGCATTACTATTTCACCTAAATACCAGAAATTACAATTTTTAAGAATTTTAGTTTATATCACATTTATTAATTAGTGGTTTATCTATTCCTAAATAATGATATTTATGTTATTGAACATATTTTTTAGTAGTGTAGAGGTGAGTAAGTGTACATAAAAAATAAAAATGCACTTTGATTATAATTAAAAAAAGTTACAACTGAATGAAATCTTAAACTCATTTATCTCAGTTCGTGGTTTTTCGGATTTTTGATGTCTTCAAAATGATAAGGCTTTGTCAAATGTTTATGAAATTGCTTGAAATTTTTTTTAAATGAACATTATATCATATGTAAGAAATTCACAGGTCGGATTTTTAATATTTTGAATACTTTTTTTTAAAAAATTTCAAATGTGTGATCATTCGTGATTTTTTTCTGCATTTTAGTTTTTATCACATTTATTAATTAGTGGTTTATCTATACCTAAATAATGATATTTATGTTATTGAACATATTTTTTAGTAGTGTAGAGGTGAGTAAGTGTACATAAAAAATAAAAATGCACTTTGATTATAATTAAAAAAAGTTACAACTGAATGAAATCTTTAAACTCATTTATCTCAGTTCATGGTTTTTCGGATTTTTGATGTCTTCAAAATGATAAGGCTTTGTCAAATGTTTATGAAATTGCTTGAAATTTTTTTTAAATGAACATTATATCATATGTAAGAAATTCACAGATCGGATTTTTAATATTTTGAATACTTTTTTTTTAAAAATTTCAAATGTGTGATCATTCGTGATTTTTTCTGCTTTTTTGCATATGATTGTGGTTTTAATTTTTTTTCTCGGAAACTAATAACATTAAATGAAATCCGACATGTTAATTTGTCGAGTATATTACTATTGACAAAATATAAAAAAAATCAATTCAAAAATTTAAAAAATAAAATAGAAGTAGCATTTTAAAATAAGTAGTAAAAATTTAAATTTTTTTTAAATTAAAAAAAAATATATATCTAAATAAATTTTTTTTTGCATTTAATTAATTGTATTTGAGATTCATTTAATTATAACCAAAATTTATTTTTTTAAATTGAATAATAAAATTTTTTTTGTTTGAGGTGCCGAGTCCCCTTTTAATATAGATAAAAGATCCATGTAATAAAAATATATATGATAAATCTAATAAATAATTTATATAAAATACATATAATATATATAATAAAACATTCATTTTATTTTTATGTTACCTTCGGACCATAAGACTCATCCCAATGCTAAGTCGATTTTTTTATGTAAATAGGTACGCCTCATGGTCTGAAAAATACGGTCTATTCCCAGTAACGAGAATAATTTCCCCCAAAAATAATTTTTTTCGCCTTTCAAAGTGATTAAATATTTGATAAATAAAGGCCTGTTCACATAGGAGTCCGTTGCGTTGCGTTGCGTTAAGGGAAAGATGACGTTGAGACAAAAATAAACCAATCATAGGCGTTAAAAAGTTTAGCAATGAAATTTTTAACGCCTATGATAGGTTTATTTTCGTCTCAACGTCATCTTTCCCTTAACGCTACGCAACGGACTCCTATGTGAACAGGCCCTAAATCGGCAGATATATATATATATATATATATATATATATATATATATATATATATATATGTGTGTGTGTGTGTGTGTGTGTGTGTGTGCGCGCGTGTGCATGTGTGCGTGTGTGCGTGTGTGTGTGGGGGGTTAATAATAACGCTCCACTATTATTAATTGTCCTGCTCTAACGCGTAGTTTAAATTATCTTGTTATCGTTTTAATAAAGTACAGGCCATTTTTTCGAAATTGTGATCTAGTAATAAACAAACTAACTAACTAATCTGTCCCTTAAACCGCCATGGTCGAACATTAAAGTTATTTTAAAACATGAGTCAACATCACGGGTCTATCTCGCAGTGCTCGATGAGCCTTGTGATGTTGAGGCCAGGTGATGGCCGAATGGTTAGGGCGCTGGCATTCGGTTCAGATCCTGTGGGTACGAATCCTACTGTTGGCATGTGTCGTAACTCTTTCACTATGCTTTCACTATGCTGACATCAAATCTATTATATTCGTCGTTTTCTTTACAATGCTTACAAAAGACTTGTTATGTTCACTTTCATACAAACCTCAAAAGGGGACGTTACCCCATGCACGGGTTCGATATCTAGATTTAGATACTTTCCCCTGTCTGTCTCCAAAATATTCACTAAAACCTATTTTTCGTCCCTGCACGAAAAGCCCTTTGCTCGGTGAAGCACATTACAATCAAGGGTTGCAGTGAGACATTTCCTGCACTGTTCCAATAGTAATAATTATTCGCCTTCCCCCGAAGCACACAAAGCATTTAATCGTTCTTCACCAGCGTTGGCGGCACTGCTGGCGAGCGCAAAGTTCGCCAATTCCGCATCTGGTCAGCTCATCTAGATCACATGACCATGCCAGACTGGAGGGGTAATTTTGATTCAAGAAACACTCATCTACCAGCCACGCTACAGGTCGGACACGATTTTCTCGCAGGATGAAGGAATCGAGCTCCAGAGTTAAAAGCAAGACGTCTTGGTCGGTTGTGCTCAAATATTGTCGTCCACCGGATCGGGAATGGTTTCTCCATTGTTCTGGCATTTGAGCCACGGACATTAAGCCCAGTCTATCCTCTATAATATTTTAACAAATCAAATCATGATCATCAAATCTATTTAGTCTTCATTTTACTGTCACAGCCTTTCTTTAAATTTTGCAGATCATCCATGGGGGGCCATCTTAGATCTACCTTTTCTCATCTTCCATAAGTCTTCTACCAAGAAATTTTGTACTACATAAAAGTAGTAAGACAACTTAAAAAGTACGACAGCATGGATGCTTGTAGCCAATCGGAATCGGCTTTAAACTGTACGTCCCGGTCTAATTAGCCCCCGTGTATCAAAAAAATGACCGTAGCGCTCCAAGCCAAACCAAATCTTGTGATGTTGAATCATACCGTTATGTAATCAAGTCAGATGCCCAATTCTAAGCAAATAAAAGATTTCACAGCGGTCAGCGCCCTCAGCCTTTATAAGCTTCTTCTAAAGGGTTCTCCCGGGGCTTTTTTCTGTCTGCTCTATGCCCTGTCCAGGTTTCGCCCTTGCTTCGCTTTCTGTTGTCGCCGCTACTATTCGATTGATGTAAAGCATATTGAAGCTCCTGCTGGTTTCCGGTGCCGATATCGTCCTGCCGTATATTTGTGCCTAGTTATCAAGTTACAAGACGTACAGTTACTATTGCTAAAATCTGTTGTGTCGTCATCATTTGCTGTCGTGCGTCTCTTCCCTGGATCTCCACAGTGCATGAAGTCCTGCTCTGTCCATCTGTGTTGCCCAACTACGAATCTCTCCACCGCCCGACTACAACAGAGTCTGAAGCGAGAATGATGCCCCGTGGTATTACACACACACACACACACATACATATATGTAACAGCACGGGCGGCGGCGAGGAAGGAAGGTGTTGATTGCAGCCAATGCGTCACGGAGATCTCGTTCTTAATTCAGTTCCGCGCATAACAATGAAGTTGGCCGATGAAGTTCGCTGTCGGTTTCGGCATCTAGAAGCTCTTTGTAAAAATTCTCTCACTGGCCCCTACAGCCCCGGACACACATGATCACTCCAAATTTAGAGAACAAAAACTTTATTTCTTACATTGCTACAAGTTATCGGGGCCACGACAATTCCACCAAATCACCGGCTAAAACCTTAGTGGGTCTTTCGTCGTCACATGACCCTTGAACTTTGCATAGATTGGACAGAGGAGATTTCTGGGCTCGATACTCTGGTCGGTTATATAAGATTTGGCGCCCACTAGACTGGGGATTAAAGGGATGATATATTGATCACCTACTATTGCTTTTAGGTTACGCTCAAATCCTTTGTTCTTAAAACGAAATCGAAATTAGTTTGCTTACGCCCACGTAATTTTAAAAAAATAAATAGAATTTGGAAATTAAAAAAGGTGTTTTGTTTTGTATGATATATATCAGTGGTGGCCAAACTTTTCATCACTACGGGCGACCTGTAATTTTAATTATAGGCGGCGGTCTACAAACATCGTATGTGTTGAGTGATCATAATAAAATTAGTAATTTAAAGCCAAAAATTAGTTTAAATTAAAAAAAATCATAGATATTACTCATTATATTCAATATCAGGTTATTTTAATAAGAGAAAAAAAATTTTCTTCTTACTTTAATATCTGTTATATGATATACACTCTTAGACAGAAAAAAAGACGCACTAAGAAGGGGTAATGCAAATTGGCACGATATCCGTAGGTGGACATCCGCCATCTCTATCAATCAATGCCAAGCCGAATAACTGCTTGCATAAGGGCCAGAGGTGGCAGGGCCCGATTTAGAAAATTCTTGACTATAGGCACAACTTGGAATGGGGGCCCCCTAAAACTGATGTGGGCGTAAAATTTCCAAAATTGACACACACAGAAACATAATCATGAATAATTGTGAAAGTACCATTTTACAAAGAAGTGGCGATTTCAAGCATAGAAGCCTAGAACATTAGCAAATAACAAAACGCAATACAACATATTAACTTTATCATTAAAACACCAATACAATGCAACCAGAAAAGCTTATTAACCCCTTATATGCACGATGGCATACATATGATACATATAACTATACATATGATGAACCAATCAATCAAATTTGAAAGGATATATAAAAAAAATTGCTATTAAAAAAGGTAAAATTAAAAAAAAATTGAATTGGGATTTTTTCTTTTAAAATAAAATTTTTTTGGAGGCCCCCAACATTCGGGGGCCAATAGGCCCGGGCCTACTGGGCCTAATGGAAAATCAGGGCCTGAGAGGTGGAACCATTTGTTTTTCTGTACATGTACATCACATCTACCGATTTTCCTCCGATTCTGATAACTCCTTGGTGCGTCGCTTTTTTTTCTAAGATTGTATAACACACAAGTCATCACTTGTTTTACCCGTCGGGTTTTAGAGAGAGACTGGCACTGATAATCGGCTAACTTTAAGATTGTAGCGCGTCGTCTCTGTCGAGCGGTTTGTCTCGCATGATATGTGAGACGAGGAACTGAGATTTTACATATCAGACAGGCGGGCAACTAGAAATAGTGACGTGGTCGACCGCGGTCGCCGCTTTAGCCACCCCTGATATATATATATATATATATATATATATATATATATATATATATGTGTGTGTGTGTGTGTGTGTTAAAATCCTGTTAAAATTTTTGAGAAACCTCAGATAGTTCTAGTCTTTTTTCAAAACCATAATGAACTTTATATTCATTATTGGTGAGGCTGGGAGAAGACACCTGTGCTGGTTTTGATTGTGGATGAAATAAAAAATTCGTTCAAGTCCAAATGGAGATCAAAGTGATTTAGAAATCCGTATACTTACACGGGCTGACGGTGTAACGAAGCCTGAAACCAGATGCGCTTCTGAGGCCGTCCGTGTGAAAGTGTACGAAAACTGCCGATGCAGACGTCATGATGGGTTCGGGCTTTCTGTTTCCACAATAGCGTCCGACTACAGCACCGTCAGATGCGTAATCTCGAATCTAAATTCCAGGAGAAAGACATTGTAACATTAACTGAAAAACAGCTTTCCTGTGGAGGATGATTTCGTATCATCCTGAAGAATATAATAGTTAAGCTGAAAATGTGGATTTGGATGGGTAGTTCAGTTTTAATTTATGTTTCAGGAGCGGTGATTATACTGTAATGTTTAGATGTCAGGAAAGCGCCTAAAAGCTGTGCAGGGTGGGCAGTTGCGCGAGTTAGGGCCTGTTCACATAGGAGTCCGTTGCGTTGCGTTAAGGAAAAGATGACGTTGAGACGAAAATAAACCAATCATAGGCGTTAAAAATTTCATTGCTAATCGTTTTTAGGCATATGATTGGTTTATTTTCGTCTCAACGTCATCTTTTCCTTAACGCAACGCAACGGACTCCTATGTGAACAGGCCCTTTTTTTCGCTAATGTACTATCCGAACCAATGAGTTAAGAATTTATTTTATCTCATTTCGATAGTTTACGAAGTACTACAACGAGAGATCTACAAATCACAGTCCAAAATAAGATTCATGGGGACGGCTGGTACCTACCAGCAAACTAGCTAACATTGAAATATTTCCCCCATAAATCAATCAAATAAATTTGAAATATATGACAGGGTTTTCTCCATTTGGGCATTTTTAATGCAAACAATCGACATATCTTGCTGCCATTTCGATGACGGCCATTTTAAAAGCGGCGAATGCTCTTGTAACGTAACGTGGCGAGCATTACATTACAAGCGTAGCCATATTTCTACGCGAATACTCATTTTGAATGCTCGGTTCAAAAGCTGCTCTACTTCGGCCAGTTCAGTGTGACCTGCACTGACTTGTAATGTAACGATCAAAGGGATTCTATTCGAACACGATGGTTCGCCTAGAGCGCCAATGTTAAGTTGGCGTCATTTTCGGAGCCCATTAAAAGGAATTATCTAAGACATTAAAAACAAAACAATAAAAAAGGTAAAAATAAACAGAAAATATAAATAAAAAAAGATCACTGTTTAGAGAGATTGCCTCCAGCAGGTTAAAAATTGAAACTGTATATCGCCATTTAATGGTCATTTATCTTTACTTAAAAGCTGAAGACAATACAGAAACAAAATAGGTTAAATTGACAAAGTAATAAAATTGAACGTCACGTAACACTACTTTACTATCCTAGTATTCCCAGATACCTATCATTACTACCCCGCAACACTGCTTTACTATCCCCGAAAACATTACAACTCCCCCTACTGGAATAGATACATTGAATGATGTATATTTATGGCTGCTTTGTTTTAATGCTTAACATCATTTTCATTCATTCAAGATTGATCATTAAATTAGATCGTTTCAAGACTATCTTTTGCAAAAGAATCTAGGAAACGGTTAAAAGTTTTAACCCAATGCAACACTACTTCACTATTTTATCACAATGTTTAGCGAAATCCATATTAAATTTTGCTTTTTTCAAATTGTATTTTACCTCTTGTTTTACATCAGGGGTTCTCAACCTTTCATACGTCATGTACCCTGTGGTAACGTGTTTGTAACAGGCGTATGCTTTGTACAGACAGATAAAACTATGGCTATAGTTTAATAAAGTGAATCAAATTAACCTTTAGCTTACGGGACCTACTTTTCCGATTCCTTCTTTTTCCCCCATATATATATATATATATATATATATATATATATATATATATATATTCATTCTTGGGCCCGTATTCTTGGGATACATGCTATCCCAAACCATAAGAAAAAGGCTAAACATATGTACATATATTTTTTTTTATAAATTATAAAAATAAACTCAAAAGAGGGCATATAAGACGCCAATATAATTAGTAATATAATCAACGAGATGGTTGCGTTTGTTTACCGTTGCATAATTCATCCATGGTTAGTGTACTATTGCAGAGGGGGAGTGACGTCCAACCACTCAGGAACTCTGCGCAGATGTTCAAAATTAATCTTGTTTCGGTTTTAGAATGTTCTCGGCTAGAGTTTTGTAATAATGCCGGTAAAAAAAAATCGGGATACTTTTCATAATGTTTTTTATTACAAGAAGTTGGTTTTCCGCCATTTCTAAACATTTCTCGCGTTCCCCTGAACAGTTCAGCCCGTACCCAAGGAGTACGGGCTGGAAGTTGAGATGCACAGGTTGAGAACCGCTGCTTTACATTCAGCGATAATTAGAAACTCAGTAGATTAGCTTACTTCGAGGAAGTCGAATTCGCACGTAGAGTTAAATGGCGCTTGCAAGTCGAACGTTTCGAATTCGAAATTAACGATCTGATCCGGTTCATTGACGAGAATCATCCAGGCGCAGTCCAAATTCGGCTCGTATTGACCATCAGAATTGACGTCCAATGAACGTATCTCGCCAGATGTAGCGTTTAACGTTCCTCCACATCCTTGCTCTTCGCCTAGATTTAAAGATTTTATAAGCAGGTTCGATGAAAAAGCATTTTCGTAGATAATCTGATCTCTAGCGCAAAAAGATAATAAACTACTTTCGTTTAAAAGAGAATAAAACGTGCAAAATGGAAAGCATAAAAAAGTTCACATAAATTTGAAATTTGTCTGCCTGTCTGCTCTCTATTCATTATTGAACCCCTCCAAATTTTCCATACTCTCTACAATGGTACTGAAAATACGGGCTGCCGTTAAAAGGCTTTGTTGCGTGCCTAAAGGATTTAAACGACTGTGTTTAATAGTATTTATGTCGATTGGAGGGCTCACATAAATTTGTCACATAAAATTTGCTCACATAAAAGTTCACATAAATTTGAAATTTTGTCTACCTGTCTATTCTCTATTCATTATTGAACCCCAGTTGGATGTTCAAAGATATTTCAAAACCTTTGGGCTCATATTTCGCTACGATTGATACATTATTTCGCTTTTCAAAGAGGTCGGAGAACGATAATTGATTATTTATCACTTAAATATTATTCAAATTCTCTTTGTAAATTTAGATGAAATTCGACCATGTACTAAATGATAATCGGCGACATGTTCCGCAATTGTTACACGATATATATTATTTAAAAACGATTTTATAGTTTAGAACTGCAGTTTGTTAGCTTGTACAAGTTAAAGTTTTCCAGTACAACCAATCGTTCTGTTTGGCGTCAGTCATTAGCATTCGTTAAGTTAACGTCGAAATGCATCTCCTGTGCTCATGTCAAGCTTGGAACAAAAACTGCAAGGTCACTCACCATACGTCCTGACGTAGTTGACGGAAAATCCCCTTGACGTCATTCTGTGGTTGGTGCGAAACCTAAGAGTGAGCTCACTACCTGTCGATTTGACGGCTCTGACACCCTCGCCGCAGAATCTGCCAATAGATGGACTCAAGGTGCTGTTGCCGTCGAAAATCTCCAGGTAGTCTTTCCAGCAGCCGTACGAATCTTCCAGATCGAAATGGAGGAACCTGGGAAATGACGAACATTTATTTACATTTGTACACGGGATGTGGTATACCAATAGTAGGCGTAATTTAAGAGCCTTTTATTTCTTGTTGGGGAGGGGGAGGGAGGGAGGAGCTAATGCGGAGGCACTTGTCCTGTGATATTCATCCAGAATTGCGGAAGTTGTGGACTACTTTTAACGTAGGATTACTTTCCCCAATAAGAGTTCTCCGGAGAAAAAAAATTGTCCTGCGTCGCGAGTTATAATTTTGGCAGCGCGCCAAACCCAGTAGCAGTAAACGGTTAAACAGAAAAGTACCAAAATGCGTAGGATAAAAAAGAGGTGAGCAACGATAAGTAATCCTACGTAAATAAACCGAGGTAGTTTCGTTACAAGAGACTAACTGAATTATTTTCGTTTTTATCTGGGAATACCTTACAGATGAGTTGACATTGCTCCCTTGGTGCCCCCTCAATTTTGAACGAGCACCCCCCCCCTCCCCAAAGGCTACATATGGAGGACTTGCACTTATTCCCACCCACTGACATCGTGGAAGGACTGTCCGGTCTTCAGATTTAACGTATCCATATCCGCCTTAGATACGAAGGTATTTTAAAGGCGTTTATAGGGATTAAAACTGAACGCTCGGAGTCCGAAATCAAACGCGCTATCACTAGGATACCTGGGGCCCACAGCTGTGTGCCTTAGAGTCCTAAATATCCAAGATGAGTGACGAACATGAATTTCGTTTTCCCACACTCCCCAAAACACATGCCACGGAATTCTTGCGGTTGCATACTTATCTCAAACACTCGCACACACACATAAATAAAATAAATCGTTGATCTTTCCCTTTCTTTTTGGCTTATGAGCTTGCACTACATTTCTCCACGATTGAGTGTATTGCATACATTGATGAGACCGTATCAACTTAAGAAAAACGACTTGCAGACGAATTTTTTTTAGCTGAATTATACTTATGTGGGTCATAACTATTTTTCATTTGAATTTCAGGAACTAAAAAAAATTGACAAGAGAAAAGCACGTTTTTGCTTGCATCCTATTAAGATTAGTGACTTTATGTGGCAATAATGGACAAACAAAATGCTGCATGCTTCAGCTTAGTGAGCTTAGGAGACTATGTCTAATATAAGCAGACTAAGTCTAACATAATAAACCTAAGATTACAGGATATCCTAACTGATTCATCAGGCATTTGGTTGCACTTTGTCACCAAACTAAATGGCCATTTTGATCGCCATATACAAGCGTCCTTCTATATCTGAGTCTTTCGTAAACTGACCTATTTCTCACGGCACCCTAATACGGGGAAACTAATATGCTCCTTCAGGAGGGAAATTTAAAATTATATACTTTTCTACATATTGTACCGTACTATATCTCACCCCCAAAAAGTCTGCGTGTTAAGTCCCCCGAGCTGTTTCTAAGCGCATGCGCCAAGAAGAAAAGAATTGGTGGGGAGAAGGTCATTACCCTCGGGTGAGAGGGGAGACGCTTGAGAGATGTTTTTGAGTGTGGTTATGTGTTTTACTTCTTGTATATAATTCTGTTGTATATAGTGTGTGTGTGTTCTGTGCCGTAAATAAAGTTAAGAAAACGCTACCTGATGTCTTTTATAAAGTGAAAGTGTGATTTATTGGCCAAGTTACGGTACAGCTTTAAATGGTGGATAGCGGTGGTACAAAATCCACCGACGATGCAGATGTCAGTTGAATACCTGCCTTCGTTCGAAATGGCGAGTTTGGATTTAGAAGCAAGATCGGTGAGTGCCAAGCAATTTTTTGTTTCCTGTTTGTTGCAGTGGCAAAAGTGAAAATGCTTTTATTGTTCATGTTTTTGAGTAAATAGATGAAATGTGGGCATCATTGCCGTTGAATTAATTGCATCATTGCAAAAATTAAATGTTCAAGCATCATTGCTTATTTGTAACCTTTGTTTATATTCTTGGCATCATTGCCATGGTGTATTAATGCGAACATCATTGTTCTATTGAAAGAATATATATATATTTTTTTTGTTTTGTTTTATTGGGTATCAATGCTATTGAGTTATTGCATCATTGCAAAAATTAAGAAACTAAGTTAGTCATCACAAAGCTCATTTTGTATGATTTTTTTTAAAGTGTCGTGGGGCATCAATGCCAACTATTATTATTTCTTGTGTATATATATATATATTTACGTTCTGAAGTGCACAGTTTTTTAAAATCTAAGATTTGTCGTAATTGTATGTATATCATGTTAACAGGTGGAGCATCATTGCTCAGATAGAAATATTTTAGATATTTTAAATAAGTGTATTTAATTGTGTTAATTATTTTGAAATTGGCATTGAGTGTTGCATGTGTAAAATATATTATGTTACGTATGAATAATTGATTTCAAGGAAATCCAAAGTAATCATTTTAGTTACGTTTCTGAAACAGAAGTAAAGTCAGTTACGTAAATTGAGATTTTATATCGTTTTAATAAAAAAAAAAAAACAAAGCTTTACTTAATTATTTTAAGTTTAAGTAAATCTATTTACTGTTGTTCTACTTGGGATAGTGACAAAAGTTATAGTTAGCCATTTTTTATTTGAGCCAGTAATTTCGATTTCTGTTTGAATAGTCCTAAATTTTTTGAGTCTACGAAGCTATTTGCCTACAAATATGGCTTTTCTTGGTCGAGGAAAGAAAGAAGATCTAAAACTTTTAGCTGAAGAATTAGGTTTAGAAGTAAGGGCTGAATTTAAAATAGCCGACATCAAGAACCTGATTATAGAGAGCAAAAATTATGAAGAAGATTTTGTCATGGAACAACTTACTGTAATCATAGACAGCAGGAAAGAACGAGAAGAAGAGAAGAAAAGGAGAGAAGAGCGAGAATTTGAGGAGAAGAAAAAGAGAGAAGAACGAGAATTTGAGGAGAAGAAAACGAGAGAAGAACGAGACTTTGAGGAGCAGAAAAGGAGAAAAGAACATGAATTTGAATTGGAAAAATTAAGACTTGGAACTGTTGCAAGACCAGTTAGTAGTGAATCCTCCCGTTCGAAAGTTGACCTCCGGCAATTGATTCAAAGGTTTGATGAAAAAGAAAGCGATATTAGCTTGTACCTCCAACTTTTTGAGAGACAAGCTGAATGGGCACAGATTGAGTCTGTAGATTGGGTGTCCCATCTTCTAGGATTGCTTCCCTATGATGTAACAGAGTTGATAGCTCGTGAACCTGCAGAAGACGCTAAAAAGTACGAGCATGTCAAGAAATTGCTCCTGAAGAGGTTCAAACTTAGTCCTGAAAAATTTCGCCAGAAATTTGTTAAGCATCAGAGAGGTGCCGAGTCAACATGGGGAGACTATGTGTATGAACTGGAAAATTTTTGCAGAGAGTGGGTGAAGGGTTTAGGAATCTCAACTTTTGAACAGTTACTTAAATTAATGGTAACTGATCAATTAAAACGCCGTGTTCCCGTCGAAATTCGTGATCACTTTATTGACGAATGGATGGAAATGATTTCTCCGAGTGATTTGGCATCAAAACTTGATGCTTATGAAAATGTCAGAGGGAATGTTAGAAAGAAAAATAATCTTAACAAAACTGAAGAAAGATTTGCTCCGAAGTCCAAACAGAAATTTGCTTCTGACTCTAGAGACAAGTTAGAGAATAACACTCAGGCTAGAGCTGAAGGCCAACAGAGGATAGAGCAACCCAGATGGCCAAAAAGAGATGAATATTTTGAAAAAAGAAGACGACCTCAATGTTATGAATGTGGCTCTTATCAGCACATCAGACCTCAGTGCCCTAAACTGAAGAAAATCCCGGAATCAGCTGCAAGCGTAAATCGAATCGGAGGAGGCGAAGACGAGTTTTTGCTACCCTATACTACGATGGGGCAAGTAAATGGATTTGACATGCCTATTTTACGGGATTCTGGAGCAAGTATAGACATTGTATGCCAAAAATACATCACTCCAAATATGTTTACTGGAGAACATGTATGGGTACAACAACCTTTAGATCTTGCTCCCACCTGTTTACCCTTAGCTGAAGTGAAACTGGTTGGTGACTTTGGAATTGTTATCACGAAGGCAGCAGTAATTAGGGATGAATTAGATCAAGGCAGATATTTGTTAGGAAACAGAACTGCTTCTTTGCTAAATGACATGAAGGAACAAAATGTTCTCCCATGCCAGTTGAATGCAATGCAGACAAGAAGGCAAAAACAGCTTCAAAGAGAGCTTGAAGAAAAAGAAGAAGCGACAACTGAATTAGAAAGTGCAACAGTCCATCAGGAAGATAGTGAGTTGGACAAGAATCAATCATTTCTTCCGTGTATAAAAGAGGATGACCCCTCCCTCTCACTTTTGAAAGTAGATAAGGAGACTTTTGCTATTGCACAGAAGCAATGCAAGGATTTGCAGCCATTGTTTGAAAAGGCAGGTGAAACCTCATCTGCAGATACGTCCAAAGAAATTTATATCGTGAAAGGTAACTTGCTGTTGAAAAGAAAATTTGATAAAACCGGAAAACAAAGGCTATTACTAATTATTCCTGTAGAATATCGAGAGCGTTTAAAAGCTCTATGCCACGAAGGTACTTCAGCACATCTCGGCGTGACAAAGACCAAGGATATTTTGGAAAGACATTTTTTCTGGCCAAAGTGTTTCCAAGAGGTGGAAAATTATGTACGCAGTTGTGATGCTTGTCAGAGAGCAGGAAAACCAAATGACAAAAAGAAAGCTCCAATGAAAATTGTTCCTGTTATTCAAGAAGTTTTTTCTAAAATAAATGTAGATGCGTGTGGACCATTACCTGTTACACCTACCGGGAAGAAATATATAATCACTGCAATGTGTTTATCATCGAAATATCCGGATGCGGTCGCTGTCACAGATATTAGTTCAGTATCTGTTGTAGATGCTTTACTGCAAATTTTCAGCCGAATGGGGTTTCCAAAGGAAATTCAATGTGACCAAGGAACATCCTTCATGAGTGCTCTTACAACGGAATTTTTGACACGATTTGGAATCAAGATTGCTCATAGCTCTGTTTATCATCCTCAGAGTAATCCCATAGAACGTTTCCATCGTACGATAAAGCGTATTTTACGAGTTCTTTGCTTAGAAGCCGCACCAGATTGGGAACAACATATTCACTCAGCTCTCTTTGCATTACGAACTGTAACTCACGAAAGCACAGGGTTTACACCAGCGGAGTTAGTGCATGGCAAGAATTTGAGAACTCCCCTGACATTATTGTATGAGAGTTGGTTGCATCCGCCTGAAGTTGAGAATACAGTTGTCGAATACGTTTTTGAATTGCTAAATAGACTTAAGAGATGTCAAGAGCTTGCGGTTGAAAAAATGGAAGAGGTTCAAAGTAAACGGAAGACGTGGTATGATAAGAACGCTGTGAAAAGAGAGTTTAAAGAAGGAGATTTAGTTCTCATTTTGGCTACAAATAAAACAAATAAGCTGGCAGTCCAGTGGACCGGACCAGGAACAATTCTGAGTAAGATTTCGGATACTAACTACATCGTCAGCACGCCGAATAAGAAAGAAACGTCCCAAATTTATCATGTAAACCTTTTGAAACCCTACCATTCGAGACCAGAATTGATTAATTTTCTAGATTGTAGCGAAGCTGTTGAACAACCAGAGCTTTACATTGATTTCCCAAGCATGGAGTCAAATCCCAATATTTTTAATTTTGCTGAAATTGTCCAAGAGAGTCAGTTGGAGAAAAGATTGGAATCCTGTCAAATTCAGCACTTGCAGGATCTTTTATTAAAATATTCTAAAGCCTTTTCTAATAAGCCTGGTATGACACATCTGGTTGAACATGACATAGAATTAATAGATGATAAATCGGTAAGAGCAAAACCATATCGAATGTCTCCCAGACAGACTGAAATTTTGAGATGCGAAATTGAAAAGATGTTGCAATATAAAGTCATTGAGGTTGGAGTATCTGATTACACATCTCCCATGATCCTTGTAGAGGTTCCAGGCAGAGATCCAAGACCATGCATTGATTATCGCAGGCTAAATGAAGTCACAAAGACTGAATATTTTCCTCTCCCAAACATCGAAGAAAGAGTAGAACTTGTTTCTTCGGCGAAATTCATTACTGTCCTAGACCTTGCCAAGGGGTACTGGCAGATACCTCTCAGTCAAAGATCGCAAAAATTGGCGGCATTTGTTACCAGTTTTGGAAGTTATCGTCCTTTACGAATGCCATTCGGGCTAAAGAATGCCCCGTACTTTTTTAGCAAAATGATGGCTGAATTATTGCAAGGGTGTGAAGAATTCGCCGTGCCATATTTAGATGATGTAGCAATTTTTTCTAGTGATTGGGAAGATCACGTTAAACATTTAGATAAAGTCCTAAACAGAATTTCAAAATCAAACCTAACAATTAAACCTTCAAAGTGTATGTTTGCACAAGAATATGTCAAATATTTGGGACACTATATTGGACAGAACCAAAGAAGACCTGCCGAGTTAAAAGTCCAGGCTATCAAACAGTTCCCAGCTCCATCTACTAAAACTGAAATACGAGCTTTCCTTGGGTTAGCCGGCTATTATCGCCGATATATTCCCATGTTTTCGGTAATTGCTGCACCTTTAACTGAAGCTTTGAAAGGAAAAAATAAAAGAGGGTGTATAAATTGGTCGCCAGAGTGTGAGTCTGCTTTTCACGAATTAAAAAGGATTCTTAGTTGTCAACCAGTCTTATATGCACCTGATTTTAGTCGAGAATTTTTACTTCAAACCGATGCTTCCGATTTAGGAATGGGAATCGTTCTTTCTCAGGTGGACGACCAAGGAGAAGAACATCCAGTGCTGTTTCTCAGTAAGAAATTCTCTGAAACGGAAATACGTTATTCTACCACTGAGAAGGAATGTGCCGCTATCATTTGGGCTGTAAAGAAACTGCATTGTTATCTTGATGGACAAAAATTCAAAATACAAACCGACCACAATCCATTAGTGTGGCTCAGTACCAATGCCAGCTCAAACCCCAGATTAATGCGTTGGGCATTAGGACTTCAACCATACAATTATGAAGTAGTGCATCGTCGAGGAACTTTACACAAAAATGCTGATAGCCTTAGCCGTGTTCCATGGCCAGATTAAACGAAAAAAAAAAAAATTCCGTTCTCACTGTTTAATTTTGTTTATTTTATGAAGTTTATTTTTGTAAAGACTGTTCGTTTTGCTTGTTTTTATTTGCCTAAGAAAAGAAATAGTAGAAAAGGAAGGTTTCTGTTGTAAACAATATTAAACTATTGTACTAATTCCATAATAATTTCTTCCTGTTATTAGTATATGTTGAATTTTGTGTTATGTATGATTTCTATTACTTATAGCATTTAAGGTATATTAAGTTTATGTATTGCCACTGTAACTTTCAGCCTTGGCACTGCACTGTTTTCTTTCGCTGTGTTTTGTTTTTCCTTACCTTTTCTCGCAGAACAACCTGCTCGAAAAGTCCTCGGGGAGGAGAGGAGTTGTACCGTACTATATCTCACCCCCAAAAAGTCTGCGTGTTAAGTCCCCCGAGCTGTTTCTAAGCGCATGCGCCAAGAAGAAAAGAATTGGTGGGGAGAAGGTCATTACCCTCGTGTGAGAGGGGAGACGCTTGAGAGATGTTTTTGAGTGTGGTTATGTGTTTTACTTCTTGTATATAATTCTGTTGTATATAGTGTGTGTGTGTTCTGTGCCGTAAATAAAGTTAAGAAAACGCTACCTGATGTCTTTTATAAAGTGAAAGTGTGATTTATTGGCCAAGTTACGGTACAATATGCTCAAATTCAAACTGATGTCCAGTAAACACAATTACACATATATAATCCACTTGAAACTCATTTCGCTTTGAATTATGTACTGGCATGTATGCAACGCATTAGCACAGACAAGAAGGTAACAGAATTCTTAAGGCAGTTAGGGAAATTATAATACTAATGTGTTGTAAATAGGCGCTGAATCAACAACAAAGGCACTAGTGGTGTGCATTGTGGCGAGATTGGGAAGCAAAGAGAAGGGTCATGAGTCAGCCAGGCAAATAACATGCTCTAATTTAGACCTAGAAGGACTTGTGACGTCATCACTCCCATTTTGCCATAAAATAACTCTTTTTTCTGGAAAACTTGATTTCGTATTTCACAGGAGTTCATTTCAATGGAACAAAGTATGACAAAACTAGAGGTTTTACTTACCGGAGTTGTATAACTTGACCTGCTACACCTATAATATGCCACATGCAGTCCATGTTGTTTATATATTCTCCTGTAACGGTCGGTGTCGTTATAAGACCACTAGGACTTGTAAAGACGGCTCCACAATCTGCGAAGAAATCACTTTATCACGTAGCCTAGAGGTACAATAATTCCTAGAACATGATTTCACTAGAGTAATATAGATAACTTTGAATGTGCAGCTGAATTACCAACAGCCTAGGAAAGATATTTCTTTATTGAGTTGACGCAGATATCCCGCTATTCCACTTTCCTGTCTCTTGAGTTTATTACTTCGACAGGCTACTGCGTCCCCACAAAATCAAGTCATGATTAAAAATTATCCCATATGTGCTTTATTAAGAAATGGATTATTCCAAAAACAAGAAGAGGCACTAAAATAAAATTTGTCAAAATGGGAATTTGGCTGCTCACTCACAGACATAGGATCTGAAATGTCAAAACATGTGAATCCGCATGTGGTACGGTATTTATGTCAATTTCTATATTGTGTTATTAAATTATGATCTCTAATGCTGTGAATGAAAGAGTAGGGAGTTAAACGTAAGAAAGTTAAAAGGCTAACACTGAAGTGAATCCCGGATGCTGTGAATGAAAGAATAGGAAGATGAGCCTAAGCAAGTTAAAAAGTTAACACTGAATTGGATCTCTGAAGCCGTGAATGAAAGAGTAGGGAGATAAGCCTAAGCAAGTTAAAAAGTTAACGGTGAAGTGAATCTCTGATGCTTCGAAGGAAAGGGTAGGGAGATAAACCTAAGAAAGTTAAAAAGTTAACACTGATGTGAATCCCGGATGCTGTGAATGAAAGAGTAGGAAAAAGAGCCTAAGAAAGTTAAAAAGTTAACACTGAAGTGAATCCCGGATAATGTGAATGAAAGAGTAGGAAAAAGAGCCTAAGCAAGTTAAAAAGTTAACCCTGAAGTGAATCCCTGAAGCTGTGAATGAAAGAGTAGGGAGATAAGCCTAAGCAAGCTAAAAAGTTAACACTGAAGTGAATCCCGGATGTTGTGAATGAAAGAGTAGGAAGATAAGCCTATGAAAGTTAAACAGTTACGTAGATGTGCATGCGTGATGCTCTACGTAAAATGTTGGGCGATCTAATACTGTGACCGTTAGAATGTTATGCAGAAGTGAATCCCAGATATTCTGAACGAAAGAATGGGTACAATGTTCTAAGGAAGGTTAAAAAGTCCCTTAGAAATCAATTACTGATGCTCTGAAATAGGGATACTCAAATTGCGGCCCACCAAGCTTTTATGTGCGGCCCGAAACCCTGACACTCATTACCAGGTGATTTTGCAAACACAATTTTGAAAAATTATGGTTGAAAAATGTGCCTCCTGCTACTTACGTTGTTCACATCAATGTATCTTTGTAAATTATCCAATTCCAAAATTACATATGATGACGTATCGAGAGTAACACGTTGGAAGTATAAACCCAATTTGTCTACAATTGTCAAAAAGTTTGTCTAAATAAATATCTACATAAATTTATTATATTTAAATATCTACATAAATTAAAAAAAAAAATCATACTCATTTTTAAATAAATGTTTGAATACATTTATTTTTTGAATTTTATTTTTTGCATTATTATATTATGGGGTATAGTGTGCTATGTTGAAACTCGCGTAACGTAGCAAACATATGAGGCGGTGAAAGGCAAAGTGGTGTAAGTCAGTAAGTCAAGTGGTGTAAGTCCAAAGCATTTTAGTGCAAAAACTACAAAAAATTCCACTATAAATTGAACAAATTATAATTCATAAAAATTATTATAATATTGCAAATAATAACTATTTGCAATTCCACTATAAACTGAACATGGAGATTACATTTTTGTCCTCAAATGAAAAAAGTTGAAAATGTGACTTACACCACTTTGCCTTTCACCGCCTCATATGTATGTAGCCTGTCAGAAAAAAAGGTTGATTATGACTGCCCTAAACAAAATGAGGTGAACGGGATTACTTATAGTCGTAGGGAATAATTTCTAATAACAGTTCTGTAGAGATATTTTAGTTCTGTGGATTCACTGAACAGTCTATTACGTTGTAGAAATTAGTGGAGGCACTGAACAGTTTTAAAGAAGCAAGGAATTACTTTGATGAGCATGGATGTGGAACCGGCACCTATCTATAATGCTGACTGATGAAGAATTATGCCAAGACATCTGGAGGAGTAGAACTCTAATGATAAAGTTCTCTAGGGCACGAAAGACTGCGGCACTACACGAACGACTGATGCACTAAAAATGTTGTACCTACTGAAGAAGGAGACCGACAGTTCGGAAGGCTGAAAAGGGACGTTCGGCACGCTGAGTTCAGATTCAGGACAGAAAAAAATGATGATCTTTTTTTCAGCAAGAATTTAAAGGAACAAGCAGATGATTCGTCCATACATCAGAAGAAATGGAATATGAGGGTAATGGCCAACTCGATATAATGTAGTACAATGCTATCGTTGAAAGCAAAAATAACCACAAGTATGCACTTGTAACGTCGACATAAAAGGCTGTAGTAACTGGTAATAAAAAAAAACTTCCAAATCATTTAAAATTAAAAAAGGTTTTTGTTTTCTACGAGTAAAACATTGAGCCAATTCTTGAATAATATACAACATATTCATAATGTAAAAATGAGTTCGGATCAACATGAGCTTGATAAATGAAAAATAACCGTTCAGGTCTAAAGTTAGACACTCAAATGGCATGATAAAAAAATAGCCCTCCGATACAGTCATGGGCAGGGCCAAGAACTGATGGGGTGCTTAAACGTACAAAAAATTATTTAAGAGATGCTAATCTCTATCGAGAAACATGGCTCACTGATATCTTCATTTCATCACTGGACAGAAGTGGATAGAAGAGGAGCAAGGGTTGCAATTGTTTAAAATTATCGCCAAGCGAAAATACTTAGAGAAAGAGGCCGAGAGCGACTGTACTTAGAACGGCGACAGACGAAGGGCGCGTCGAGCAAAAAGCCGGTTAGATTAAAAAGGTGATTCACCGCCAAAAATGAAGTTAAGCTTGCGCCAAGCAGGCGAAGAAGCGGCGCGCAAATAGCTGATTGGTCTAGTTGAGGCTGACATAGAAATGCGCCAACATTCAATTGGACGTAGCTTGGACCAGAGCGAAGGAGAGACATTTTCCCACGCGGCGGAATTCAAACGCCCGCCGAAAGCTGTTATCGGGGAAAATCGGTGACAATCAGTCTACCCTTATTGTTAGCGACAGCAATTTACGGGGCAATTAAAGTACCCCCCAAGAAGAGCAATTCCGGGGATGAAATATCCGATCCTTTTTAAAAGGGCGGTCTTACAAAAAAAAATTTTAGTGAAAACGGGGTTGCAGTTCCTGAGAAACGACCTAATTTTAATAGGCTTTTTCCCAGGCACAAGAGATAGTTGTATGAGGACGGCATTGCGATAAATTATGACTGCACATATACATACATGTATATACCGGGTGGTTATAATTAAATTTCCCCTATAAACATATATCCTACCCCTATATCCTACAGAGCAAACGGGTGAACAGAATGCAACGAAATTTTGTATATGGGCTTTTAATTTTGTATAAAGTTTCAAGGCGATGGACAATGTGCTCAACAGCAGATCGTAACTGATCATTTGCAGGTGACTGACGGTGGTCACATTGATCACCTTTTCTTACATTGTCCTGGACACGATTAACAATTGCTCCTCTTGGGACATTTCGTCATTATTTATACCCGTTTCCGTAAACTCAACCTTTTTTCTTCAAATAGCAAAGGCGTAGTGCTATTTATTTCCTTACCTTTATTTTAATGTGATTCGATGACAAGGTGATCAAAATCTAGTCAATAAATGTTCAAATTGTTTATGTATTCCGTTTTGGCCGTTTATTTTGTTAGATTTAATGTTTTTACATGAAAAACGCCATCTGGTGGACATTTTTTTAACTAAATATTTTTTTCCGAAATTCCGTGAGCGCATCTCGTGTATAGCCCATATACGAAATTTCGTTGCATTCCGTTCACCCGTTTGCGCTGTAGGATGCCGTTTATTGGGGAAGTTTAATTATAACCACCCGGTATATATATATATATATATATATATATATATATATATATACTATATATATATGTGTGTGTGTGTGCAGTCATAGCACAGGTCTGCGACAAAAAAATTGTCTCAAATGTAATCAGTGATTTTTATAGTATTTTTGGTGCTGATTATGGGAAAATTATTAAAAAATTTCCATCACGTGCAGCTTTGTTACAAGTAGCATGTCTAGTTTTGTCGAATTTGAGTATTTTTAAAGTAAGGTAGCACTATGCGTTTAGACAAATTTTCAAATATGTCCAAAGAAACTGTTATATTTTGCTTACAAACACGTTTATAAAGTAACGTGAGAAAGTTTTCAGGTGTTTGCAATGAAATAGACATTCATATATATACTGGACAGTCGTACAAAAACTAGTGTAATACGGTTTAAACTGCATTACTTTCCTATTAGTGCCTGTCTGTCGAACTTCCCTCCCATCCCTTACTATCTCACTTCGCTGACAGCATTCATGTCAGTGCCTGCCTGTTCCCGCCATCCCCCTTTCCACCACCTTCTACTGTACCACATCTAAAAGAATGTTTTGAAAATCTTGAGCTGGTTTTAAAGAAAATTTGTTATTTTAATGGACCTATGACTAGGATATCACGAGATCACGAGTTGCTGACTAACGCCCACGCCTTTGCATAAGTGCGAAAAAGAACAAAGCTTAGATTAGAGTTGCCCGCCGTTGGATGAGGTCGCGTGTCGTAGCTGAGATGATGAAGGGAATAGCGGTAGCTGATTGAATTGAGTTAATTGTTGTTAACAAAGTCTTGGTTGTAATTTAAATAGTCTTTATTTGCCCCAGGCTTTAATGATGACTGCATTTTAGATTACGTAACTGGATAAAGGTTACGCGGTGTAAGCACCGTGTCTTATATATATATAGGGGAGATCCGTGTAATATGGACCCCCTAAGCAAGAATGCTCATAAAACTTCAATTATTAAAAAATTCAGAGTGAATTTGTTGGCTGCGCATTACAATTGTATAGCTGCATGGTTCAAAACTGGTAAAGTACTCTAGTGACTATTAATAATTGCAGGAAATAATTTTTTTATTTTCGTGTCAGTGGTCCATATTACACATACGTTCGTGTAATATGGACCGAACGTATGTGTAATATGGACCACTGACACGAGAATAAAAAGTATGATATAGAATGACAGACGGATGCACAAAGCTGTGCTTTTACTAAATCCATTTAAAGTACAGCAATCATCACAATAATAGTATATCGGGTTGGTTATGTTGGAGCAATCTTCATGCACCCATGAGCAGCATTTCTCGCGTCTGATCCAGTCTTCCTCCGTTCTCTCCCCGCAGAATGGGCAGAAAGTAAACGATTCAGTAACTTGATTCGCAGCTGTCTCCTGGCCGGAGGTTCCTGGGGATGTCCCTACTGAGACCCTTGGAGCTGCCGGGCGTTTTCGTTCTGTCGTCTTCTGCTGTGCAAGCATCTCTTTTTGAGCTTTCTTTGTTATTCTTTCCTCTTTCGGACGCTGTCGGATGTCCAGCTTTGGTCACTTCTTTTTTTTCTGCAACGGCCTTCTTGAAACGGGATGAAGTCAGAACAGTGGCCTCTGAAGTGTTTCCCTCTCTCTTTCTTAGGCTTCTTTGTACGCAATAAGGAAGGGGACTGATGTCTTCCACTGCGAACAAACTACACTCCACAAACTACAAAATGTAGTTTTATGACTAACGGGAACCGGGATGTTCTCCTGGACTACATCTTCTGAAGTTGGCTCTTCGGAAACAGACGCGTTCTGCTGGACTGTAGCGTCAAGTGTTGGGTCGATGGGAACTACATTTTCTGGCAAGTGGCCGTTGGTCTCGTCTTCTGGTGTGACTTGTGGTGGGGCTTTATCATAAACTTCGGATGGAGCGCAGTCGAAATACATGGCGTGAAATACTTGGAATTGTGAACAGCATGTTCTCTCATCCACTTGTCCATCTCTTGGGAATAGTAGACGCTTAATGGAGGAAAGGAAGCGAGGTCCAAAGGCAGTATTCGATGGGTAGTATGCAAAGGAAGTGATAGTATGATCACCCCTGCTTCTCTGGCCAATTCTATAGCCTCGAGATTTTGAGTGTGGAACACATGTCCATCGAGAATTAACAAAACCTTCCTGTTCTTGTCAGGTATAGCGAAACTAATGAAATGTTTCATCCATTCACTGTAGAGCTCGATCGGCATCCAACCTTTTTCCTGGCATTTGAAAAGAGTTCTTGGAAGAGCTCCTGCTTCCATCGCTTACGGGGAAACACCGCCATCGGTGGGATGAAGTGACAAGCAGTCACTCATTGTGCAGACAGATGTGACGTTCTTTCTCTTCTCTGCATATGTTATCGTTCCAACGTGCGTACAACGTGTAATATGGACCAGTGGTCAATATAACACAACAGAGCATGGTTCATATTACACGCATGGACGGAGCAAAGTTGTTTCCAATCACACATTATTATACAAAATGGTGCGCATAAAATACATGTATGGATTGTTAAGAAAATAAGCACATTTGCTAATATTAAAGTGAAAATTATATTAAAATTACCTAACGGCAGAAAGTAATACTTTCATTTTAACATACCTGTTACATCAATGATCATATAAACCAAAAACACAATTTCATTAACGTCCAAATGCAGGCACACATGTACAAGTTACCTCATGCTTTGGATAACACTAATATTCACTAAAGGCAATGGGATGGTTCTGTTATCTAGTGGTAAACAGATAAATTTACCCATGGTCCATAATACACGGATCTCCCCTATATATATATATATATATATATATATATATATATATATATATATATATATATATATATATATATATATATATATATATATATATATATATATATATATATATATTAGTACGTACTTAGAATCTCGTAATGAAGGTTGAACCCGTGGGCTGCGTAGTCGGCATCCGAGATAAATTTCACTGTCACAGGTCCCAGTAGTGTCCTAGGAGCTGGAGTTATATCACCGCAGTATCGACCTTGCTTATTACTTTCTTCGTCGTTTCTCTGATATATTTCGACGTAGTCATAGAAGCAGCTCTCTTGTCCTAAAAGGAAACAGAATTCCATGATAATTCTTTTTCACACACACACACACACACATACATCTATATATCTTATATATCTTATGTCTATATATCTATATATCTATATATCTTATATATCTTATATATCTATATATCTTATGCCAAAAAGGTATTTCTCCTTCCCAAATTTAATTAAATTCATTCCCCCACTTAGTCTGTCCGATGAATGACTAATTTTGCAAACCCCTTTTAAACTTTTCGTAATTTGTATATTTACCCTCAGGCGAACTCAGAACTAAAAAATGATTCTTGGGAAAATAGACTGCTAGCAGTTTTAAAGCTGCAGATCGTTTAACATATAAGGCAAAGTGTTTATTAGATATCTGCTGACCCAATGACAATTATGACCACAGGAAGGGTCCACTTCGAGATATTGAGGTATGAAGTGATGTATAATTGCGTTTTTACATTCACTCTGTTGAAGGAGACACATGAAGCACGATGTGTGGCCAACACTATTGTCGTCTCTCTCTGAGTAATGTTTTAATAAATGTGTTTTAATATACGAAACTGTGTATATTATTGAAGTTTGATCATATGCGCTGCCCCGACTACAATTTTATAATAGACTAGCTGAAAACCCGCGCTTCGCTACGGAGTACATTCAAATTAAATACAACGGTCAATATATGCAAGTTCGAATTACGCAAATTGTGCATAAAATTATCATAAATTCAAAAAAATAAAGTTCTGTAGTATTATACCAAAAAATTTCCAGTTGATAGCCAATAAATTGTAAATATTTTTTTACCTTAAATGTAGAATAAAAAGAGTAGTTCCAAATGTAATTTTCTTCAATAAACCCTTAAAAGTTGCCAATTTCAAAAATCTTTTTTGTTTTTATCGATACCTCCTCCACTTGAATCTTTAAAATATTAAATGTTTTACTGATAATAAATGAAAATGTAGTTTGATGTGTTGCTATGGCTACTGGACTATGGTTGACATAGAAAATTAAAATGTTAAATGTTTTACTGATAATAAACGAAACTATCGTTTGATGTGTTGCTACGGTTATTTGACTATCGTTGACAAAGGAAAAGTTGTAAAGGTAAAGCATCATCTCAACATTTAGGCCCCTAACTTTCTTTCTACTGATCAGATATACATCATATATAGCCTATGTCCATCTGGAATAACGTACCTTTCCAATAGTGAAAGAATTTTTCAAATAGATGCAGTGGTTCCGGAGATTACCCTCCACATACAAAATCCCCTCTCGTTATATATTAGTATAGATTTTCAGTTCTAATATTTAATCCTAGCAGATGCGCTCTCGTGTTTGTGTGTAAACGGAGAACAAAATTAATAAAGAACAAAATTATTTGGCCACATATCTCATGCAGATGAAGTTTTGGACTTGCTTAAATTTGTTCTGACAGAATATATTGCAAATTTTGCTTAAATGCGATTAACACTAATTCGTCCTCTATGATTTTGGGAAAATAATAAAAGCAAGTTATCAACACACGCCCACAACCACATCTTTTTTTTTTTGCATTCGATACAAATATAATTTTAATTGAAATGACAGTTTCTGATTCATGTGAATCTGTGTGATCGTATTAGTTATTTACCTTCGATACTGAAGAGGTCATCAAATTTCAGAGAAATGTAATCTCCGCTCTTCCCTATCACGTAAGTGCAGTTCAAGCGATCCAAGTAGAAGTTGGGGTAGTTTGGTGATATGACGTTGCCCTTAAGGCTCGTAAATTTGCCACCACACACTGAAAAAAGAAGAGGAAATAAAGAAAACAAAAACAACTAAGTGTCACGATTTTTGAGGTTGTATGTTTAACAGATTATAATCAGTTCATAATTATCAACTTACAACGAAGTCTTGTTTTGAAACGTGATTAAAGATTTCTGCAGATGCAGATATGGCGTAATTTTAAGGGTGTTGTGAAAAATATTCTCTGATATTTAAAAGAATAGAAATGGCTTTGAAAAGCAAAAGCAGTAATTTTGATTTAAACATCTAATTTTGTGTACTATAATTATTAAGAGTATTATCATATTGCTAATATAAGACATTGGGATGAATTAGACACTGTATATTTATTTCCATGTTTTTATTAACTCGCTTTCTTGTTTGTTTGTTTGTTTGTTTGTGCGTTTGTCCAGTACAAATCTTGCAATCGATTTTTAACTAACTTCCCGACTAGCTAGAAACATTTAAAACTTTTAGAATAGCTCAGAACACGATGACAATGCATTCTTTTGATACTTATAGCCATATTTAAGCAGATTTGAATCCATTTTCAGTTAATTTTGTTTTGTAGACTGGTGCAGTCATCTATCGACCGGGACGGCAACGAAAAGTTAAACGCAAGTTAACTTCCAATTAACTTCCTTTTTCTTTCAAGTTGATGGAATAATTTATCAAAAATTTTTTAAAAAAGTATTTATTATTACATAGAATTGTCAAGTTTATATGATTTAAAAGAAAATTTTTAAACATGGTATATAAAAAGTTCTTTTTATCTTGTAATTATTGATTTTCAACTGTTAAGAAATTTTTGAAATCACCCTTTAAGAAATGCTTTATTTTAATCATGCATTTTTTTAAACTATGCTGATTTTAACAATAAAGAAAATTAACTTTAAAATAAATAGTATGATATTGAAATTTTTAAAGAATTTATTTTATTTAAATAGTACCTATAAATAAATTTTATTGAAAGAATTGAATTACCACCCAATAGAGATGGTATTCACAATGTGAAAAAAAATATTTTAGTAGAAGTAGAATCATACATCCAATAAATACAAAAATGAAGAAAGGAACATTTATGTATAACATTCAAACCAACATTTTTTGCTGTCGACAAGGGGGTACAATCACCACAGATCATCATATCCAAACTCTGATATTTAACTCAGGAATGTGTCGAATAGCTACACTTTTAAAATCGATTTACTAAATTTCGGCTAAAGTTCTACCGTCTACTAAACCAATTTAATGTCGTTTCTGGATAAGCAGGTTTGCTAAATGCAAATTTCGTTACATATAAAGCTAATATCCTTTTGAACAAACGATTATTTTGAAAATTTTATTCCATCCTATTAGATGAAAGTTTCATAATTTTTTTTTTCAATGCGTAGGCACTTGTCGCGAAGACATTTGCCTATAATTCACCGCAGTTTTGCTGGCCATTTTATTATGGGGGCGCCATATAGGCGGACCAGAATTGCCCCCTATGAAGGGACGACACAAACGGAGGCATTTTAGTGGCGTTTCGCCAGGATTTGATCCGAGCACCCTCAGCACCGAAAACCAGCGCGTTGTACCACAAGGTCGCCACGGCCTCAAGTTTCATAATAAGGATATGATAAAAAGTAAAAAGGAAAGTGAATAGTCTAAAGAAACGATGGATAAATATTCAATCGCATTTTCCACTGCTACTTTTCTTTAGTTACATCGTCTTCGTGTTTTCTCAGTTGCCTGTTTCGTACCATATCGCACTACCTTGATACAGTTTCTTTCATGTTGACATTTATTATATATTCCTTATAATACATGTCCCTCGAAAATAGATCGAGGCTAAGAAATGCCACCTTGTTGTATTGCCCATTTGGATAACTTCAGGGCCGGCCTTAAGCTGATTGGACCTTTTGGATCCAATCGAGCCCCCACACAGTGAAAAATTAAAATTTACAATTCCTTGCTACAAAGGAAAGATCTAATGGATTTTTAATTGTATTTATATAATTAAGGCTGCGTACTGACCCTATTGGATTCGCTCCTTCAATGCTAACCTATGGAGAAAATGTGTCCAAGGATTGCCGACTTGGATTGAAAGATTTTTATAAAAAATTGTACTCTGTAATAGAGAAAGAAATTTTACACTTTTGGACATTTTTCATTTTTTTAAATGCAAATTATATTTTAAAATTTAATAAATTATACGGGGGGAAATATGGCACAGCGTGTTTTAAACGCTACACAATTCCTTTGGTGGAGGAAATTTACAAAATGAATCCTGTTGCAAAGTGCAGAAAAATTCAGGCTATCTGAAAATACCATTTTTACTGGATTGTCAGCATTTATGCAGCTGTCAATAGTAGACACATTTTCTTCATAGATTATAAATTGTTAGATATAAAAAAAGAGAGAGAAAAAAAGAAAGAAAGAAAAAAAGAAGGGTGCAACTCAGGAACGGAGCTGGAAACAAATTAAAATTAGTAATAAAAATTCAAATTTAGTTATCCCTGGTTGCGGGACCTATTGTGGGCGGACTGGGTTGCAATATTAGTCTTCAGGTCTTGACCGTAAAACCGCAAAGTTGGACCGGAGCGATAATTGTATTTCTCCATAGATTAATGCCGGACGATGGCCGAATGGCTAGCGCGCTGGCATTCGGTACCAGAGTCTGTGGGTCCGAATCCCGCTCTTGGCATGGACGTTTGTAGCCGTTCGGAATCGGCTTTAAGCAGTAGGTCCCGGTCTAATTAGCCCTCGTGTAGCAAAAATTGACAGTAGCGCTCCAAACCAAGCCAAACCATAGATTAACATTGAGGTGAACGAATGCAATAGAGTTTGTGCACGGTAGCCTGAAGGATATTTATAACAATTCCTGTAACCGGGGGATAAGGGAGGAGGAGCTTTACTAGATTAAAATTAATTAAAACGTACCTTAGGTCAACAATATCGTAGGAAAGACTTAACAGCCTTGCAATGCTGTCTGGAGAGAAATTAGAAAATAAGAATTTCATCAAATCGTAAAAGAATTTCGCAGGTAAAAAAAATGCAGAAATTTTTTTTTTTTTTGTAGTATAGAAAATCTTAAGTTTTTGTGTTCTTATAAATGTAGGTTTTAAAAAAAAGAAATGTGACAGATTTCCTACTCTTGTCTTTTATGATTCACTTTAATTTTTTTATCATTTCATGTACATTAGTATTTTGAAGGGCCCCGCCGAAAATTCCGCAACAGGGCCTCGCAATGATTTAAGCCAGCCCCGGATAACTTATTCTTCCCTTGTTTATTAGAGCAAATCCCCTCTTTGAATTAAAACTGCCGAGTTCAAAATCGACCTCACCACGATTGTGCTTTTGAAAAAGGTGATCCTAAGGAGTTGGGATGTGAAAAGAGCAATGAAAGCAGAGGGAACTTACCCGAGCTATAAGTCAAATTGAAGCCGTCGCCGACAATGCGATCATTCGAATGAAACGTCAACCTCAGTTTGTTGGACTTGCTCAGGTACGAAGGAGGAGTGCTGGAGCCGCACTTCTTCTCTCCAACCACCCACCTGCCGTCGTCACCCATCTCTTCGAACTGTAACATGGAGTAGAAAGTTATGCTTGACGTCATGGAAGAAGGAGGAATATCCGTCAGAGTAGGTACTGTTAAGGTATCCGACTACGTTTCAGACGTAGATTTTGACGAAAATTGCAAAATTTGTTTTTATTCCTCTTTTCTGAAGAATGTGAATTTCTGTTTTTCAGTCCGCTTTTATTTTTCCTGTACGATCATTAGAAATGAAATGAGAGCGATTTAAAGATCAGCAACAGCTATCAATTTCAGTAAAATTTGAAAGCTTCAATCGTGTTTTCTGAAGAACTAGTTTTCCAACACAAATGTAAACGGCTATTGTGATAACTCAACAACTAAGCATGATACGTCTATGACATTTTTCAAGTATATATATCATAATACTAGCTGAAAACCCGCACTTCGCTACGGAGTACATTGAAATTAAATACAATGGTCAATGTATGCAATTAATGTCAAAAAAATAAATATATATATTTATAATAAATACGACGATCAATGTATACAATTGATGTAAATATATATATATATATTAATAAAAAAATCGTAAGGGATATTTTTAAAGACAAAATAATGTAGAAAAATATTCAAATTAAATCTAATAGGACATACTAAAGATTATAGTACAGTTAATATAGCACAGTTTGAGAAACATATCTTTTACTGTATTTTAATATTTTTTTGGATAATGTCCAATCGTCTGCTGCATTAGCAAGAAAAAAAATTGTTTTGTCTATTTCGTTGTTTTCACGTGACGATAAATTTATTTAAGTACCAGAAAAAGAAATCCCGTGATCAGCATTTAATAAATTAAATTTTAAAAATTAATCTTTAAAAATTCACCAAAAATCAGAAAATGGAGGTAAAGATTTGAAAAAGATTTCATTTTAATGGAATTTCTATGATCTTTCTCGTGATATAAATTTTATAACCCTCAAATTATTATTTTAAATGCAAACTTAAAAAAAGTTACTAAAACAGCTTAAAAATTTAATTTAAAAAAATCTAAGAAGAATTTTTCAAAAATCTTTCTTAGTGCACCCCTACACTATAAGAAGAATCGCCGTGCAAAATTTCAGTCCTTTAGGTCCAGCGGTTTGGTCTTTGCGTTGTATGTGAGTCAGTTACGGAACTGTTTTATATATATAGATTAAGAATTAGTGATTGCAATACTGGACCAAAAATACAATACCGGTATTTGGTATTTTTTTCAAACGTTATACCGGGATACTGGTATTAATACCGGTATTGGGAATTTTTCAAAAAAGATAAAAAAGAACAGTTGTTTCTTTGCCATATAAATTAGTTTTTTCCAAAAATGCTTAAACTATAAAAGTATAAACAATTTTGTTATATACAAATCTCTATATATAAAACAGTTCCGTAACTGACTCATTCATTCACTGACTGACTGACATACAACGCAAAGACCAAACCGCTGGACCTAAAGGGCTGAAATTTTGCATGGCGATTCTTCTAATAGTGTAGGGGTGCACTAAGAAAGATTTTTCAAAAATTCTTCTTAGATTTTTTAAAATTAAATTTTTAAGCTGTTTTTTAAACTTTTTTTACGTTTGCATTTAAAATAATACATTGAGGGTTATAAAATTTATATCGCGAGAAAGATCATAAAAATTCCTTCAAAATGAATTTTTTTTCGAGTTTTTACCTCCATTTCCTGATTTTTGGTGAATTTTTAAAGATTAATTTTTAGAATTTAATTTATTAAATGCTGATCACGTGATTTCTTTTTCTGGTACTTCAAATAAATTTATCGTCACGTGCATAACAACTAAATAGACAAAAAAATATTTTTTTTCTTGCTAATGCGGCAGACGATTGGACATTATTTTGTCTATAAAAATATCCCTTACGATTTTTAAAAAAATATATTTTGTTTTCTACATCAGTTGTATATATTGATCGTCGTATTTATTATATATATATATATATATATATATATATATATATATATATATATGTATATATATATATATATATATATATATATATATATATATATATATATATATATATGTATATATATATATATATATATATATATATATATATATTTTTGGCATTAATTGTATACATTGACCGTTGTATTTAATTTGAATGTACTCCGTAGCGAAGTGCGGGTTTTCAGCTAGTATAAAATAAAGGAACAAATGTTATAATCAAATATTATTAATAACAGCTGTAAAATAATAATTTATAACATTAGAAACAAAAAATATAAATAAAAAATGAGTCACTATAGTTTTACAATACACTGAAGTAACAAAACATTTAGTACTATTATTGAGAAGAGTAAATATCACATACAAATTTTGTTGTGCAGTCTATTATATAATATCTATTATTAAAGAGAAAAACAACTAATTTATTAACTGTATATTTTTTAAATGTGATCGTGGAAAACATAATGCATCTATTTAACTGTCAATAAGCCGGAAATATATTTGTGCACAAATTACCTGCAGTTAAAAATACACTTTCTGCATCTACGCTGGTTGGTGGTACTGTTCATAATGAGTGATATACTTACTCTAAATATTTGCCTCGAATTCCTTCCTCTTCTAACATTTCGGTCTCTCATCTGACGGTTTGGAATAAATCTATTTTTTGTACTTTTGCATCATTGTTTGTAACATTTTTTTCATTTATAGCTAATACCGGTATTGAAATTACTAATCGGAACAAAACGAAAATGAGACAGCAAATGATTTATGCTAGTACTGCCACATCAATTAAAAAAATACGCACTTCAAATAACAGTACATGGCCAACAATTTAAGTCAAAACTTTTGATAAAAAAATATTTATTATTTATAATAATACTGAAATACCAATATCCTTAGCAAATACCGGTTTTACGAAATTGAAAAATAGCACGAAACACACACCAGTATACCGGTATTACAATCACTTCTAAGAAAGTAATGAACTAGAGATTTACTTCTAGGTATATTATTTGCTTATTTACACCTTCATTTATAAAAAATATCACGAGAAATAACTGAAATTTTACATGTAATTGCATAACGATGGTGCCCTGCATAAAGGGCTTAAGTCAAAAACAGGGATTTTTAGGCATAGGTTAGTATCGATAAAAAAACACAAAAAATCTTTTGACTGGTATAAAAGGCTTAAGTCTATCCATTTTGTATACAAAAGTACATTTATTTGCATAAAAGACTCTGTAAGTCGAAATTATTGTTCTGCGATTGGTATAAAAGCCAATAACTTGGTATATTTAAATCGCTGTTTTTGACTTAAGCCCTTTATATAGGGCACCATAGTAACCTGTATGTTTTTTAGATTTCAAGATATCGATTAGCTTTTAGGTCATTACACTCAGGAGGGCCTTTCGTACATATGATAAAAAGAAATCGATGTTATATGCATAATTTGTGTTTTTAGAGCTAGAGCCGTTTATGTAAAAATTTGGTCGATTTCGACCAAATCTCCCCAATTTTGTAAAAAGTTGCTTAAGTATGGTCTATTTTTTCCTCATTTGCGTATTTTGATGTTATATTCATTCGAAAAGACAGAAATTTTCACAAGTACAGTTTTTGAAAAAAAAAAAGTGCTCCGAACGTAGTCTGATACGTCTACTGAAAGTGCCTCTAAATACTAGAGTTGAATAACTTGAAAAAGTTTTTCTAACGCCTAAGTTTTTCTAAGTTTTGTCTAAGTTTTCTAAGTTTTTCTAAGTTTTGTAATTTTCTAAGTTTTAGTAAATAAGTTTTACTAAAAGTTTAGTAAAAGTTTTCTAAGTTTTGTAATTTTCTAAGTTTTTCTAAGTTTAAGTTTTGTAATTTTTTGTTCTTTTGTAGTTTTCTAATTTTCTAAGTTTTGTCGTGAACGTCAGTTTATTGTTAAATTCTGGAACGAGAAGCCCTAAAGCCAGATATTGATTCAGTGCAAGAACACGTCAGATAGAAAATAATTCTCTCCGTCAATAGCGTTAATAAATACTCACCAGATCTAGACAGTTGCGAGTACTACCTGGTCCTAGATCCCTGGCTTCAGGGCTGCCCGTTAAAGAATTAGAGAGGGCTCGTCACCCAAATTTTTATTTTCAGCTGAAGAGCCATCTGTAGACAGTCTAAATAACTGACAAAAAACTGCAACGAACTTTTTTTCCTACGGAATAATTTCTTCAATTTTTGTTTGTTTCAGTCAGTTGCGTTTATGTTCAATAAGCATGTGATATTAACAAGTTGGCGTTATACAGGGTGTCTCAAAAAACTTTACAAAACACATTTACAAAAATTTATATAAAAATTATACAAGGTAGGAACTGGAAATTCACAGGTGTGTTACCGCATATATTAGAGTGTTTTTCTGTGTCAAAAAAGTTCAACAGAGGACGCTGGTTGTTCCGTGAAAGCGGAAGTTGTAAAATGGCTGTAAAAGTTGTAAAATTTTTGCTGTCTCACAAATTTCTTATTTGCATCCCAAAATCATTTGGCAACAAGACGGTGCATCGCCTCATTGCGGAATGATTGTACGAGACTTTTTACAAGAGGAATTTCCAAACAAGTGGATTGGAAAAGATGGTCCCATCCAACCACTGCCTCGATCTACAGACATTATACCTCTTGATTTTTTTCTTTGAGATTTGTCAAAGAAAAAGTTTATTCAACAAAAGTGGACAGTATTAAAGAACTCATAAAACTCATAATTCCTGCAATTTCATGTGTTACGGAATCCGTTTTGTAACGCACGTGGACTGAAATGGATTGCCGACTGGATATCCTCCGTGCCACAGAAGGACCTCATATTGAAATTTATTGACTACAATAAAAAACCCTCTAAGATGTAAGGTATAACGTGTGTGAATTTCTAGTTCCTACCTTGTGTACTTTCTGTATATAAATTTTAAAATGTGTAATGGTTTTTTGAGACACCCTGTATTTAATTTTTACTCTATCTTCAGGAGTATATAGACATGAAAATATAGTTCTGAATGCAAAAATCCTATTGCGACTGAAAACGATGACGCAATCAGTTAACGTACAGTTTAGAGCTCCTTGGTATCCAGACTGACTCCTCGGCATACAGCTTGTTTCCAACTTCGCCAAAATACACCCAACTCAATAACTATGTCGAAGAAAACATTGATTTAAACTTCCTTTTTCGGCTACTTGACGCATGAGATTCGCTCCCTCTCATAAAACTTTTTTTATTTCATTGCGTGCATGCCAGCGAATTTATAACTAAAAAATATATTTTTCGAAGACCCTCGTCAAACTTTTATTGTGTTCAGGAGGAATGCTTTTTAATATTCGAATTTTAGATAATAGGAAGGCATCCAACATAAATTTATCTTCTCTAATGGACCCATCGCATTTTTTTTCTGGGCGTGACGTTACTTTTCGCTTAGTTTGTCCCTGTGGTTGTGGGAAATTTTCAGCTTAATGAATGTCGCGTCTCAGATGCTCCTACAATCTTCTGAAACCACCGCAAGGCCTTGTCCACACTGCCTCCTGAGCGGAGCGTCGACTATAAATACAGACCTCCAAACGATTGGCCAGGACATCGGTCAGGTGCCACGTAATTGTTAAGTATCATTAATGAGAACTTGGTTTGTGATTGGTTAAAAATATTTCAATGTGAGAAACGCTGACGCTCGGGAAGCAACGTAAACAAGGCCTTACTCTTCTTACTACGATAGGTTCATTTTCAAAACTTCACGAAACATAAGTTTTTAAAATAGAAGCCATTTAAGAAACGTATGAAAGAGAAAAGAGCATTTCGATTACCATCAGGTCAAATTGGTAGCATAGTTTGGCAGCAATGATCAACAAAATTGCCGACGCTTCAGTTCGGATATCTTGGAGCCTTATGACCTGATCACACCGAATCTAAAGCCTTACGCAGTGTCAGCGTTAAAAATTTTAACTAATCACAGAGCTCAACTCACTGACCACGTGATACGTCAGACCAATCACAGGTCATGTCAACAATCTCAGAGCCAACGAAGTAACGTAACGCAACGCCAATGTGAACGGGCCTTTTGTGCCAACGTCATCCTTTTCTATTCGTCCTTTGCCTGGCGAGATTTTTCTCCTCAGCAAGTAAATCTGATACGTCTCTGAGCGTAGCCAACAGCCATGAGAATGGGTTTGTCCTCAGTATAGACCCCTCTGGTACAGTGGATAAAATTGTGTGCATTATGCCATTTTATGATCTTCCAGCTATCTACATTTTGCGACACAGTTCGTGGAACATTTTCAAGTTCCTTCTTTTGTCGGTTGAAGGGAATAAGTCCAATTTTTGGAATTATTTTCCCTCCGACATTTCTTACTGGTATGTAATGACGAAAAGCTCATGATAACGTCAAACTACGTCGATAGCTACAGGGCACATCAGAGGAGTCATTTTTTAGATCAGAAAATTGTAAATAATGTAAAAGAATTTCGAAGTATAATATAGCGTGCCATCAGCCCATATTTATATCTTTTCACTTGCTTGTGAACTCACTATTACTTGCTTTAAACTAATAAACTTAAAGCTATAGTGACCCTCTCACAATAAGGGGTTAAGGACAGAGATAGTGTTAAGGAAACAAGATATGACATTAAGTCCTATAACCGAGCAAAATATTCATCTTTTGTTTGATCTATGAAGAATCACGTTGTGCCCGATATAGCCTAGTAGTAGCGCGTTGGGTTGAGGGTGCTCAGTTGGAATCCCGAAGAAAATCTATAAATACCTTGGTGTCTAGGCCAGATAGGGGAACGTAAAACCTATAGACCGGAAAATTCTTTAATGAGGGCAGTGGTAGGAAAAGCGTACGAGTCCTCCAGATGTCCCCCGCCCTTGGGGTTGCTCGGTCAAAATGGAGGTGACTTCAGATTAAGTTGGACTCCGACCCTTATGGCACCACTGTAAACCGGAGCCGAATTCTTCTGCCCACAGTTGAAATCTGGTCTGGCATGTTCGGGAAAAAGGGCTTAAGTCACAAGAACAGCAGAGTCACTTAATTTTTCACTATGTTAGGGTAAATCATTTCCGTTTATGTTTGAAACATTTTCGCCGTTTACACGTACGTTTTTTCGCGAGTGCTTGGAGCGTACGGGATTGCGCACACGCTCCAAGCACTCTCGAAAGAACGTGTAAAGGGCGCTGTAAATGTGTAAAGGGCGCTGTACGCTCTTGGAGCGCTTGGAGCGTACGGGATTGCGCAAGAGAAAACTTGCAGTACGCCCCTAAGCAGCTTTCCCTTCCTCTCCGACACCTTCACACGTGCAGTCAATCGCGCGGGATCGTGGTTTCACACGGGAAAGAGCGTACGTGTAAAGGGCACTATTAACGTGTATATTTATTTTGTAAGTATTTTTGCTCACAGAAGAAAAAGAGAGAATTGAAGTGTACCTGCAAGTAATCTTTCGAGCAGGAGGCATCCATTTCGAGGTCGAACCTTCCGGAAAATTCCACCTTGACCATACTGCCAGCAGGGTATTGGATGGTCCACACACATTCGACGTTATTGTCATACCTGGATGGATAATTCGGAGAGCTGAATTTGCCGAAGGTCGAGTAAATAGAGCCACCGCAACCTGTTCGAAAAGACCATATGAAAAGTTCAAAAATCAGACTCGTTTAACCTCTATAAATAATTTTTCCCCCAATTCGGCACTAACAGTATAAATCGGGGGTTAAAAAAACCTTTTTTTGATCAGGGACCACTTGTCAAAAAAAAAAAAAATCAAATCATTGGGGACCCTCTCCCAACCAACCCTTTCGGAGGCAATATTAGGTTTAATTTTCTGAATAAAACTGTGATAAACCACTTTAATAAAAAGTCACACATACACATAACAATAACAAATGTAACGTAAATTTAAACTTAATAGCAAACATAAAAGACTATGAAAGCTTAAGATTTAATAAGATTTTTGACCTTGCATTTGTTTTACTAGCTTTAAAGTTGATACGACCCCGCGATACAGAAAATATATTAGATATATTTAAGGAGAACAGGGATTTCTCCGCCCTCGACAGCGGTAGAAATACGAGAATTTTCAGACTTTGTACAGTCAGTTCAAAACACTGAAAATCGTTTGTTCCTCGTTTTATAAAATTGTTAAAATCGCGACCGTTTTAAAATGATGAAACTAATTTCTTTTATCGCCGCTGACTTCGCGAACCAACGGTTAAAATCCAATACTGTGACTGAATGAAAATGTTTATTTTAAATACCTAGCAGGTACTTCAGTTGAAATATAGCATACCTTCAATTCCCGAGTCTGGGGAATTTTACACTCAACATTTTTCGATTCACTGATTAGTGAATGCAAAATTTTGAATTTTGGTTATCGAATATAGAGGTAGACATTTAAATATAAATACACTTTTTAAAAAATTTTTCACTCGTTAATTTTTTTCAAGGCAGAAAATTTGTAATGTTTTCCGCTACAACCCGCAATTTTTTTTGGGTTGAAATGAAGTCATGAAAGACCACCATTTCAGCTATTCTACTTTTAATTTCGGGTCCCAGCACAATACAGAGTAAAACATACACAGCCGACATACATAATGTGGAGCCGATAGTTCAGGCTGATATTTCAACAAAGTGTGTAAGTGTGTAACCTGCGCGAAGACACACACACTTTGTTGAATTATCAGCCTGAACTAGGTGGCGCTAACAGTCAGTGAGAATTACAATCACTAGCATCTGTCACAACCCTAAATTTTGAAGGGAATATCAAAAAGGAATACCCTGAAAGGAAACCGGACTTTTTATAAATTATATCAGCGTATAATAGAGCCTACCTCTTTGAACGTCTGAAGTAATTATCCTGAATCCTGGGGCTGATCCAACCATGTCCGAGTGAAATATAACGCTAAGAGAATCGCTGCTGGACATAATAGTCGGACCGCTGTGGGTACCACAAATAGTGGCAATGGCAGGACCCCTCAGATGTCTGCCATTGCGCATCGTCACGTAGTCCTTGGTACAATCTTCTTCCAGACGGAGGTCTTGGACCGTTAGCTGATTTAAAAATAGAACGCAGTTTAAAACCACTGAAAACAAAAATTCTAAGAACTTTGCGTCACAAGCTTGGGTCATAGGTGGCGGGTATTTCCTTCGACAAATAATAGGCATATTTATATTTAAAACATAGTGATACGGTGATATACTCCAGGAAAAATGGAGGGGCAGTATTGTCAGAATGGGCGAGAGGAAATAATGTCATTCCTCTCGCCGTGTCTCATCCCACCATCAAGGTGTAAAAATATAGCTTTTCATCTTTTATTATGACGTGTCCTCAGAACTTAATTTTAAACACTGAATGACATATTGGCGTATGCCCTCGAAATCCATACCATGAACACTACACTTTGAAGTATTCCAAAAATCTCACACTCGAAGGTGGTGTGTCTAATCTAGAAAATAGCGTTCTCTGTAGTCATTGACTTAACTTTTCATACTTATCCTCGATATTAAATAGCTCACAATTACGCAGTATGTGTATGTGTGTGTGGGGGGGGGGGGGCAAAAGCAGAACTTCTCTACAGTTTACTGGTACCAGATTATAGCCTCATTCCCAGCGGCTGAGTCTGGTCAATGACCATTTTCTTAACTGTTATAACTCGGACATTCGGATGAAATATGGGAATTCGAGTCCCTCCATTTACATGTGTGTTTGTCAGAACCGGTTTTAGACTGTAGGTCCATGGCTGTACGGTACTCGAGTAGCAAAAGATGACCGCAGTATCGAATTAACCAATCTTGTGTTATGCAACATCGACTATATTGGCCACACTAAGTGGGCTCCTGAACTTCGGTTCATATGCAGAGGGTAAAAATTGATTTAATTGAAGATGTGCAGAAGAAAAATACGCGTGATATAGGCTGTGTACTAAAGGCTATTGCCCCTGACGAGACGACAATTACAAGTCGTTATCCACAGACAAATTGACTGCACGCGTACATTACGACTTGAACAGGGAGGAAACTTAGGTGCTGGAATTTTCTCGAATGCGTTTGCGTACTACGTATTCCTAGACTCTTTTGAGAGAGAAAAATATCTTATTGGCCCTAAGTTATGTAATCTATACATAAATGATAATCCGCCCTTTCCCAACATTGAGTTAGCTCTATATGCTGATGGCATATGGCCATCATTGCTCGACACTCACACCCAACCCGCCTGTTTTTTACTATTCAAAATTATCTCAAAATCTATGAATATTGGCTTACCTGTTAGAGTATTAAAGTTAACGCCTCTAAAAGTGCTGCAGTACTCTTCCATCCTAAGAAATCTTCTATCACCCGAAACAATAACTTTCCACTTAATGGCTTACCCATACACTGGGAAACCCTTTACAAATACCTGGATGTTATCTTAGATTCCAAATTAAATTAGATTCCTCATTTCGACAGTATTGTCCGTATATCGAAGAATGCAATTGGCACCTTTGAACCCCTTCTTTCATATTACAGTCGCCTGTCGCCAAAATTGAAACTGTTGCTGTACAAGAGTTATGAATGTCCCATTTTAACATATGGCTCTGCTGTTGGGAGATTACATCCATCCGCCAATTTCGGAGACTTCAATTTATCCAAAATTATGCCCTCAAACAACATGTAACTAAAGCTCCTATTTTTATCAGAAATAACTTGATTCATCGGTATCTACGCGTTAAACCTATTCTTGCAGCAATTAAAAGACTGGCTTTTAAATTTTACAATAGTTTCTCTCGTATAACTAATCCTATAATTCACAGAATTCCTCTCTATGATCCAGGGATCCCCAGTTCGTCGTAAAGGCCGAAAGCTTTATTACTCCGTCCAGATATCTCCCTCCCACCATGTAAGAAGCGTAGGAGACTGTGAATGCATATGTTTAGCTGGACAAGCCTACTTTTTGTTTCTTCAGCTTTTTAATCCAAATTTCAATTTCCTTTTCACGTCTTACTGGAAAGACCCGTGAAAATTGGACGCGCGTTGGTCGATCCTTCTCCTTGCGAAGCTAGACTCCACATCTATCAAGTTTAAATCCTTTAATTCCTTCTGCATCTTAGCATAATTGCTTTAATACTGCAAAAACCTCCCTTTTGGGAAAGTAATTTTGGTTCCTTAATATGTATTTTTTTCTCCTTTGGGTCCTCCACTTACAGTTTTAGATGTAATATTTTTACCTTTTGCGTATTTCATTCTCTTATGCTGTTTGTGCTGTGTGTTGATTCTGTGATGAAATGGCAATTGTCTGACTCTTATAGCGCTATGTTATATTAAACGGCGGTTAATCCGTGGCAAGAAATTTAAACGTTTTTTAACATATAACCCACGGATAATTGGCAGGACATTATGGTATACATATATATACACAGGTATAAAATATTTTAAGACGTATGAATGCCACTTTAATTAATCATGAAGCTGAAGATACCATTATTAGATCGAGAGAGAAAAAAGTCGTTAGAAGTCGTAATCACAATGGAAAACAGACCTGCCGTGAGGCATACTAGGGAGCTGATTACTGATCGTTCGACGCTAACCTGCCCGGCATAATGGCCGCAAGGTGTCTAGTTTTTGCCGGCTAACGCCAATAAATAAGATACAGTTCGCTCATGAGACATAGCGTTAGCTATTCATTTGATATTTTACTATTGCAAATTTCTGAGGTTTGCCTGGTTGCAGTCACCATGAATGCGATCTATTTTAAACAAGATAGGAATTTATGTGCCAGATATGGTGGAGGAATGTGAGCCAATTTGAGTACGTTCTTTAATTTGGAGGGGGAATAAATTTTTTTTTTTTTTTGATAACCTCCGATTTAGTGTCTAATTTACCTTTTGTGCGGTAAGTCGTCCAGCTTTAAATCGTCCTGCTACAGCGTTCCTACGACTCCGTGTCCCTTTTTTTTTTTTTTTTTTCAGTTTACATAGGTTACAATAGTACAATGGTTACAATAGGATACAGTGTATGACTGATACATAATATAAATACAAAAAGTGATACAGTTGCTCTTTTGTTGTTGAAGTTGCAATTTGATTAGTTGATGTAACACTGGAGGGTGAAGGATTTGTGAAGTGGCCAGTAGTAGTTGTGAGTAGTGCAATTGAAGAGAAAACGACTTTCTTTAGTGAGTTGAAAAGGCTGTAGGATTGGTAAGTAAGTGCTGGATGTGTGTGAGCAGGTGTCGAAGCATTTAGGTTGTTTCAGATGGGTAGTGTTGAGCCATTAATTTTGTGAGCATCTTGATTAGTATTTTGGAGCAGTAGTAGTCATTGTAAAATTTTGACGGTGGCCAGGTGTTTGCGCCTGGCGGTAGGTCTCTTCGTTCAACTTGAAATTCTGGGCAATGGAAGATGCAATGATCTATTGTTTGAGGCAAGCCGCAGGTGCATGTGTCTGGTTTATTGAAGAATCTGTTTTGGTAGGAACCGAAGCTGCCGTGTTCTGTTATCGCTTGGTTGATCCAGAAGTTGCCTTTTAGTCTTGTTGTTGCTACTATTGGATATATTTCGTGTACTCTTCTACCTTTTTCTGAGTTGTTCTATCTGGTTTGCCAAGTTTTTAAAGCTTCTGTGTAGAGTAAATTTTTCACGTGTTCTTTTCTGTTTTTGTAGTTGTTTGTGACTATTTCCAGTTCTGTGGCTTCTTTAGCTAGTTTGTCTACTTCTTCGTTTTGTGTGTGTCCAGCGTGCGCCTTGACCCAGTGGAAGTTTATATCTATTTGATTGGTTTTGATGATGGTTTTCAAGTTTTGTATTTCTTCGTCATCTGTCTTGTGTGAGTGTAATGCTTGAAGTGCGCTGCGTGAGTCTGTGAAGAGGTCTATGTTTGTCAGTCCGGCTTCTTTGGCGTCGTTTATAGCCATTTTCATTGCGTGGATTTCAGCTATGTAGGAAGTCGAGTTGTCCGATATTCTTTCTTTTATTTTCTTTATTTTTTCTTGCTTGTTGTACCTTATTGCTCCTGCGCCTACACGATTGTTTATTTTAGACCCATCTGTGTAGTAATAGTCGACATTTTGATACGTGCGTTTTCTGTCCCAGTTGTGTGTTGTAATTTCTTTTATTTTTCTGATTTTGTTGACTTTTGTTTCTGTATTATCAAAGTTATATTTTTCGCCATCTATTTCTAGTTCTGTTCTTTCTTTGTAGAGTAGGTACCAATCCTGTTCTTGTTTAGCTCTAATGTCTAATGGTATGCAGCCCGCTAAGATTGCTAGCGTGTCTGTAGCCACTGTTTTGTAACATTTTGTGATCATTAGAAGTAGTGGGCGTTGTGTTTGTTGAAGTTTTTTGTTGAATTTTTTGGTGTTGTAGTACCAAGCTTGTACTCCGTGGAGCAGGATTTTCTCTATTGTTATTTTGTAGATTTCTTTTGTTATTTCCGGCTTTAGACCCCACGTTTTTCTTGAGAACCTTTGTATTTTGTACATTAGTGCTGTTGATTTTTCTTTCACCATTTTTAGGTGGCTGTAGAAGTTTAGGTCCTTATCTATTAATACTCCAAGATATTTGATTTCTGTTTTGTATTTTATGTTTTCTCCGTTTATTTTTATTGTTGGTTTTCTTGATACTTCTTTCTTTGATGTGATGATTGTGTAGGTGCACTTATCCACGTTAAATTGAAGTTCATTTTTTCTGGCCCATGCTTCGCATTTGGATAGTATTTTTCTGGAGAGTTCTTGATATTTATATATTACTGGGCTTTTGATTAGTATTAGGATGTCATCTGCGAAGGCTTGTAGATGGTAGGTTTTGTCGTTGTTGCAGTCTTGTAGTAACTCGTTTATGATTATTAGCCAGAGAATGGGGCCGAGAGAAGAACCTTGGGGAACACCGACGTTGTACTCCCAGTCGCCGTTAGTTAGCAGTATTTTTCTATCTGTGAGGTAGTCTATTATGGTGTATAGTAGGGTGTCTTCTAGGTTTAGTTTTTTTAGTTCTTCTATTATTCTTGTTCTTTTTATAGTGTTGAATGCACTTTTTATGTCCAGTGATATCATGCACGTGTTGTTTTTTGCTTTTCTGTTTTCCTTTATTGTTCTTAATGCCTTGCGTAGTGCGTCTGATGTTCCCATGTTCCTTCTGAACCCGTATTGTTTATCTGATAATAATTTGTTTTCTTCTAAGTGCTCCACTAGCCTGTTTGTGAGTATTTTGTCATAGACTTTCCCCATTACTGGTAGTAGGCAGATTGGTCTATAGTTGCTGGCTTGTGTGTGGTCTTTTCCTTCTTTTGGGAAATAGACGATTTTTGCTGTTTTCCATTGTTTGGGGAATTTGGCTATTTTCCAGCATGCGTTGTATAATTCTATTAATGTTGCGGTGTTGCTTAATTCAATTTCTTCTATTATACTTGTGGTGAGTCCATCATAGCCCGGCGCTTTGTCTTTTGCCATTTCTTTTATTATTATTTTTATTTCTTTTCCGGTTATTTCATTCTCTGTGTTTGCTGTTTGGTTTCTTGTTTGTGATGAGGTTGTATTTTCATTTTTTGTTTCAAAATGGTAGCTTGCCAGTATTTTTTCAATTTTTTTGTTGTCTGTGTGAAGTATCCCGTTTTCGTCTTTTACTCCTTCTATTGTTTGCTTCTTGTGTGTTTTGTCTCTAATTATTTTGTATATTGTTCCGAATGTATCTTTTACTGTAATTTTCTCCAAGTATTCTCTGTATGTGGTTCTTTTTGCTTCAAGCAGTGCTTTCTTGTATTTTGCTCTTTCTCTTTTGTATATTGTTTTACAAATGCTTCTTTCGTTTTCTTCAGTTGTTCTCTGCATTTTTCTTCTTAGTGCCCTGACTTTTCTACGTTGGATGTTTAGTTTCGGTGACCACCAGTAGAAACCGAGAAACTGGGTAGGTAAAGCTAGTTAATGCAATAAAGAAAACAAAGCTGAAAAGTAACGCGGTGGCAAGACATAAATTCCGGTCTATTTACTACATCCGATCTAATAGCTATATTTTTATGAAGGCAATATCTCTAGGACCATCCGCACATGTATGAAACATGCCTGACTAAAACAACCTTGATTTCTTGGGTTATTTGTTCACTAATTTCTGCTTTTTCTTGGGTTGTTTCACTAATTTCTGCCTTTTCCGGGGTTGTTTCACTTTCTGAATCGGAATCCTCAATTTCTTCAGGGGTTATTCTAATATTTTGATTTAACTCGGGGCTTTGTACGTTTTCTATCTCCCCCACATCTTCTTTAAACGAAACATTTAGAGTTTCTAGGACATTATGACTTTCAGGGACCTTTATTCTATATCCCTTGGTTTTTGTAGCGTAGCCAACCATAATCCCCTTTTTAGCCCGCATTTGAAGCTTATTCCTTAATTGCTTAGGCATCCTGATATAGGCTGTGCAGCCAAAAACCTTTAAATGAGTGACCGACGGTTTCCGACCACCATATAACTCGAAAGGGGTTTTTAATTGCTTTAAATGCACTACTCTGTTCCATACATAGGTAAAACAGAGCAACGCTTCAGCCCAAAACGCATCGCTCAAATTACTACTTTTGAGCATTGCTTTTACAGCATCTAACGCCGTATAATTGAAACGCTCACTTACGCCATTTTGTTGGGTTTATCAATTTGTAAAATGTAATGTCACCAGATCTACAGCTCTATTCTGGTTCATTGCTTAGAAGTGGTGGCTTGCGACCCTCTCGGATACAGCTGCGCTCAACCCCTAGACCCAATGGGGTGTTCGAACGTGGGAATGGAGTGAGGCGAACTGATTCTCGAAGAGAGAAAGAGAGATCACGCTGTTCAGGTCATGTTTTTCAGACGGCAAGGTGCGAACAGATTCAATCCGAGGTATATTCGGCGGTAATCCGAATGAGAGTATGATTTCTCAGCATTCCCCATTTCAATCATTATTTTACCAGTTATCTAGTTATTTTAAGCCGCTTTAATCTCTCAGAGTGTTAAAATGATCATAAGTTTGCAGGACGGCTAGAAAGTATTTAGCTGTCGCGAAAGTTCGTTTGGATGATTACCTAAGGTCTAGGGTCCAAAATTCCCGTTTCTGTCATTTCCTTTGTTTTTTTCCTACTTTTCACATTGTAGTGCAAATTGGTTGTAGTACTGAAATATAAAACTGTAGCATTGAATATCTAAATTATGTTGCATTGTGAATCTAAATGGTTGTATTGTGTACTTAAATTGTCTTGCATTATCTTCCCAAATCAAGTTGCTATGTGTATGTAATTAGTGTACTAATATAAAAGAAGTTATGTTTTTTCGAAATTTTTTTCTCTTATTTTCTTCATATTCCAGCTTCCAGCCCCCTCATCCTCCCCTTAACACCCCCAAGTAAAAAAAAATATATAGCAGCAATAATCTATATACACTGGTGTAAGAAATTAAGAGAATTTGCAGACTTGGTCGATTATCACTAGAGCTACTGTACCGATTTTAATGAAATTTGACATGTACATACATTGATACAATACAAAATATATAACCATTCGATAATTGTAATAAACACGTATGATCGTGCGTAACACTCGTTGGAGTCGGAAGGTATTAAACAGCGGTTGCAGAATTAACAAAAAAATGAGTTAATTCTTGGTGTTATTTTGCAGCAATCGGTTAATTTCCAATTGTAACAATAAAAATGAGCAACCACCAACGTTTAGATGATGGAATGAGGTGGCGAATTGTGGGGAGGCTAGAAGCAGGCCAATCTCAAGTCCAAATTTGTAGAGAGTTCAATTTAACGCCCACCGTCGTATGTAACTTGTGGAAACAGTTCCAGGATACCGGATCCATCGAGAGAAAGCCTGGGCACGGTCATTCAAGAGCTACGACGGCCAGAGAAGATCACCATTTGTCGATTATAGAGAGGTGTAACAGGAGTGCTACAGCTTCTCAGATCTCTTGTGACTTGTATGCAGCCACAGGAACCCGTGTATCAAGGGTGACTGTTACCAAAAGACTGATTCTACATGGACTGTACTAGTCTTGTGTGATTGCTGACGCTCGTGCTTCACCCTATTAAATTCCTTTGCTCCTTTTTCATGCGGTGTTTCCATTACTTTGGCAACTCTCTTTATGATATAATAAAGCCAAACCTCGGCATGTTCATCCGAAAGAACAGCCAATAGGTAAAGTAAAACTAGTCAATATGTCGTTCTTATGATCATGACAGTTTAGTATATACCTGTATTACTTCCCCGTGAGGAACTAAAAGAAGCCATTCGCAGACGATGCCAGCCGGGTAACCGTTGGGGTACCCAGGGGATGTGATCTCGGCATGCGATCCGTCAATGATTCCACCACAGTCTAAAGAGGAATATTAATATTTGCTTTATATAACGTAGTTAAATAAGCATCTATAACACTAAAACACCAAGTTTGCGTTCTGTAATATAGTACAGTAAAATCGGTACACAATAATGATATATCTGTGCTTGTAGTATAAAGAGTGTCAAATCCAAAATCGTAGTTTTAAGAAAAACAGGATTGAAAAAAAAAACGGCTGTTGTAAAGTCAGTTTTTTTTAAGTTTAATTTTTAACTTTTTTAAAAGGAAATTTTTCTGATTTTATCTTTGTTGAGTAAAGAGTGTTGAGTCCTTGATTGGGACATAACCCCTTTAACAATAACATGTTTTTGTTTTGTTTCGCATACCCCAAGTTTACCCTGATGAATAAAAATATTTACGAGTGGAATTGGACCCTGCAGCAACCCTTGATTTATCAAACAGGCCTGGTTTGAAAACTCATTTTAGCCCATTTTGGACTTAGCATCTTTTGTACGGCAAACGCAAATATTTGTCGTATGATGGCGCAAATGGTATATAAAGAAACGGAATAAAAGCAGTTGAAATGGAACCACGAGTTGCCGTGGAGGGTACTATTTACAACAGTGTTCGCGACCCAAAGGGTGGTCGCGGATAGTTTGAAGTAAATTTATACCATATTAAATTATTTAATGAAAGAATGTGCTTTAAATTTTCTGTAATAACTTATTTTAAATATTTTAATTTTTGTGTTTTGTAAGTTAAAAAATATACGGTTAGGATATTGTTAGATAAAGTGTCAAATAGCCTTAAAATAAGAACCTAATTAGCAAAATGCTGTATTTACACTGCTTCCATTTGCTTCTACCGATATATTTGAGACTTGGTTATCAAAATGAGCTCTTATAAAAACCATACGACTATCAACCCTCAACCCAGAAGATGATATGAGAGCAGCACTCTCAAATATTTCGCGAAAGATTGAACAAATATTATCTGAGACCCAAGCTCACCTAAGCTAATTTTAACGTATGACTACGTTCCTCAATAACGGGCCTGTGGAGGAAAAAATAAAATTGTCCCACGTCGCGCCAAACCCGGTAACACTAAACAGTTAAAGAGAAATGTACCAAAGTGCGTAAAAAAATAAATTAATTAAAAAAAGGTAAGCGACGATAAGCAATCCTACGTTAATAACCCACAGTAGTTTCGTTAGAAGAGACTACCTGAAGTATTTTTGGAACGAAGTTCTTTTACGCGGCTTACAGTAGAGTGAACTGGCAGGAATCGTCACGTAACGAAAAATCGTTATGCCCCCTTCATAAGAGCTTTGCCTCAAGGACTCTGTGGCTGAATGGTTATCGCATCGGAGTATCGGACTATCGCACTGTGGAGAGAGAGGTTCCTGGTTCGAATCCCCGCACAAGCACTGGCCGTTTCTATTCCCACTCATTCTTGGAATAGCGCAATATATATATATATATATATATAATATATATATATATGTGTGTGTATGTGTATGTATATATATATATACATACATATAATCAATAGAATATATATATAATCAACAGAAATCTACGTATTAAATCACGTTTAGAGTTGAAAAAATAAAGTAAGGACTTCGTTCCTGACGGGAGTTCCCCAACCGCACATTTTTTTATTATTTTCTCTATTTTAGTTTTATATGAATAAATTAAGTTTACTGTTTTCAATGTTTTAATATGAAGCTTATCATTTTAAAATCCTACTCCATTTTAAATTTATTTTTTATTGATCTTTAACTATACTAAATACAAATACATATTAATATTTAAATATGAAGTTTTAGTTTAAAATAAATTTGTTACTACCAAAAATTTTTCATTGGGCTAGGGGGAATGTTTTATTTGATGAAAGTCTGTCCCGGCCGAAAAAGTTTGCTCGCCACTGTTGTTGTTTTTGCTTCTTATGCCCCCTAGTCGAAAGTATTCCAGACCAGGTCCATATAGGCTTGCTGGCTCAGGGGTGCAGCTTCGGTTTATGATAGCACCACAAAAGTCCGACTTTGCTAAGTACCACCTCAATTTTGACCTAGCACCCAAGGGGTGACATCTGGGAGGATCGTACCCTCTCGCACCCTCTCTGACCTCATAGGACTTTACCGATTTAAGGCGACAATTGACCTTCAGATTGACAAAAATATGTCCCCAAAACGATTTTTTCTTCTTCCAGAAAATGATTCTGCAACTCATCAGCTTTAAATTAAAAAAAAGTATGTTGATCCGATCATTATTAACCGAGTTATAAGTATTTTTTCAAACGTAAACAATGGAAATGTTACGTTAAATTAAAACTTTAAATGTTATTTTCTCAAAACAAGTTTTCATGTCGTTTCGGTAAGTTCAAAATGTTCCACGCGTCATAATTTTTCTTGAATTTTCATAAAATTTCATAAAATGATTATTTATATATGTTAGAATAAAACTTAGTAATCAATTCATTATACTATTTTAAAACACCTTAAAATTTTTTCGATCAAAAAAATTTTTTTGATAACATTTTTCTCAAAATGACCTATTTTTATCGATTTCTTTTCTAGTTTTTATAAATATAACTGTAAATCAAATATTGTTTCTAACTTTTATTATAACTATCTAAAGCTAGCTTAAGAAAGAAAATTAGAAATCTGAGACAAAAATGGATGCGCATGGAGCATTTTTAAATAGAGTAATTAACAAACTGTTTTTAATTAGTATCTTAATTAATTACATTCTGATTTTTTTTAAATTTAGCATTTTCATCTCTAAACAACACTGTATAAGTATATAAAATTTCATAGCAATTGGTTGATAAATAAATAAAAAGTTTTTCATTGTCTATTGTCGCCTGAACTTACTGATATCTGGCCTAGACACGGAGGTATTCAATGGATTTGATCTACCAAAAGGCTACCTCTGGCCCTTGCGCACAACTCATTTACAGGGTGGCTACTGCTCTGCCGAAGCCTTCAAAATATACATATATAGAATACCAAAAAATCCAGAGTGGATTTGCAGTGCCGAGCATGACGTCAAATGTCCCTAATCCCTTATACATCAATAAATATTCCTCATTAAATTTTGAAGTAAAAAAGCTTTTTAAGACTGAGAGATAAATATTTAGTTTTAAGAATCGTTAATTAAAAAAAAATTCTTCTCTGAAAAAGAAACAACCTATCGAGTAAAATGGCTCTATGTAGATCAAATGTCGAGGAAAAATAAAACTGTCGTGTATTTTCCCAGATTGCCTATCCACCAAAAACTGAGTCACGACAGAGCTTTTTTTATAAACACAAAGACGTTCCTTCCAAAAAATAATGGGTAAAAATTAATTGTAATTATTGAATAAATATACAAATGGATTGAAATACTTCTCATTTAAATTGCCTGAAAATTATCTCAATTAAAACCTTATTTAAATTACCTCAAAATAAACCTTCCTTGCGGGACGTTAATGATATTTGCTCTAATACCTTATAACCTATTAATATTGATAGGTAATTCGAATGATGGGTAATTCTACAGGCTTTAAAATTTCTTATGGAAAATTTTGTGGCTATATTTCTTATTTACCCTGCAATCCTCTAACGGTCCAGGCACACTATAAAGTAAGAGGCATAAACATAAATAATTCATTTTTAATTCTACGTAGAGGTAGACTAACATAGACCGACTTGGGGCTTCAAATAATAACACAACATTACCGCAACTTGCGGTACTAAGAAACTGAACTTTAATGTCGTAATGAACCCTTTCAGGCAGAATATACGTTTACTAACAATACCCGTAACCATCGAGCTCTGAAATAACTATCGAAATCGTGCAGCCACCTAGGCTAAATACTAATACGTGCTCTATCAGTTAAATACCGCTATCACCTTTAATCTAACTTTTCTCGCCTCTCCGTACCCCTACTAATAAGCGTAACGTACTACCGTACAAGTCTCCACTCCCTTCTTGGGCTCTTGCCAACTCAGCGTGTGTCACTTAAATAGACCAGACACCTGCTCTGAACTCACTTCGACTGGCCTGCACTGCGCAGCTACCAGAAATTTGCATCTGAGCAACACGCGAACCCTACAAATACATTCGCCAAATAGAGTTCAATATTATTTTTCCCCAGTTAACAGGAGATGGTTCTTGGAGCCCAAAAAAACTGATTCAAGAAAAATATTTTTAACAAATAAGTTAATATGTGAAAATAAAACTAATAAAAATATAAAATAAAGAAAATAATAATTAAAAATGCAATAAAATGATCAATTCTAATAAAGTTAAAAAAATTTATTCATTGCGTTATTCTACACATTAATTTTGTGGCAATTTTTCCAATAAAACTGTAAAAACTGGAAAAAAAGGAAATATATAATACAGACGGTACTAGTGAATATTTTTGTACTTACTGCTGATGTTGTAGAAGGCGCGGAATCCTCCAATAGGTCTGTCAAGGGAGGAGACCATCCTCAGGCTTATGGAAGGGAATGGCGAGGTTATCAGAAAGGGACTGGTTATATTTCCGCAGAGTCCTCCCAAAAACCTCCCGGCTGGAATAGGAAGCAGAAGTTGGGCGAAGGACACACAATCGAAACACGTTACGATTGCGACAAGTTACTTATTCAAACAGTCGCCACGTTTACCGCCAATCTGGATAACGATGACAACCCGTGTCCCCCCCCCCCCCTCAGTGGCGGCTTTAGAAATAGGCCAACTAATAAAATAATATTTAGCCTCGTGATTTTCTTAACTTATCTAAAATATTTATAAACCAAAAAGAGTTTGACTTTAAAAAAATAGGGAAACAAAACTTTTAAAAAAAGGGAAACTTTTTAAAAAAATAGGGAACATTGTTTTAATAAATAATAATAATAGCAAATTTATACTTTTCTGATTGCCTTCAAAGGAATCAGAGGAATGTACCGAAAGAAATTTGGTCCAGTGCCGCAAAACTTCTAAATACGCCACTGGCACCCCTGAACTAGTTTCAGTCATTAAGTTAAACTTTAATTTCAAAATGCTTTTAAATAATTTAGAAAGAAACACTGGCTGCTTCAAACGGCAAGGGTAGAATGCAAAATTTTCAGTCTGTTTTTATATGTCTTCTTTATCATTCTAGACTAGGGCCCCGGGTTGCCCAATTGTCGGCGGATCTGTACCGTCCGAACCGGCGCCCAGGTCCATAATAATGCCATTTCACCGAACTTGGGAAATCAACCATCGTCTGCGTATACAGGAATTGCTGCGTAGCGACCGGTCTTTGGTGAATCAAGGGCTGATACGGCTGATACGCCCAAGCGGAGGGAGCCGAGGAGTAAAATGACTTATCATTCTAGACTCTAAGGCCGTCTGGACACGGAGCAACTCAAAAGAAACTGATAACTGACTCCAGTCACAAACCAGTCCGTGATGAGTCGTAACCTATGTAATTGAATGGAGCCACGCACACGGCGCAACTGGTTACAAACTCGTCGGAGGAGTTGCTGAGAAACGACTGCTGACGTCTGATTTGTAATACTCTCTGTGGACAGCAGAAATAATCTGGAGGTGTACCAGTTAAAAAATAAGATAGAAATGACTTGTATGAACATGAAAGTGAGGCTAACTCCATTTATTTTAAAAGAGGAGTTGGACCACTATTCAAATAAGGCCTTCATATTAAAATAAAACAATTTCAATTCATCAGGCTTCTTGCAACCTTTTATATTTTCCACGTAGCGAACCAAAGAAAGAACAGCCGTTAAACAACATGAATAAGGTATAGAAATGGTAAAATTGACCTGTAAACGCATACAACAGAGAGGGCCTGCAGAAGTTGGCAACGTTCCCCGGCAAATCCAAGAAGTCGAACATCACCGACAGCGTCTGGTTTTCTTGCAGATCCATTCTCCAGAGGCACTCGATGTGTGAGCCAGGCTGTACGGTTGTATTTGGACTCGCCAGAATTCCACTTGGTGGCAGCAACAGACCTCCGCATTCTAAAGAAATTTTGCGAACTGAAGAAACTGAGATTAAAAACTGACAAAAATAATAATAATTTTTTTCAAAATCTTATGCGAAATGAAAATTTTCGCAGATTCTGGGGAGCGAAGAGGTCCATTTCCACCTCAGTGGAACGGTAAACACACATAACTGTCGCATTTGGGACATGGAAAATCCCCGTGGAACCTTCACGGAAAACATTCCAAGAGATTCTACTCCACTCACCGAAAGTTACAGTCTGGTGTGGATTCTCAGCCACACTCATTCTTGGACCTTTCTTTTTCGAAGAGGCTACTCGCAATGCCACTGAGACATGCACCGTGACAACACCGTAAGAGGTACTAAAGGATACTCCAAACTTTTGTTGCACCTCGTTTGAAACATAGGCAATGTCTTAACTTAATTTTTTGCAAAATGGAGGGACTCTGCTTACAGCAGTTTCTTTGAAAACGTTTCACTAATAACAGAATAATCAGTCATGCGTTTCCGAAAACCAGGCCATCTTGTTCTCCAGATCTTTATACGTGTGATTTTTGACTATGGGGGACACTTGAAAAATCTTGTTTATAGTATCTTGTACATCTGGTAACAGTGGCAGACTTGAAACATTGTATCACTCTGCGTGTGAGAAGCATTTCAGTCGACCAGCTACGATCCGCAGTTGAACGAGCTGTCCACAGACTGCAGTTTTTACATCTCCAAGAAGGGAACTATATCGAGCAGCATTACCTCCGCCAATAAGGTCCATGTCACATGACTGTTTGATACCTTCAAATAAAATGTGTTTAAAATGTGATTTTGTGTCTTTCCAGTCATGTCCAGTTGTACAGCGCTACCAATCGAAGTTCCTGGAATTTTTTTAATCCGTTTTCCCATGTCTTGAATAGTATGTGTACAAATTTTGAAGCTTATACACTGAGTAGTTTAATGTATAGAGAGGTCGGAGTAGGGGTGCTTAAATTATGGTCACCAGGTGAGGAAGCAAAAGCGTGCAACTATTCCACGACTGTGCTATGCTCTAATTCAGTGATTCCCAACCGGTGTGCTGCGACACCGGTTGTGAATCACTGGGTGCCGTGAGATCGGCCAGGGGTGGCGCATGATTCTTTTTTTATAAATTTGAATAAATATTTTGGATTCCTCAAAATAATACTATCTACGCCTCCCCCGAGGTACGATCAGAGAAAAAATGTGTCATGCAGTACAAGGTTAGAAAATGGTTGAGAAACGCTGTCTCAGCGGGAAAGACGGGATTTCGTAAAAGGAAAATATCACTAATGATTCCATCAGTTTGAAACTTACTATACTTAGCAACAAAAATATCACGACACTCGGGAGAGACTAGATGATTGTGGCTAAGTTTTGTATAAAAAGAAAGAAACTGGGTATTCCTTTTCGTTATTTTTTTCTCTCATCGGGGAATCGCACAGGGGGTGCGGCAGAATGAACTCCCTCATTTCTGACAGTCTCTGGTAAGGGAGTGGTGGGAGTAGGATACTGCGGGATATGGTAACAGTTCGGGCGGATCCCTCAGTGGTCAGCAGACACCATGAGTTGGTCCGGTGAACATCGCGGTTTCATAATTGAGGCCCATGAGGGACCGGTTTTTTTCTTCCCCACTTAAAAATAATACTAAGTTGAATAAATGACTCTCAAGCCCGAAAGATTGTGGCAGAAATCGATGCACACGTTCCTGAGGAGGAATGAACTGCAATCACACCCACAACTGATAGACTCGATACCACACATTTGTGCTCTAAGCATCCATCGATAGTATCGCATTAACAAAACGAAACTCTTTTTTAGCGATTTCCATTGATGTCCTCCAATGTTACACTATACTGAATCTCATGGTCATCATTGAAACTGTATTAATATATTCTATTCTAGTGTTTGTTACTTACGTATATCTTCAATGAATTAATAAAATAAGCAGTGGAGTATATACCGTATTTATTCGTGTATAGGCCGCACTTTTATTCCATAAAATAGATCGGTAAAAAGGGGGTGCGGCTTATACACGGAATTTTAAAATGCAAACACCCTTTAGTTTAGAACACTTTGCTACCATAAAACATTAGTATCTACATACCTTACAACCTACTGCATTCAGACCTGATTAAAATAGTTTTATGTACCTGTTCATCATCATTTGACACTTTATCACCGTCACTGTCGCTGTCAGATGATGTCTTCGTGCGAAATAATTCCGAAGTGTACTAGTATATATATAATCATCCTTTTTACACTGCAATTTCACCACCATCAGCTAAGGCTGTACCTGATACTGTTAGGTGAGCATTCAACTCTGAGGAACGTACGACACTGCTACATTTCGCAGAACGATGCTACTTTGAGTCTACAACGGAATTCAGAAAAAAAATTCCCAAAATGTTGTCTGTTCCGTCCAGCATCAATCATCGTTCATAGGTGCCAGCACTGAACTAGTAATTTCTTATTTTTGTAACGGTGTGTGGCAACATTCACTTTTGTTTATAGAAATCTGTTGTACGTGTAGCGAGCAGAGGGTAAAAGAAACGGCTCTTGCTTAATCATTCTGTTTTTTTATGTATTCTCAAAGTTTAAAGGTATGAAGGATGTCTGGGAAGTGAAAGTTATTCATCATTCATATGTAAGTCAAATAATAATTCATTCTTTATGCTATTGGGTTTTTCGATTTCCCAACGTTGACCCATCCCTTATATTCAACTGCATTCTATTATTCGCAAGTGTATTCTATTAAATGTGCAAGTATTGTAATTATTTTGTTTTAAAGTCGAAATAAATCTTAAAATCCTTACAGTCCACTAAATCTATAAATCTCACATTGTGTCAAAATTCAGGTGAGGCTTAAAGACACACGCGGCCTATACACGAGTAAAAACGGTATTTATTTGAACTTAATTTTAACACTAGTTGGTACCTTCCAAACATGACGGCTGATAGTAAATAAATGTTCTAATACACAAATAGTATTCCACGCATCATTACCAAATGTTGAAAATCATAATATTAAGAATACACTTAAAAAATACATTTACAAAAATTACACTTAAAAAATACACTTGACAAAATTACTATTCAACCCTATAAAAAGAAATAGGATTACTCAAAAGTGCAAAATAAGCAATTTCCTTTACGTTTAATGCTATATCTCACAAACATAACTAAAAATAAAAATAACACAGAGAGGGAGAGAGAGCTAGAGAGATTCTTCGGAATAAACAAATTAATGTGTTTATGAGGTCTCGTGCTTAGTGAGTATCTAAAGCGAGATCTAGACATGTCAATGAGCATGCGCAGAAAGCAATTTTTGATTATAAATTATCTTTAATTGCGGTTACAAAAACCAAATTTAACACATCTATAAATTAAAATCTTTCGTTCAAGACCAAAATGAAGTAAATAGATGCAGTAGTTTTCTCTCGTGGACTGCCCAAAGAATAGGATTAGCAACTTAAATATATAAACGTTTAATATTTAAAAAACTAAAAAAGCTAAAATTCTAAAAAAGGTCAGTCAAAGTTTCTTATCTCATTCCCAGGGGTGCCGCAAACATAAAAAAAGGTTCGAAATGCGTGCACTAATCTAACGTAACAACGTCAACAGCTAAACAAAAAAATGGTAACGTCCATATTTTGGTCCATAGGTCATCTTAGGTGTTTCTCGGAATGAAAGGGTAATGTTCCCATAAACAGCACGAAAAAGTGTCAGCTAATGAATATTTATACTTCAGGGATACTGTATATTGTAGGAATATAAACCTTATTTTGATACATCAGTGTATATTTTATAGCCCTACCTTGTAAGTATTTTGCAACGAAATATATAATATAGGTCTCAAATTTATAATAAGAGCTTATCGAAAACAAGATTTCGATTAATGATTTGAGACCACTTTTTACAGTTATTTTTAGAGTTGGCTGCTATTAAAAAATAAATAAATAAATAAATAAATAAATATATATATATATATATATATATATATATATATATATATATATATATATATATATATATATATATGCGCTTTTAATAAAAGTTCCTCGCGTAAGGCTGCGCTGTACTAACCTTCTTGAATTCGCTCATCTCAGTATTGGCCTATGGAAACAATGCGTATACAATTGACAGCTATATAAATGCTGATAATCCAATAAAAATGGCATTTTCAGATAGCCTGAACTTTTCTGCACCTTGCAACAGGATTCATTTTATAAATGTCGTCCACCAAAGGAATTGAGGAGCGTTTAAAACACACTAGAGCAGATTTCCCCCCCCCCAGAATAATTTAAATTAAAAAATATTATTGACATTTAAAAAAAAAACGAAAAATGCCGAAAGGTGTAAATTTTCTTTCTCTACTACGGAGTACTATTTTTAAAAAAATCTTTCAATCCAAGTCGGAAATCCTTGGACGCATTTTATCCATAGGTTAATATTGAGGTGAGCGAATCCAACAGGGTCAGTACACAGCAGACTTACTTAATGGGTAAAGGTAAATATAAATACCTGCTTCTTCCTCGGTAGTGTATGTGAGGGAAAATCCCTGACCAGCACTCAGTCCGTGGGTAGTGAAAGCGATGAAAAGTCTATTAATGGATGAGTCTATTTCTCCGGGAAGCGTGGTGCCACAGTACCGGTGCCTGTAGTCCCTATTTCTAGACTGCTGCCAGTTAGTGACGTTGTAGAGCTAGGAGAAAATGGAGTCAGAAAATATTAAACGAACGAAAAACAATTTCATATGAGAGAGGGTTTGTAATTGTCAGTGGCGGATTTAGAAGTTTTCTTTTGGGGTCCGATTCCTTAGAAGGCAATACGAAAAGTGTGCATTTTTACCATCTTTGCTATAACCCATTAATCATGTCACGTTTACAATTTATCTGAAACATTTGTTGTTGAAGTGTTATCATACTATATTCATACCATTATCTATATATATAAAACAGTTCCGTAACTGACTCATTCATTCACTGACTGACTGACATACAACGCACAGACCAAACCGCTGGACCTAAAGGGCTGAAATTTTGCATGGCGATTCTTCTAATAGTGTAGGGGTGCACTAAGAAAGATTTTTCAAAAATTCTTCTTAGATTTTTTAAAATTAAATTTTTAAGCTGTTTTTTAAACTTTTTTTATGTTTGCATTTAAAATAATACATTGAGAGTTATAAAATTTATATCACGAGAAAGATCATAAAAATTCCTTCAAAATGAAATTATTTTCGAATTTTTACCTCCATTTCCTGATTTTTGGTGAATTTTTTAAAGATTAATTTTTAGAATTTAATTTATTAAATGCCGATCACGTGATTTCTTTTTTTGGTACTTTCAATAAATTTATCGTCACGTGCGTAACAACTAAATAGACAAAAAAAATATTTTTTTCTCTTTCTAATGCGGCAGACGATTGGATATTATCCCCCAAAAATGCATATCCCTTACGATTTATATATATACTAGCTGAAGTACCCGACGATGCCCGGGATTTTAAGAATGTTTGTTGTTAACCAAAATCAATTTAAAAATTAACACAGTATAAATAACATAAAAAATATATGTGAAATGTTATACACGTCTCAGAATTTCAGCCTTTCATCATTTTAATACTAAAATCTGAAAAGTAAAAATGTCAAATTCTCTAATGTTTGTTAACCAAAATTAATTTAAAACTAAGCACAGTATAAATAACATAGAAAAAAAACCTTGTGAAATCTATAAATATATAAATTTATAATAAACTCCTCAGAATTCAGCTAGAATTAGCCTTTCATCATTGGGGTAAAAAAAAGCTGCAATTACAGGTTCAGCAGAAATTTCCAATAGAACAATGATATGACTGCAGCGTTGCCTCTTAAAAAAATGAAGTGTTTGATTGAGGGCTGCAAACCATTCAACTCCTCTCCACATTTAACTCCTATAAACATCCTCTACATATTAAATTCCTTTTCTCTCCATAATAAACTCCTCAGAATTTTGGTATATTCAGCCTTTCATCATAGTACCACTAAAATCTGAAACATCCTCTCCAGAAATATAAATTTATTAATTTCAATAATTAAACACACACAAATATATAAATTGCGCAAAAGTTTTTTAACCAACATTTGAATAATTCGTAAATGAAAAAGCATATGAAAATAAAGATAAGAACTTCCGGAATCGAAATTAATTACCCTTAATTTTTAATTAATAAAAAACCAACATAATATGAATAACAACGATAGTTGCTTAAAACCATATGAAAATAAAGCTATTATAAAGATGATAATAATAAAAAAAGCATAAGAAAATAATGCTCGCGCATGAAGTTAACGTTACGATATAAAGATAGTAATAATAATATAAACCGCGTGCATAAAATATTTAGCTTTTCAAGCGAAATAAATTGATTTTTAGAAAAAAACTACTTTTAATCGAGAAATTAAAATACATTGCACAAAATTTTAATTTTACCAACTTTCCACCCTACAATTTACACCCTACTTCTTTTAAATAGGATGTAAATATAAAGTTTTAACAGCCAATTGAATGCCAGTTAAAAATAATGTGTGCGCATGAAGTTAACGTTACGATATAGAGATAGTAATAAAAATCTATATATATATAAAACAGTTCCGTAACTGACTAACTGACTGATTGACTGACTGACATACAAAGTACAGACCAAACCGTTGAACCTAAAGGACTGAAATTTTGCATGGCGATTCTTCTTATAATGTAGGGGTGCACTAAGAAAGATTTTTGAAAAATTCTTCTTAGATTTTTTTAAATTAAATTTTTAATCTGTTTTTGTAACTTTTTTCAAGTTTGCATTTAAAATAATAATTTGAGGGTTGTAAAATTTATATCACGAAAAACATTCATAAAAATATTACATTCAAAAAATATCATCTGTAGATAGAAAGGGGAGAGAAAATTTAAAGAAATGTAAATTTATAATGTACTCAGGGAATGTATTATTGTGGTTCTATATCAGAAAAATAATAAAATACATAAATCATAAAATAAAAAATATACATTAGCATATTGGGCACGAAGTTGCGTATCTTTCATGTAACATCAAACTCCCTTATTTTAATTCAAATGTTTAAAAAAATTTTAAAATAATAACATTTGAAAATTTCGCATAAGTTCATTTTGAAAAATTCATGTATTTCATATATATCTTATTTATTCTGCACTTTGTAAAAAAATAGAAATATGCCTGTCAAAAAACAGTAGTCAACTGCCCCAGAGCGCGCGTTGCAACGCTCTCATGTGTACATAGCCTAAAGGACTGAAATTTTGCATGGCGATTCTTCTTATAATGTAGGGGTGCACTAAGAAAGATTTTTTAAAAATTCTTCTTAGATTTTTTTAAATTAAATTTTTAATCTGTTTTTGTAACTTTTTTCAAGTTTGCATTTAAAATAACAATTTGAGGGTTGTAAAATTTATATCACGAAAAAGATCATAAAAATTCCTTTAAAATGAAATTCTTTTCGCATCTTTACCTCCATTTTCTAATTTTTGGTGAATTTTTAAAGATTAATTTTTACAATTTAATTTATTAAACGCTGATCATGTGATTTCTTTATCTGGTACTTTAAATAAATTTATCGTCACATAACAACGAAATAGACACACAAAAAATTAAAATAGTGGCGCCATCTACTGTACGCTTGTGAATCTAGAGTTGTTGGTTATTTATTAATTAAAAATATTGGAAAGTTCTTGTGGATCTGTAAATATGCATGTGGTAACAGTTTTAAAATTTATAAATTATCAACCTACACAGGTGATAATTTATCCGGCGTTGCCCGGGATTTTAAGAATGTTTGTTAACCAAATCAATTTAAAAACTAAACACAGTATAAATATCATAGAATAAAAAGCATGTGAAATGTTATACACATGAATAAAAAGAAAACCCAACATAAAAAACCATAAATTTACAATAATATCTTCAGAATTCAGCTAGATTTAGCGTTTCATCATTGGAGCAAAAAAACCCTGAAAAGTAAAGCATAAAATATATACATTTATAATAAACCACTAAAAGCTGAAAAGGAAAAATGTCAAATTGTCTTTAGGAAAGTAAAGCTGAAAAGTAAAAATGTCAAATTGTCGAATGTTTGTTAACCAAAATCAATTTAAAAACTAAATACAGTATAAATAACATAGAAAAGATTTATCCTTTATCATTGGAGCAAAAATTCCTGAAAAGTAAAACATAAAATACATAAATTTATAATAAACCTACCAAAATCCATTAAAAAAATAAACACAGTATAAATAACATAGAAAAAAAAGTATACGAAATGTTATACACATTAATAATATGAAAAATAAAATAAAATAAAAATAATAATTTTTAAAAATAATAAAATAAAATAAAAATAATTAAAAAAAATAATAAATAAAAATAATAATGATAATAATTTAAAAAATAATAAAATAAAAGCTGAAACAAAAAAGCCTCCATAAAAAAGCTGAAAATACAGGTTTAGCAAAATCTGTACGATCCGTATTCGAACCCGCGTCATGTTGTATAGTAAATTAACGCTCTTACCGAATGCGCCACAATAACATGCTGGTGCATTGTGTAAATAGGAGAATATTTGTATTAAAATTACTGGAAAGTTGCTATGGGTTGGTGAATATACATGTATTTATGGAGTAAGAGGAGTTTTAAGTTAGAAATAAGTTAGCAGGATAGAAGCTTAGTCTTTAACTCTTCAATAGACACAAAGACATAAGCGAGGGGGGTTGCAGTAGCGATTAAAAATGATCTTGTGACACTTAGCGTGGTTGATTCGAATTTTCCATCGCGTGTGATAGTGTCAATATGCCGTTGGATCCGATTTATTTTAGAGTATAAAATCTGACTTGAAAGATTATTATTTTCATTTATTATTCTGGTTTAATATATAACTTGAAACTTTTTGATTTTATTTATTTTATCTTTTCGCTCGCTGTTTGCCAGCTAAGCCTAACGTGGACGCCATATTCAGAGTGGTGATTCCACAAAGTGTAACATCTTACATTTAGTTTCAAAATTTTTGGTTTTTTATTAATTAAAAATCAACGGTAATTAATTTCGATTTTTGAAGTTCTTCAGACCCTCGGCTGTTTTTAAAGACGCCTGTATGTAAAATTTCACGATCGTTGCTCCTAAACTGTGGATTTCTATACAATTACAGAGATACAAACATTCATTTTTATATATTAGATATATATATATATATATATATATATATATATATATATATAGATAGATATATATTTTGCATCAATTGTATACATTGATCATCGCATTTATTATAAATATATATATTTATTTTTTGGCATAAATTGCATACGTTGACCGTTGTATTTAATTTGAATGTACTCCGTAGAAAAGCGCGGGTTCTCAGCTAGTCATATTATATAGGGCGCCATAGAGCTACTGCCTGCTCTTCTATCTATCACACACTTTCTTTGTTAAATTAAATTTACAAACTGAAGAGATTATACCTTAGTTCGAGCTTCGCCTTGTTATATAAATAAAGTTCATTGCAAATATTACTATCATTATTAATTTAAACAATTTTCAATACTTTTATACTAAAACAAAGGCACACTTTTTTTGTTTATAAATATTTTAGATAAGTTAAGAAAATTGCATGGTAGAATATTTTTTTTATTCACGGGTTTGCGGTCCCTAGGCCCCGGAATAGTTGACTCAGTCGTAATCCTGAACTGATAAAAGTTTTTTTTTAACAGAAAAACAACCTTGTGAGCGTAAAAATGATTGTTTCATATTAAGGTAGAACTTTTATAGTGGACTTTAATGGATAGTTGAACTGGATGGAAAATTTTCTGAACATATACTTGCAGCACATTTTACGAGAAATCATAACAATAAGGGACTGTTCCCAATGCGTCCTTTAGCGTCAGCGTTACTCGTATTGGAATATATTTAACCAATTACAAACCTCCAAACGATTAGCCACGAAATTGTTAGGGCGTGTGATTGGTACAAAATATGTCAATACCAGTAACGCTGACGGATACAGTGTGAACAGGTCTTCAGTGAGAATACATTATAGAAGGCGGTGCATTAATGGCTCCGAGTTAAGTTGAGCTCCGGGGATCTTCAACTCTTGTGCTTAGCTAAGTCCCTTTTGCATTCAGTTTTCTATATTTGGAAAGAAATCTTTAAAGGCAATGAGTTTAATGTTTTAAATTTTTTTTGCATAAATTTAGCTTTTCAAAAATATAATTTTGCATTTAATTTTTCATTGATAGACGGAAAAAGTACAATGCGTCGTAGAAAAAATTAAATACGGAAAAATAAATTTTTTTAAAAAACTGACAATTCATCAATTAAACGCGGACTCTAATATACAAAAAGCAGAATTCAAATATGTGCATTAGCTAATGTGTGATTAGAAAATTATTAAAAAAGACGTCAACTGATGCGCCACCTTAAAACGTCTCCATGGCGCGAGAAATGTAACGCATAACCCCTTTCGTGACGGAGGCCTAAGTAGATTAAGAAATCGAGACAGAGAGTGTTTCGGCTATACATGTGGCAGTATAAGAGATAGTTCCGTTTATCAGGATTATATAAAATTACATAAATGTTTGGGCCCGAAGTAGTCTAGTGGTGACCCGTCGGCTTTCGGTGCTGAGGGTGGTCAGACGGAATCCCGACAAGTGCCGTTAAATACTTCTGTGTCTAGGCCGCATATGGGCATGTTAAATTCACTGACCAGAAAGTCCCTCTATGAGGTCAGAGAGAGTGGGTGACGGTACTACCCCCCCCCCCCCAGATGCCGTCGCTGGGGGTGCTCAATCAAAATTGTGGTGGCACCTGGCTAAATCAGACTCCGACCCTTGTAGTGCCATTACAAACCAGAACCACACCCCCTCAGCTCACTAGTCTATATGGACTTGGTCTGAAATACTTCCCGCCAGGGGGCATTAGAAACGACAACAACAACATAAATATTTATCTGGATAATGTAATTATGTTTATAAGTATTGTGTAAAATTTCTTAAACACAATTACATAACGTTAATCAGGAGTATGTAAAATTACATAAATGCTATGTAATGATATTACATAAATGCATAAATGCTATGCATAAATATTTATCAGGATTATGTTCTGCGTGCTGAATCCGAAACATGACTATTCTCTTATAAGAATGAGTTACATGGCACACAACTCCAATTACATCAGTGGTTCTTAACCATTTGTTGAATAGCAACCACTTGTCGACAAATATATATATATATATATATATATATATATATATATATATATATATACATATATATATATATATATATATATATATATATATTATATATATATATTATATATATAAATATATATAAATATATATATATATATATATATATATATATATATATATATATATATAAATATATATATATATATATATATATATATATATATATATATATATCGTCGGGGACCCTCTACGAAACAACCCTTTTAAATTTAATGATGGGTTTAACTTTCCCAATAAACAAACAATTTGTGAAAACTACTTTAATAAAGCGTTAATAACAATAAGAAACTGAAGTAAATTTAATAGCAAACTATAAAGCCTATGAAAACTTAAAATTGAATGAGCTTTTTGAGCTTGCATTGGCTTCAGTTGCTATAAAACTGCGGTAACGTTGCGGGCCCACGCCAGGGATTTTTAATCAGAGCAAGGACCGCCAAAAAACGGAAAAAATACAGGCATTTTTAAAATTTGAAAAAAAAATTGTTCCCAATTTTCCCAAAAAACTTCAATTCACGGTCGTTTTGAAGAGTTATGACCGATGTTTTTTTATCACTACTGACTGCAGGTCAGTGGTGCGCAAACTCTTTTCGACCGCGACCCACTTTCTTTAAATAAAGAATTACTTGATGATTGAAAAATTTTTGGTAGGAACACAGTTTTTCGTTGGCGAAATGAAAACATGCCCCCCCCCCCCCCCAAAAAAAAAAAAAAAAAAAAAAAAAAAAAAAAGAAAATGTTAACAAAAAAATATAGAAAAAAAGGAAACTGTACATTTTCGGTATATATTTATTTTACTTAACAACAATAAAAAAATATCTTTCGTACCATCTGCACTTAATTTTTGGTAAAAATGTTTGATACCTTATTTAGCAATGTCATATTTTTTAACATATAAAAAATGTAAATTGAAAAATAAAAAATATGTAATGTTAGAAAATTTAAAGCACTTTTAAAAATAAATTATTCAAAATGGCATAAATTTACTCCAAACTATCCGCGACCAAAGTTTATGCACCCCTGATATAGATAACTAGGTGTATACGCACCGACACGAAACTGGCACACGTGTTGAGGTTCTCGTCGTACGGCAAATTTATTTCGTTGAACGTGACTTTTATCTTCCTGCCGGCAGGGGCGTAGATTCTCCACTTACACTCTCTGGGGAAGGGGAGGGCGCTCGGGTACCTGGGAGACGTAATGACACCGGACGGACCTTCCGCCGTTCCTCCACAACCTGCACAAAGAAGAAAGAACACGTGGACTTCAACAGGAAAGTCCGAGGAACTGCAACTCCTGAACCCTCTGTTGCAGCCATTTCTATCAGTGCAAGCTATAGAGAATACTTAGGGGCACTCTATTTGAATTTGATACAAACACAGTTTATACATGAAACAATGTTTATTGAATTCGTTGCACATATAGAATTTGCTTTTACAGCAATAAGCATACGTACTACTTGTACGGAATATATATATTAACATTCAATAGATATACACTTTGCAAATACGCACAAACCAGCAGAGAGTCAAACCAGCAGTACTGCCACGTAAACTTTGGGCCCCCTAGGCACTAGCGCCGGTTAACGCCTGGAGCTCCTTACCTCGTAGCTCCATCTCACTTATCTATCAACTTTAAAAACCTTTCTTCAACCTTAACAACCTTTTTTTATTAATGACTCTGCATGGTATTTATACTAAGCGCGTATGCCGAAATTAACATATCTCAAGCAGCTTCTTTAATTCATTCACTCAAAAGTTCGATCACAAGATTCGATTCTTGTGAATCGAATCTTGTGTATACCTTACAAAGCTTAAATGGCTAAACGATAGAGCAGTGGTCGTCAACCTTTTAATACCTACCGCCCACATTTGTATCTTTGTTGATGGCAAAGTTTTTTTACCGCCCACCGCTGCATATCCGCAGTGACTCAATTTACCGCAAGTGAGAAGTAAATTTTAGAGGGGAGGGTTTACAAAAAATATGTACTAAAATTTATCTTTTTATTTATACTTTACGTAGTATATATATATACATAAATAGCTACGGATGGCAACGGAGCTATTTCGTTACTCCCTCGTCCATGAGTATGTAAGGTATACACAAGATTCGATTCACAAGAATCGAACTTTTAAGTGAATGAATTAAAGAAGTGGCTTGAGATATGCTAATTTCGGCATACGCGCTTAGTATAAATACCATGCAGCGTCATTAATGAAAAAGGTTGTTAGGGTTGAAAAAGGTTGTTGTTAAGGTTGATAGATAAGCGAGAGGGAGCTACGGGGTAAGTAGCTCCAGGTGTTATCCTGCGCTAGTGCTTAGGGGGCCCAAAGTTTACGTGGCAGTACTGCTGGTTTGACTCTCTGCTGGTTTGTGAGTATTCGCAAAGTGTATTTCTATTGAATGTTAATATATATATTCCGTACAAGTAGTACGTATGCTTATTGCCGTAAAAGCAAATTCTATATGTGCAACGAATTCAATAAACATTGTTTCATATATAAACTGTGTTTGTATCAAATTCATTTAGAGTGCCACTTCAAATTATATACACCCAAGTCTGGGTAGAAGTGAGCTATTTTCTCTATAAGTATACTTCGAGAAGTGTTCAGTGCATTATTACCAGTAATTCAAGTTCAGAGATGGAATTCAAAAGTATATTGCAAAGGTATATATTAAATAGACAAACTCGCGAATGTGTTAGCAATGTATTCAATATATGGAGGAATAACAAAACGTGTAACAACAAAAATTCCCACCGCCCACCATGAAAGCTTGAATCGCCCACTAGTGGGCGGTAGGGACCAGGTTGACTACCTTGGGACAGTTGGATAACAGTTGGATAGGATAGGCCAGTGAAGATGTACGTAATCCAAGAGCTCCTGAATTAAAAGTGAAGTTAGTCCTCCAAAGGGGTTAGCTTACACTGTAGGTAAAATAAAATAAAAACTAGAGAGTAGGATGTTTAATGAAAGTCATAGGCGTAGCGTGCTTCTAACTTTTGAGGGGCACGAATTGAATTCAGTTACCGCCCTTCTCTGCGCATTGACTGCCGGACGGTCCTTAAAGTATGAAATATTATGATTTTTTTAAAATTGAATAACAATAGAATTGATGTTTGAGTAGTATTCAAAAGTTATAGAATGAAAAAATAAATATAATGTAAATAAAATGAGAAAAAAAATATAGCATCGAATTTTTGTAATGGATCATATCATTGTTAAAAACTATGTTAAGGCTAAACATAATCGGAATCTTCAGTATCACAGTTTGAAAAAGCAGAAAAAACACAACTTTCTTAAAAGTTTTCTGCAATTTTCCGATTTAGTTGAATTTCTATTAGCGTTTTAATTTATTTAAAGTTAAGTTGAGGGGGTACATGCCCCCCCGACGCTACGCCTATGATGACAGTTGACATAAAATCATATTTTTACCATGTTTTTATTAACTCGCTTTCTTGTTTGTGTGTGTGTTTGTCCAGTACAAATCTTGAAATCGAATTTTTACTAACTTCCCGACTAGCTAGACATTTGAAACTTTTAGAATAGCTCAGAACACGATGACAATGCATTCTTTTAATACTTTTAGTCATATTTAAGCAGAATTAAATTCATTTTCAGTTAATTTTGTTTTGTAGAATGGTGCAGCCATCTATCGGCCGGGACGGGAATGAAAAGTTAAATGCAAGTTATGATAACGTGCTTTGGTTTTGTGCTATATAAAACAGCACCTTGAATTCACTGCTAGCCCGTGACGACCACAAATTGGCGACTCCTACAGGTTAGCGCTGCGTGCTTCCAGGAAAAGGGTCCGGGTTCGAGCTCTAAATAAGGACGATCTTGTGCTGTCCATTTATACGTATGGTCTTAGTTCACATATATGGTTCACCCGCTATAAATAAGCCGAGAAATTCCCAGTGGGGACGGGCGCGTGTCGTAAAAGACCAGTGCCTGCCGCGTTAGAAATAAAAATTTATTTGATAATGTGTTTTATACGGCCTGTATTTTCTAAACAGGTTATTCACACACTCTCTCAAGTGAGCTTCAGGAAGCAAAACAGGACAGCTTACCTTCCTCACGTTTAGCAGTCGTTTCCAAAGAGAATCCTTTGGCTGTTACTGATGGATTCGACTTGAATTTGACGTAAGCAGTTGATCCTGGAACATCGATGAGAATTGGGAGGTTGCCAGGGTTACCGCAGTATGTTCCAAGAAGTTCTCCTGCAAAAGAAATAAAATAAATCCCTACGTGTTATAATATTACGTAAAAGAGATATTTTGCTAAGTTATTCCAAATGAAACATTCCAGAGTTTGGATTAGAACTACCCATTAAATATTACCACATGTTTCACTCGACACTTCATTAGCACACTAGCGATGGTTTCTCGTACTTTCTGTCATATAAAGACGTAAATAGATTTATTTACTCTTAAATCTTAAAAATAATAGTATATATATATATATATACATATACAGGGTGTCCATAATTAAAGTCCCACTTTCAAAAGGCTGCAAAAAAAAAGAACCACTGGTCAGAATGACTTCAAATTTGAACTGAATATACTGGAAGAAGGGGGAAACGATTTGACTGAATAAAAAAAAGAGTTCCAAAATGTTACAGCGCCATCTATTGATACATTTTGGAACTTTTTTTTAATTATGCCAAACCGTTTCCCCTTTCTTCCAGTATATTCAGTTCAAATTTGAAGTCATTCTGACCAGTGGTTTTATTTTTGCAGCCTTTTGAAAGTGGGACTTTAATTATGGGCACCCTGTATATATATATATATATATATATATATATATATATATATATATATATATATATATATATAATCATGATAACGGGCAGGCGAATATAACCATCATTAACACGCGGGTCTTTGTTTTTGATCGATTCTCTTACGCAATCTCTTGAATGAATGTTGGTCTGTTTAGGCGTAAGCAAGACGTAAATGTATTATTCAGAGGTTTTGATTTGAATTTGGAGGGTTTTCTTTCTTACAAGAAACTGTAAATGTTGCAATTTGATTGGCTGAGATAGATTAGTGGGCGGTACCTTGTAGTGAGGCTAAATTTTTGTTTCTTTCTTTTGGATCATTCTTTTTCTTCAAGTTTTGAGCTTCGAAATTGTCGTTTCGATCCCATAAACTCTCTCGATAGGAGTTAAAGTTACGAAACTTGTGCTCCTATAAGCAAATAGTGCCGTGCCTTGCCTTGGAGGGAAGGGAGGATGTTACTATTCTTGGAATCTTCCTAGAGCTAAAGGGTGCGGCATAATGGACTACCGCATTTCAAAGAGTAAACAGCAAAAACGAAACAATTTACATAAAATGCCTTTATATTTTCGAAAAGTGGTAACTCCCAAAACACGAAGCCCCATGTGCCTCGGTAGCGAAACCGCGGTGTTCACCGTACCAACTCATGGTGTCTACTGACAACTGGGAAATCCGCCTGAACTGTTGCCATATCCCGCGCCACCCTTCCCCCACACTTTCTTACCAGAGACCTTCAGAAATGTGGAAGTCCATTCTGTCGCACCCTGTATGATTCCCCGATGAGAAAAAAAAATAACAAAAAGGAATACTGAGTTCATTTGTTTCTGTACAAAACTTAGCCACAATCATCTAGTCACTCCCGAGTGTCGTGATATTTTTGTTGCTAAATATAGTAAGTTTCAAAATGAAGGAATCAGTAGTAACAGTTTCCTTTTACAAAATCCCGTCTTTCCCGCTAAGACAGCGTTTCTCAACCATATTCTAACCTTATACTCCATGGTAAAGCTTTTTCTCTGATTGTACCCCGGGGAAGTCGTAGATTGTATTATTTTGAGGAATTTTTTTTATATTTTTTTAAATTCAACCAATAAAACTGTAAATGATACGTGCTTGACGCGGGAAAATCGAAATTCGCAAGTCAATTGGTTTTTCATACAGTTTGGGGTAGGTAGGGGAAATGACGTAGAATCAAGTTAGAAATTCCGTGCACATGTTGAAAATGTATCATGTTTCGTTTGTAGAACGTTCTTCTCGGCTGGAATTATGCGATCATTCCAGGAGAAAAAAATTCGGAATAGTTTTTAAAATGTTTTTTATTACTAGAAGCTGGCTTTTCCCACCATTTCTGAACATTTCCCGCGTACTCCTGAACAATGCAGCACGTACTGCATGGGATACGCGTACCACGGTGTGAGAACTGGTGCTCTGAAAGGAGGAATATTGTGCGTCCTCGTCATACTGCCCTCTCACGCAGGTGACTCTTACGGTCTATTCACACTAAGCGCTAAAAAAATTAACCAATCACAGAGCTCGATTCATTGAACATGTGATACGTCGAACCTATTACAGGTCATGTTAGCAATCATGGTGCCAATGGAGTCAGGTCAGGTCAGGTATATTATGTTGTCGGAGTGCCAGGGTCTCGAAAAGTTTACCTCCAGGTAAGTTAATTAATGATCAATATATATGTATGTGCTCATCAAGTAATAAAAAAAATATAAGAAATAGGACCTCATCAATTAAAAATAATTTAAAAATCAAATAAGAATTTAAAGATTAAAACTAAATAAAGATGGATAGAAGTACAAAAGTTCCGCCCCCAGAATTCGAACCGGGACCAAAAGATTACGAAGCACGCGCTCTACAACTGGGCTAATGTTGCCACAGTTGTTTTTGGAGTAAAGTGACAGATATTCGCACTGAGATTATTGGAAATTTCTTGGGGATTGGTAAATATACGTATGGAAGGAGTTTTAAGTTAGAAATAAGTTAGCAGGATTGAAGAGAAATCGTTAGCTCTTCAATAAACACGCCCGAGGGCATTTACGATTACAATTTCATTGCGAGTATGAGGAATATTTTCGTAAAAATCTTTAGATATTTTATGAGCAGTTTCAGTGAATGATAAAATCGAAGTCTAGTCGAATGGTTTTATTTGACACGTAACGGATCGTGTGGAAGCAACGGAGTAACGCAGAGTAACATTCACTGTGAACAGGCCCTTATTTCCGCTATCAACGCATAAAGACGCAGCAATTCGTTTCGGAATCCACCGGTCCGGCTCTTTTGCCTGTCATAGAGCTTGCAATCGTTTTTCCTGACTTTCGCCTCTACACTTTGTTTTAGTTAGGGTTTATACAAAAATCGACTTTTTGAAAAACCGGTTTTCGAATTCCAGATTTCCAAATCACCGGTTTTAGCCGGTTTTCGATTTGTTGTGGAAAAAAATAGAATAGGGAAAATATTTTATTTAACTTATATAAAATAGCAAAAAACGAAATCAATATCGAAGTCAAAATATAAAAAAAATTAAGGATTACACATTACATACTCAAAATAATGAAAACTCAAACAAAAATTTCAAATTTCAAATAATATTTATATTTATTTCGCTAATTTTAATTTCTCCTAAGAAAATAGGATTCTAAAAAACATAAAATATCCACTGAACGGTGGCTAAGTCTTGTTCTTATTTTGGACACAATATTGCCTGAAATTGAAAATACTCGTTCACTAGCTACTGATCTTGGTTTTATAGTTTTCAGGTCATCAAATAACAAATCTAAGTTTTTGGTTCTTTTATTCGTTGCCTCAAATAATGAAAAATCAGCTTTCAGTGTCTTTGAATTTGTAAGTTTTTCTTCAGGATCTTCAAGAAACTTATGAATTTATTTTTCCATGGCCTCCTTTAAAAAAGCATTACACTGATGAGTAGTTTCTACGATTTGCTCTTCATAAGAATCGGTTTACACAAAAGAATTTGGAAATATTCTAGACAATATCTTTCCAGATAACTATAACAAATTTATATTTTTTTTTCCAGTTTTCACTTTACAAGATTTAGCGAACCTGTCCTGACTCGTGACCGATTGCACTGTACTAACATAAAATAAGTCGGTTAGGCACGTCTTTTCAACGTGCGCAGTGCACAATGCACAAGCAAGGGCCGACGCAACTCGCAACGTTGAAAAAATGTGTCTGCTGCCCTTTGCATAGAATGAATAGCAAATCAAATAAGTTAAAAATTAGTTTTTACATAATTTGAATTCTTTTAAACCGGATTTCTTAATTTAAAAACCGGTTTTCAAATCTGACAAATTTTTTTTTAAAACCGGTTTTTTAAAACCGGGTTTGAAAAACCGTCAAACCCTAGTTTTAGTTACCTCGCCGGTTCAGATGGCTGTTCTGTATGAATCAAATCTCTAAGGTACACATCTATAATAATGTCAACTGAACATTGACGTATTATGACATAGGAAATACATTAATACACAGATCTGGTGTGAATTGGAATTTTGCACAAGTAACTTTAAGTGCTGTTTTCTGATTGGCTAAGGTTGTTTAATGGATGTATTCTCTCTATCGGGTTATTCGTTTTTCTCAGAATTTCTAAGCTTTGAACCTCGAAATTCACCGGCAGTAATGTGACATATTTATTACTCAGCACTCTAAAAACCAAAATTGCCTCGCCTTGCTTTGCTTTAATCTATATACAAGTGTTCAGATAATATACCTCCAAACTCAGAGTTGATACCAAGAAGAACAAAAATTGTTACGGAACATGGTGTCGCAAACCACGTTTAAGCGGTGAAAATCGCTAAAATATGTATTCAGGTTTTGACTCTGGAGGAGAGGAAAAACGGATGTTATTTGATGCTGAATGCGTTCGTGGGTTTACTCACGATCTTTGACGTGCTACAGCCCATTTTTAACGCGAGGTGCGAAACCACTTAGATGCTGTATACCCACCCAGGTGACTGGACGCGCCGGAACTGTTGCTTGGCCTCCATGTTCGCCAGATCGCATCACCGACTAAACGGGTTGTGTGACACCCTGTTCTATTACGATTTTTGGTTTCTCTTTATGTTCACTAACAACCTTGAGTTTGTCGGTATATTATCTGAACACCCTGTATTTAAAAGCCAAATATCAGTCACTCACTCAGTCAGTAATCACTGTATCTCTTGAATCATAGGTCCTAGGAATCTAAAACTTTTTGTTCTGGTTCCTCTAAGGCCCTAAGTGCTCTGTACGATATATTTTTTAAAAATTCAAGATTTAAAGGATTAAAAGAGGCTGTAACTCCCGAAATAAAACACTGGCTGACTGATAAATGTATCTCTAGAACCATAAGGCCTAGAGGCAGAAATTTTGCATTGTGGTTCTTCTATTGTTCTAGGTGCTTAATACGAAAGATTTTTTTAAAAAATTGAACCTATAAGGGGACAGTGGACCTTCAAAGTGGACCTAACTTTTTTTGTTTTGCTTGAAATTTGAATATGTGATTAATACCATGGATATGTAAAAGTGGTTAAAATTTAATGATGAAATACTAATAATTTATGAATTATGAATTATTAGATATATCAAAAATTGGCATAATTAAAAGTATTCCATGCGCATGTCTTTTACATATAATATGGTAATTTTTATTTACAGGATACCTTATAGAACTAACAATGAAACTTATTGCTTATTTTAAGCATTCATTGAAAATATAACAAGGAAAAAATAATAGTAGTGAAAACCCCCTTTTTATTACGCAAAATACCTATAAAACCTCTTTTCAAGTACCAAATTTAGAAATTATGAGCTACGAAGCATAATTATTTTCAATAAGATTTATTTGACATACAGTTAAGTATATAAAACTTAAATTTCAAAGCAATACGATAATTAGAAATGCGCCTGGAGCCGTTTGAATATTCGTATGACATGAAAATTTTTATTTTGAGAAAAACACATTTAAAGTTATTGCTATTAGTAACCACATAATATCTAAATTAAATACAAATGCCTATAACTAGGAAAGTAATCACAGAAATTAAAAATTCTTTTTGAAACACATTCCTACTCATCCGTAGTTTCACAATTCAATAAAATAAAAAGATCGAATTTATGGACAAATTTTACAATTTTGAAAGTCCACTGTCCCCTTAAGGAAGTTAAAATAGGGGATAAAAACTCCCTAAATAATGAAAAAAAACCCTTAAAAACATATTTATTGACGGTACACGGTTGTTAAAATACATGGTGAACTTCTGTACGGAATGACAACCAATACTGCTTTAAAATTAATGAACCCAATTACATAATTTATGGTACTAATGCTATTTTAATTTTTTATATAAACTGAACCTATAAGGGGACAGTGGACCTTCAAACCTAACTTTTTTTTTATTTTGAATGGATTTGCTTGAAATTTGAAGCGCAGGTATTTAGCTATTTATTAACATTCTATCCATTTCGGACCATAAGGACACCTCAAATTTATGGGAGGATTTTTATATAAGAATATTTTGCTTTTTGTTAGGTATATAAAGTTATTTTCAATTTTTACTTAATACAGATACTATATATATATATATATATATATATATATATATATATATATATATATATATATATATATATATATATATATATATATATATATATATGACAGGCCAGCCCGTATAAGCTGCTATTTACACGTTGCCAGCGTTAACTGAAGATTGTTCATTTTACGTCGTTGCCGTGTCGCAGTTCATGGCCGTAAGTCAAATGAAGACAATTTCACATTAACACTACTTTATTCAACTATATTAAAGTTTCCACCACTATCCATCTCAACAACTGAAAATGGCCGACCGCCATTTCTTTTCCACGGACCCGACAGGTGCACGCCTGCACGGCAGTCGAGTATCCCAAGGTTTGACCTCATTTTTCCCGCTCATCGAGAAGCGCGCGTACTAGGGAATGTTCTAGAAGAATCTTAGTCCGGTGCTGCCATCTATTGACTCTTTCGTTCCCTATTTCGTCAATTATCGATATTTAATTATTATTTCCCATTATTTCTCTTAGTCTTAACATATTTTAACCTAATTAAACCTATTTTATGCCCCAGACTTGACATATATATAACATATGTAATAAAATATTAATTTTGTTTTAATGATACCTTCGGACGATAAGACGCATCCCAATTTCGATGCGACTTTTTTATGCAAAAGAGGTGCGTCTTGTGGTCCTTAGTAAACGGTAACCGTGGTTGTAATTCTTACCTTCCTTATCCGAGTTACGTATTTCCAAGTAGTCTGTGTAGGAACAATTAGTGGCCGGGGGCGTATCGAATTCTCTGATAATCACCGTAATGTGGAAGCCGAATCCCATCTTCAGGAACCACTCGCACTCTATTCCGCTGGCGTAATTCTGAGGAAAGTTAGGACTCTGAATGCCGGTGGAAGTAGAAGTTATTGTGCCTCCACAGTGGGCTGAAAACAAAACAACAACAAAAGAGTCAAATCTGAAATGAGAATATAGGGTTATCCTACCGTCAGAATTTATAAGGAAATTCCATTCAAAGCTAAGGAAATGAAACTATCGAATTCAAAATATTAAGAAGTCAAAACAATGTTATTTTAGTACACGGGGCAAAGATATGCAGTTTATTTAACCCTGAGTTTAATGCAGCTGAGACAAACAAATGAATATAATGTTTACAGAAATTTATTTAGAAAAATAAATTTCCTTATAAAAGTGCTCAGCTTATAAAAGTGCGCAACGTATAAAAGTGCGCAGGAAATTTATTTAGAAAAATAATTTCCTGCGGACTGTTATAAGTTTTCGGTTGTTTGTTCATCAGCTAAACAGAGGTCTTCCTCTTTTTTTTCCTACTTGTGTTTGGGTACTGTCGTCTGTTACGAATAAACTTTTGCATTATAGAAAAAAAACTTAGATGGATTAGAATAACACCGAGAGGAATAATCCCCATAGCTTTACATTAAGACTGCAGTTATACGATGTCAACTGATGCACCGCTTGTATTCATATAGTACTCACATAGTGTATTAATGAAATCTTCACGAAAACTTCATGAATACACTATGGATCGGAAAGACGTTTGTCACGTGAAAGAAAGGGATAAAGATAGGAAATAGGACTAATACAGTCAACGCTACTGCAGACAAGTAGTGTCCTCTGAAGTCCTAACAACAGCAAAAGAAAAAAAATACTGTTCAATAGAGTGGTGTTGGATCAAAACTAGCAGTCTTCATTTTTTCTTTTAATTGAATTAAGAATTCCTTTTTATAGTAATCTCAATCAGTTGAAAACGAAATTTTTTGGAAAATGGTCTACTCATAAAAAACAGTGTGGGAATTTCGGTTACTTCAAATTTATATCTTCAAAAATGTATAAGATATGGGATCGAGGTAGACTTGTGATAGCACGCTTGCTTTCGGTGCTATAGGTGATCGGATCGAATCCCGACACGCACCATTAAATAACTCCGTGTCTAGGCCGGATATGGATACGTTAAATCCGTAGACCAGAAAGTCTCTCTATATGATCAGAGAGGGTGGGAGAGGGTACGATTCCCCAGATGTCACCCCTGGGGGGGGGGGGGGCTGTTCCTCGGTCAAAATGGAGGTGGTAACTGGCTAAGACGGACTCCGACACTTGTGCTATTCTATAAACTGGAGCCGCACACTTCAGCCCGAAGCCTATATGGACCTGATTTGAAACTTTGTCCTTTACTGGATAAAATCAAAGGTGTGATGGAGTTTGCTAGTTTTGCACTTACGCCACTCAGATACCAACTTGAAATGACTCACCTATTAGAATAGTTGCTTTGAAACCTGACCCGCGATCGTCAACGTATGAAACGAACTTTATGTAGAGCGCGTTGCCCGTCGACATAACACTCGATGGTTCGTCGAATCCACAGTACCGCCGTATGGCCGGAGCATTCTCAGTACCTCCGTCGTGGATCTCTAGGTATTCAGCTTCTTCATCTCCGTAACAGCTGCAAATTATAGGTCACAAACATAAATAACACTCTCTTTTGTTCCTTATACCGTACAGTATGATATAAATATCGAAAACTTGGCGTTTGGACGTTTCCATTGCAAATGACATTATTAACACATTCAAGGAGAGTCTTCAGTGTTTATATGGTAGGTGTTGCGGCACATGCAGCTTCGCCTATATTCACAGAGTCTAACGCATGTAAGTGTTATAACTTCCGTGAGTGAGTGTCCGCATTCTGTTGCTACGAGACGGAAGTGCACATGTTACGCGGCTTTGCCAGTTCATTGTGATGAACGAGTCCATCACTTAATAAATGTTTACAGTCCACTTTCTTTGTTTTTATTTAATTATAAACGCCCGATAACCCCCTAACGCCAAAACAGTAGGAAACAATCCATCTATTGAACCAATAGATATAACTAATAAATAAATAAATAATTCTATTATTTTAAGAGATTAAATTTTCTTGAAAATCTCAGTATAATTTTTATTTCTTGTCACGACTACCGCTGAAACATTTCCTGAAAATCTAACTATAATTTTTCTTCTTTCTCATTATCGCATCCACGTTAAGAAAAGTTGATAATCTAGGTGCAATTATTCATCGTTCTTAGAACTCTGTTGAGAATTTTCCTGGAAATTTGAATATAATATCTCTTTCTTCGCATCAACTTCGCGTGTTCGGAAACGGCTTTAAACTCTAGGTCCTGGTCTAATTAGCCCTTGTGTCGGAAAAATTGACGTAACGCGCTAAACCAACTATACTGAAGTTTTCGAAGTCCGGTGGAATAATGATGAATTCGGAACGCTTCTGTGGCGTGGAAACTTAGATTAAATTAACACAATTCCTTACAGTCTTAGTGTCTAAAAACGATGTTTTAGCTGAGGGAAGACTACCTGGTTATTAGAATTCAAAGTTCTGTACTGAAGAATTGAAGACACGTCCAAGGAGAGTTCAGCACATGAGAAAAAACTATTAAACAGTTCTGTAAAAGAGTACTTTTGAAAAGGAAGGTAGTGAGGACGACCTCAGGAACAGTTCTTGGGACTAATAAAGTTCTCATTCACTACACAGCACAATGGAAGGGACTATACAGTCCTGCGACGCTGAAAAGCTGGAGATCTGAAGTAAGAATGTGTAGTGAAGTTAGTAGAAGACACCATTCGGTAAAGGAAAGCCTATAGACCGGATCGTCGAAGCGTAGTGATGATAACCGCAAATACCCACATTCTCCACTGTCAACTTTCTAGTAGTATTTCATAAAATGAACTAGACTTGGTTACGAAAAGAAAGTTATTTTATTTATAGTAACGATCGTTGACTAAATCTTGAATACAAAAAATATAAGGGCTATAATAAGCTATATACACAGTCGAATGCTCTAGTTAACCTGAGCATAAAACATGATGACCACTCCGGTCAATGCTAACAGTAGTAAATGAAGAAGGAATGCAAAATATCACGAAGATTAGCTCCCCCCTAACAGTCGGCAAGCCGAACTGAAGGGGGTGCTTAAGCATAAAAAAAGGAAGCCGCTAGCTATCAAAAAATGTAGCTCTATATATAAAATCTAACCAAGTAATATCTTTTCATTCTAGACAAAGCGCAACACAGGCTAGGGTTGTATTAACTTCATTTAAACTGAAGTATCGGAACTACGTAGAAAGCCTACCGGTGCCGTTACGAGTAGCATCGGAACTCATCGGTAAAATGCTGAAAAGAACAAACCTTCGTAGCTAGAAAAACGGGGATTAACCGCCAAAAAAATAGCCAAGTAGGAGCGAAAAGAGTGGGCCGGCCGCTGATTGGACTTAGCCAAGATTGACGTGAAGCGGCGCCGAATGTGATTGGCGAAACACGCTCTGGGCCAGGAGGAGAACTTTTTAAGAATTTTCTCACGGGGAAGGTTGGGGGTCGCCAACAGATGTCAAAGATTAAAATCTGGGAAATAGATACAGAGTGTCCGCGCTATTGTACCTAAAGCCAATTAAAAAGAAATTTCTACGACCCCTGGATGGAAAACGTCCTGTCCTTTTTAACAGGTCGGCACAAGCCATAAAACATCCAATTATCTGTACGAGTAAATTGCAGTTTCAAATAAACGAAACTACTTTTAAATTGGGAGTATGCAGTAGATATTATGAAGGAGAGGGCTTTGGTCCTCTATGAAAAGCTTCTGAGAATCGATGACTCCTACTGGAGGGACTATGTGGTCAAGCCTAGACAACTTAAAACCCAGAATGGGTTTATCCAGAAAGTTTTAGACATTAGAAAGGATATTGTTCTCCCTGGTCATGTTCAGCTTCTTATGAAACCTAGAAACCCCTTGGAAATAACTAATGTTGAAACAAAATTGGATCTAGTTGAAACCATCTATAGGAAAAGAGATGTCGCACCAAGTATCCTAAGAAGTCTTACCCTGGAGACCATTGCGGTTAGATACCCACCTAAAAATTGGCTGCACATTTTTACTGATGGATCTCAATTTGACTGCCATTTTAATGTAGGGGCTGGTGTCTTTTCGGACCTTTTTCTTTCTACGCCCCAGCAGGCTACATTGGTACAGCTTTCGATGGTGAAGTGGTTGCCGTGAGCATAGCCTTACAGCAGCTGCTGGCTCTTCAACACAAATTTGAAAATGCAGTCCTCTTTTGGGACTCACATGTAGCCATTCAATCAATTAGCTCTGTTGAACTCCCCCTGACACCTGAGATTTCTCGATGTCAAGAGCTTTTGAGAAGTTTGAGTTTGAAGGGAAAACGTATCGTTCTCCAATGGGTGCCTGCTCATTGTGGCGTCTGAGGTAATGAACAAGCAGATTCCCTTTCAAAAAAGGGTGCGAATATACTACAACATCCGAATACATCAACTTCGTTTTGGAAAATAAAACTGTTCCTGAAAAATCTATGTAAAACTAACTCATTGCGGGATCTTCGGACTCGCACGACCCTAAAAAGTTGGGGGAGGGTAAGCCCTTCTTCAATTCCCGACAAACCCAGACGTGATGCAGTTGCGGCCTTCCGTTTATCTACCGGCCATGATTGTCTCTCTGCTCACCTACATCGTATAGGCCTTTCCACCACGCCTTTTTGTCCACTTTGTGATACTGGAGAAGAGTTGGGCAGGGACCACTTGCTTCGATGTGGGGCCCTCCGCGGACACACTGTGTTCTCGAGGTTTTGGGAAGCAAGAGAACTTTTAAGGCAATGACTTCGGTCTTATACCCTGTTTTCAGTTTCGCTATCTCATGTACATGTTTATATCTTTGTACTGTCATTTTATCTGTTTATATGTATTGGTATTTTGCCTTGCCATTGGAAATAAAAAAAATTAAAAAAAAACTTTTAAATTGGGTTCTTTGAAAAAAAATACATTGCTGAACAAAATAGCGGATGCTATCAATAGCTAGTACTGGAGTAAAGATATACCATTTTAGACCTCCCACGTAAAAAAGGGACGATACATGAATTACGCTAAAATGCTTATAGCGAAAGATCCTAAGATTAATATTAACATTACAAACATTAAGGTGATTACATCCTTTAAATTAATAATTACTCGTATTTAAAGTAGATGCAATTAATAAGAAAACTGTAACGATAAAATCCACGTTACACGAACCAACCAACTCCCTCTACTCCGCCACGCCAAATAAAAAAGATTTCCTTGAAAATCTGAGTATATTTTCTCATCAGCTTCGCCATGTTATATCAGAAGAAACTTTTTCTGAAAATCTCAGTATAATTTCTCTTCCTTCTGGTCAACTCCACAAAATCAAATGGAAAGTGATTTTTCTGAAAATATGAGCTTTATTTTTTTAATCCTGCCCGTGAACGACGCAAAAAAATGTTCCTGAAAATCTGAGTTAATTTTTCTTCGTTCTCATTAACTCCTCCATATCAAATGAAAATGCATTTTTCTAAAAATCTGAATATAATCTCTTCCTCTCTACTCTCGGTGTGGATAAAGATCCACACCTCTGTGTCGCGCATTCGGGAATCCGAAACACCACGAATCCAAAACATTGCAGATTAAGGAAATTCAATCTGCTGTTGTACGGAAGTTGAATAAAGATTCAAATTCAACCTCCCACATCATATAGTGTTTAGCATCATGAGCTTCCACGCAATGGCTTTGGTTCATATCCCGAGTAAAGCAGGGACGTTTCCGCGTTGTTACCTCTTAGGCCATCCGCACATGGTTCGTCTCGTACTCGGCTCCAACTCGAAGCGATTTCTTCCACCACTCAACTTCCTACGCAATTTAATGGGTCCCCACTAACGGGACGATTGACAATCGTCTCGAAGTCGAAGCGGTCTCGGTTCGTACTCGTCTCGTTTCACTCGAACTTTTTGGAACGGGAAAAAATCGAGCGTGACGCGTGGAATTTTCGATTATCAATGGTACAACATTAAATTTGTAGGAGAAGTGGAAAAACACCCGGAGTTTTATGACCACTCTCCCCGAGAATATTCAAGAAAAAATTGTACAGAAAAAGCGTGGAATGAAGTTGAACGAGAAGTCAACTTGACAGGTAATGTATTTAATTACAAACTTTATTAATGTTAATAGTTTAGTTAAAAGAATTGTTACATTATAGTATTTCTTTATTAATTACAAAAACTTATTACAATTATTCATTAAAAAATCTTATTACAATTTCCCGAAATCTATTCTGATTAAATGCATTAAAAAATAATAATAATCGAATACAAAACACAGAGCGAAATTCAATGTATTTAATTTTTGAAATCAGTAAACATAAAAACTATGTTTTTAGTTTTGATGAAAAAGTGTCATAGCCTGGACTTTGTCGTGGGGATTGCTACCTGAGTCCCACTGTCTCACTCACACAAATATAAGAGCTTAGCACAATCTTTTGTATCTTAAAAATTATATGAATTTATAACTCCGATTGAAAACGAAATTTCAAATAATTTTATAATTAAAGAAAACTTGTATTTTTATAACATTAAAATATACCGAATTGAAATTTTTTTGACATTCTATAAAATGCTAAAAAATTTGAATCACTTTCTTGTAATTAATGTGACGCAACAAACAGCCGTTGGTGAAAATTCCGTTCCAAGTACGGTTGTACTTATACTCTCCTCCGAACCCTTCTACTTTTTATCTTACAGTACCAATCTATATAGTATATAAAACAGTTCCGTAACTGACTCACTGACTGACTCACTGACATACAACGCACAGACCAAACCACTGGACCTAAAGGGCTGAAATTTTGCATGGTGATTCTTCTTATAGTGTAGGGGTGCACTAAGAAAGATTTTTGAAAAATTCTTCTTAGATTTTTTTAAATTAAATTTTTAATCTGTTTTAATAACATTTTTTTAAGTTTCCATTTAAAATAATAATTTGAGGGTTATAAAATTTATATCACCAGAAAGAACATAAAAATGCCTTTAAAATGAAATCTTTTTCGAATCTTTACCTCCATTTTATGATTTTAGGTGAATTTGTAAAGATAAATTTTTAGAATTTAATTTGTTAAATGCTTATCACGTGATTTCTTTTTCTGGTACTTTCAATAAATTTATCGTCACGCGCATAACAACTAAATAGACACAACATTTTTTTTCTTCTTGCTAATGCGGCAGACGATTGGACATATTAAAATACAGTAAAAGATATATTCTTCAAACTGTACTATATTAACTGTACTATATTCTTTAGTATTCTATTAGATTTAATTTTAATATTTTCTTCTATATTATTTTGTCTATAAAAATATCCGTTCCGATTTTTTATAAATATATTTTTTGTTTTAATAATTTATATAAAAAATGTTTTAATAATTAATATATATATATATATATATATATATATATATATATATATATATATATATATATATATATATATATATATATATAAATATATATATATATATATATATATATATATATATTTATATAAATATATATATATATATATTTATATATATAAATATATATATATATATATATTTATATATATATATATATATATATATATATATATATATATATTTTTTTTTTTTTTTTTTTTTTTGCCATTAGTTGCATACATTGACCGTTGTATTTAATTTGAATGTACTCCGTAGCGAAGTACGGGTTTTCAGCTAGTAAAACATAAGAATGTTCTCCTCATCACTGGAGCTGCCCATTTTAAACAAATAAAAACAAGAAGTTTTGTACTTTGCTCTTTGAAGACATTCAACCTACTGAGAAAAATAAGGACTCGTCATCCCGCTTCGAGTGTGCGGACGGCCTTAGGGGGCAATGCTGGCTCACCCAAATGGTGCTCCCGTAATAAAGTAGCCACCAAGATTTCGATGGACGAATGTCGCCAAGGTGCCAGCCGCACTGGGGAAAAACATTCAAATTCAACAAAAATAGACTTACTTGCGGTTCAGGTGAAAATTGGAGTCGATATCCACCCTCATTCGCCTACCGGAGGTCGACACAATAATCCATTCGCACTCCGTGACGTGGGTGGGTGGCGATGGATAATTTGGAGAGGTGATCTCGGCAGACGGGGTATAGGCGTTCAGATATAAGTGTCCACCACAGCCCACAGTCTTCAGGTCGTACCGCAGATCGAAAAGCTGGAAAGATTCGCAATTTAAGATAGCTTCCGGATTCAAAATTAGTTCCTTCTAAGATCTTCAGGAATGCATCTAAAAACGTTGCTACCTTTATTCCGCTTCGAAAGAATTAGATTAGTTACCCGACAGGCTATTCCACCTGATGGTACGACAGTTCTTCTAATGGGGATTCATCGGAACAGATTTCGATAAAATTCTATAGTTGCACAGATTTGCATTGCTGTAGACCTCAAAAGACTTTCTTTTATTCCTTCCAACCTGAAAGAGTTTACCACGGCTTCATACGATGCTGTATAATGTAGTTGGGTATCCACACCGTTGTTTGAGATTTCACACGTCATTTCTGTGTCTAACTGTTTCATACATGGTTTAAACAAATCAATCTGTTTGGATAAAATGCAGTGAAATGAACTGGTGATAAATGCATCTGAAGTTATTGAAATCCCTTTATCAGTACAATAAAATCCACTGATCAACTAACGTCGATAGTTCAAGTTTTGTGCCAGACCTCTTTCAATGCAACTAAATCAAAAGGTAAGATAAGGGATTAATTGCTTCAAAATTCGTTTAATCTGCGGAGGAATAACACACTAAATTCGCAATCTTCCCGTTTTTTATTAAAATTAACAATACAATGGGTGGTATTTAAAAATTCCATTAAAGTAAGGAATTGCCTAAGTTAGTGGTAGCGAACCTTGTCTTGTGCACGTGTCTAAAACATTTAAAAACGATATTCCTTCAGGTGTTGACGTGCCAGATGGTTCATCAGTAGGAAAAACAAACTTTTAGTAACAGATTATTATTAATTATAGCAAATTTTTGCTGTGACATTAAAAGAGCAAAATTTACACAGGAATAATAATGAAGTATTTCGCATAAATTAAACTATAAAAAAATTAAAATCAATTGTTGATTTAATGCGATTTCGCTGATAAATGCTGATATTCAGTCTCTAAGAACAAAGCATTTGCCGAACTAGTTTCATCAGTTCTTTTTATTTCTGAAATTCTTTTTCATTAAGTTCATTTCTCGTAAAGATTCGTATGCGTGTGGGTATAACAAACACCCACGTGTAGTTCAGAAACAGCCTGTAACTTATGGCTGTTTCTGAATCCTTTGAAATTTGAATTATTCATAATTTAGTCTTCGGCATTCTTGTTACTTTTGTCAAAATTATTTCTATCTCTTGTTTCTAAGTAGAACTGGATTGGAAACCTTTTAACCGTATTTCAAGGTCCTCCTAATTTAACTGTCTGTCGAGTGCCATAAAAATTTATTTGCAAGCCATTTCTGGCACGGGTACAATAGGTTCGCCATCTGTGGTCTAGCGAGTAGGTCTTAAAAAATAACCCGACGTTATATGATGCGTGGCTGTATTTATTGCGTTACTATACGTTAATGATTCTCTCGAAAAAGGATTTTTAAAATGTCTACTGATATTTTAATCACCCAGTATTTATTCTACTCAAGTTGTTATGATTTTCACCAGTAAAGACCACCTAGTCAGTGAGCATCATACGTTGCATCGGAAACCTCAATAATTCATTCGATAGTAAGTTTAGGGCTTATTTTTGGGCTACCTAGGTGAGAAATTTTGAGTTTTCCATCAGAATGGGATTATACGCTGGTATGTCATTGCATTCACATACATAATCGAAATATCTGCCTCATGAATGAAATAGAATTCTGATGAAATGATCATTAAACAGAATAAAAAGACCTTTCCCGACTTACAGGTGATCTTCCAACCGACGGCTTGTAAGACAGTTGCACGTAGGCCTGATTTGAGCTGGTTTCGGGTATAACGGGTACTTCTGAACCGCAATACCTACCATTTCCTAATACAGGAGACGTTGATGAACCGCCATTTCTTATCTGGAAATGAGGGACAAAGTAAAGATGTATCGGAAAGAAACACATTTTTTCAATAACGGGCAATATGTCACAATAATAGAAAGAAAACATAACAGGTAACGAGGAACAAAATGAACAATAAACAATGTTAGCCCATATGGACTCCTAAGCTGTCCCATAGAGAGGAGAATGTCAACACCGTACAGTTTCTCTGGTGGCTGTCGTTTACTATTTTGTGACGTCACCAGATTCCCCAACTCCCTTCGGAATCACTCTTTAGAAAGGGTGGATTGCGACCCCTTTGAACACATCTACGCTTCAACCCCTATACCCCACGGGGAATTCAAGAGTGAGGGAAGCTATTCGAACTTACTCTTGGATAGAGAGGTTGTGGGAACAGCCCGCTGTTCAGTGTTTTTCCGTTTTCTGAGTGTAATTGAAATGAGCATGAAGAAAGTGAACTTTGACGCTCCTATTGAAACCAAGCAGTTTATGAGATTCCAGCAGCTCCTAAACTAATGTAGTATAATTTGAAGTCTTCGTGTTCCCCAAAAAAGTTGTGTACCACATTTCCGAATGCAGTCCATGCTCGCAATTCGCACTCACACATGGTTTCCTCGAATTTGTTGTCTGCCATCAATTTTCGTATTTGAGGGCCTACAAAAATGCCAGCTTTAATTTTTTAAATCGTGATTGATGCAAACCTACCACCCAGATACTGAAAGCATTTACTGTCCCTGCTTAAAGCTGTCACGAATTGCTTCATTAAGCCAAGTTTGATGTGTAAAGGGGGCAACAGTATTTTCGAGGGATCAACCAGGGAAATTTAAACAATGTTTTTTTTTGGCCAGGTGTGAATGTACTTCTGACTGGCCACTGTTGCCGAACCCAATGTTCTGTCCTTGCTCTGGAGTCCCATTCACACAAAAAGCAAGGAAATTGTGTGTAGCCTACTTGTTGGCCATGCAATATTCCAATCACCTTGAAATCCCCGAACAAAGACCATTTATGAAATTTGTACTGCACACTTTCCAGCAGTAATTTAAGGTCCTCGTATGTCTCTTTCAAAGTCACAGAATGTGCTACTGGAATGGATGGATCGATGTTAGTATTGTGTAATAAAACACCTTTTAAACTGGATTTGCTGGCATATATGAACAACCTCCACTGTCCTGAATTGTATTTGATGTTGAAGTATTTCATGACTGCCGGAATGTCTCGACAATGTACCAAACCGCCTTCCTCAGCAAAAAACGGAACCAACTCCGCTTCTCGGTGTCTGTACCAGGAGAATCTCGTATTAAGGCACAGTAAATTATTTTCACGAAGTCGTGTTCCTAAAAGCTCTGTAGCGCCGTCAGGTAAATTGAGATCGCGAACCAAATCATTCAGTTCATGCTGTATAAATGGCACTAGGGTTTCATCCTGCATGCTGTCCAGTTTGTACATCTCACTTGTAACATCTTCTGAATCGGTGTCTGTTGGGGACTTGATATTGGACGGTGATGGCATAAGGATGGATTCACTACGGGGCACTGGTCTTATGTCAGATGGGATATTGGGATGCACAATGTTATGCTTACTGGCTTTGGTATGGCCCACGATATTCACTGTGCAGAAGTAGCAGTCGTCACTGTGATTTTTTGGGTCACGCCACACCATGGGTACACCGAGCGGCATTGATCCCCTTTTTCCACTTTTCCAGTTCCACAACCCCTCCACACATACACGATACACTTTGTGAGGAGCCCGAACTTGCCAGTTTAATTCCGAAGTATTGAAAATAAGCATTTTTCAAGAAAGGCGTAATATTTTACCTCTGTTTTTTTCCTGTCGTATAACAGCCACATATGTAGCAAAAGATGTCTGGATGATTTACACAACCACGTGGAGCCATTGCACATGCCACAAAGAAACAACCTAACGGAAGCAGTCCCTTCTTTGCATTGGCTAGTGTAGCACGATCTGCCTCCAATAAAACAATTGCATTTCCATTATCAGCTAGATATTGATGTTTATCTATTCCTTAAACAATCATTCCGCCCCTCCAGAGAACATTTTCAAGCGTTACGAACGTTGCCCTATAACGATGTCATTACAAAATACCGTTTTTTTTATTTTCACATTTCCGTCACTTGTGAAGAAAAACGTGACGTGATACAAATTTTGAAGGTCATTCTCGGAATATGCGCAAAAAATTCATTCAGATACACATATTCATTTAAAAACAACAAAACCTTGCATATTAGTGTTATCAAACATCGTTTAAATTTTGAATTTTAATTTTTTTAAAACAAATACCTTTTTAACGTAGGATTACGTTCCTCCATAACGGTCCTCCAGAAAGCAAAATTTCAGACACTAAATCCATACGTCATCGCGAGTTATAATTTTGGCAGCGTGCCAAACCCAGTCTGTATCGCTTGGGCAAGCAGTAAACAGTTAAACAGGAAAGTACCAAAATGCGTCAAAATTTTGACATATATGTATATATATATATATATATATATATATATATATATATATATATATATATATATATATAACACATACATACCTATATACATACAAAAGAGGTAAGCAACGATAAGTAATCCTACGTTAATAACCCGCGGTAGTTCCGTTAGAAGAGACTACCTGAATTTTTTTTATAAGTATAGTGCTCTTTATATAAAAATGGATTTGATGAAAATGCATTTGACAAAGAAAATAAAACGCTTTACCTCGAATGTTGCGAAATCGAAGTTTAAAATTACTTACTATAAGTATCTTGTACGTTAAATAAGGAATTATTAGACGAAAAAATCATTCAAATAGATTTTAAAAATGTGTATTCCAGTCTCCCTTAAATATAGATTTGAGGAGTTTTAAATTATGAATATATTTTTCTATTATATCCCGTTTTCTATGAATGTAAACAAGGCACTACTTAAGGTTACTTACTAGAACGTAGTTGCTGCTGCAGGTAGCATCAGAGGCAACGTCGAACCTATCAAAAGTCAGTTGAATCGTCCTTCTCTCCTTCACCGTTATGACCCATTCGCACGAGAAAGTTTCAAATCTGCTCACGTTCAACAGGTTGGAGTAGATTGACGAACTTCGGAGCACTCCCCCGTTGCCGAAAAGCTGACCTCCGCATTCTGGAATCAGTGATTCGGTGAAAATAGAAATTATTTGAAACGCCGAAATAAATTTATTTACCACATTTTTAAAAATAATCCCTTTTCTTCCTTTTTTACAGTGATTGACGAAGACAAAAACCAAAATTTTCCCTAGACTGTTTTCTACCGTTGAAAACCTTATGGATATACATTGTCCCTTTGGTGAATAGTCATACCTGGTTTCGACGTTGTTTATGTTTGTTTATGCAAAATATATAAAAGAATGAATACACTATCTGGTCAAAAGTATCCCGACGCCCAGTGGTACGGACTCGGAGAGTCCTGAGGCATATATTAATATGATGTTGCTCCTCCTTTTGCATCGATGACAGCCTGCACACGTCTAGGGAGACTTTCCAACAGTTTTTGATAGGTGTCCATAGGAATGGACTTCCAGGCGTCCATCACAGCTGAAGTGAGTGCTGGCTGTGAGGATGGTCGATTTGGCTGGCTAAGTAATCTGCGTTCTAATTCATCCCAATGGTGTTCAATTGGATTTTGATCGGGGCTCTGAGAAGGCCAGTCCAGTTTTTGAAACCCATTTCGTCAAATCATGCCTGAGCAAGTCTCGATGTGTGAATGGAACAGTTATCCTGCTGGAAGAGAAATGGGCCTTCCCCGAAATATTGCCATACAGTTGGGAGAGCAGCATTGGCCAGAATAACCACATACATCTCAGAGTTTATGTTTCCAAACACAGGAACTAAGGAACCCAGGCCAAACCATGAAAAACACCCCCACACCACGATGCTCCCACCACCAAACTTAACAGTCGGCACAATGCAGTCACGCAAGAAGCGCTCGCCGGGCATCCGCCAAACCCAGACGCGTCCATCGAAATGTCAGATTGCAAAGCGAGATTCATCACTCCAAAGAACATTTTCCCACATGTCCACAGTCCAATGACGGTGAGCTTTGCACCTTTGCAATCGACGCTTCGCATTCTGGGGAGTGATGTTCGGCTTGTGAGCGGCTGAACGACCATGGAATCCCAGGATTTTTAACTCTCGACGAACAGTCCTGCTGCTAGCACTAGCGCCTGATGAACTTTGGAACTCCTGAGGGATTTCAATCAACGAGAACTTGCGATTTTGTTTCACTACCCTTTTCAGAGTTCTACGCCTGAGTTCAATACTTTTTTTTCGGCCTGCAACTTCGTTTTTCTGCAGTTTCACTGCCTCAACATTTCCACGTCACAATCACATCACTCACAGTGGATTTTGGCTTCTGTAGAATGTCCGAAATTTCCCGAACTGATTTTCCACAAAGGTGGCATCCCACTATAATGCCACGATCAAAGTCACTAAGCTCCTTTGACTTACTCATTGTCTCACAAACGCATAAATATGACCTGACAAACCATACCAACACTTTTATAGCTTTCGGTTACGTATCAAATTACGTCACCCGCCAGATCCATTTCTTTAGGGGAGTGTCCGGATACTTTTGGCCACATAGTGCATAACATTGCAACTCTATATAAGTATTATGGTATATGTGTGTATAAGAAATGTATGTAAGGAGTAAATTATTAATTAATTTATTTATTTCCAATGGCAAAGAATAAGACAAACGTTTTACGAATAGAACAAAACTCCGTGAACGTATAACGTAAAAAGTCAATATCTCATTATTTGGCCTCTGGCGTTCCTATACCTCTCAACCTCAGAACGGGCACCTTCCGATGTGGGTGCTATCCATTTCTTCATTCAACCGTTAAAGTGGGAAATTTGGGCTGGTAAGAATACCAACACGATAGAGATGGCTCGCCAAGCAATCGTGACCAATTTCTAGCTAAAATTGGCCACTGCTTTATACCGTGGTTTCTCCGCAGTTTTCCCCTCCAAGATATCATTCCAGCTCTTATTTGAAACACGCGTCATAAGAAAACGTAAATAGAAATTTGTAAATAGGGAAAATGTAAATAGGCATAGTGTTTGGAAAATGCAATGGCGAAAAGAGTTTAAAAGCAAATGTATTATTGTTTCTAATGCACAATTGTTTCTAATGGCCGGAAGAATTCCAGACCAGGTCCATACAGGCAAGCGGGCTGAGGGATGCGGCTCCGGTTTATAATGAAACCACAAGGGTCGGAGTCCGATTTAGCCAGGTGCGAATTCAATTTTGACCGATCAACGAAATGCGCGACATCTGGGGGGAACGTACCTTTTCCCATCCTCCATGACTTCCTAGAGGGACTTTCTGGTCTAAGGATTTAAGTTGCCTATATCCGGCCCAGACACGGAGGTATTGGATGACGCTCGGGTTTTGATCCGAGCACCCTCAGTACCGAAAGCCGACGCGCTACCACTATGCTACCTCAAGCCAAAAGCAATTGTAAGTATGATCTTATCTTATTTGCCGTTGTGTACGGTTATGTAAAATAAATAAAAGTTTTACAGAGTAATATTACAATTGCACGTAAGTATTATGGCATAAGTGCGCATAAGAAATGTATACATGGAATAACTGTATTGGTTAAGAAAATATACTATGTTGTATTGAAAATAATAAGAATATGAATGAATAGTTCGAATGTGAAAATGAATGTAAATATAAATTTATATGACGTATAATCTATTATGTATTCGGCTATCTGTAAGGTAATAACAGTAGGAAAAGAATTTGACTTATAATGGTCCTGATTGTAGGTGTAATTATATGTATTATACTAGCTGAAAACCCGCGCTTCGCTACGGAGTACATTGAAATTAAATACAACGGTCAATGTATGCAATTAATTCCAAAAAAAAAAAATAAAAATATATATATATATATATATATATATATTTATAATAAATAAGACGATCAATGTATACAATTGATGTAAAAAAAAACATATTTATAAAAAAATCGTAAGGGATATTTTTATAGACAAAATAATGTTCCAATCGTCTGCCGCATTAGCAAGAAAAAAATATTTTTTTGTCTTTTTTTTTTGGCACGTGACGATAAATTTATTTAAAGTACCAGAAAAAGAAATCACGTGATCAGCATTTAATAAATTAAATTCTAAAAATTAATCTATAAAAATTCACCTAAAATCAGGAAATGGAGTTAAAAATTCGAAAAAAATTTCATTTTGAAGGAATTTTTATGATCTTTCTCGTGATATAAATTTTATAACCCTCAATGTATTATTTTAAATGCAAACGCAAAAAAAGTTTAAAAAACAACTTAAAAATTTAATTTAAAAAAATCTAAGAAGAATTTTTGAAAAATCTTTCTTAGTGCACCCCTACACTATTAGAAGAATCGCCATGCAAAATTTCAGCCCTTTAGGTCCAGCGGTTTGGTCTGTGCGTTGTATGTCAGTCAGTCAGTGAATGAATGAATGAATGAATGAGTCAGTTACGGAACTGTTTTATATATATAGATAGATAAATTGGAATATTATTATCCTGCGACAGGTCGACAGTTTGCCGTAAATTAGGCCGTAATTTATATTTCTACCGTCAATGATGTATACTTTCCACCATGTGTGGAACTAGAGCCTAATTCTTGCGAAAGCTCGGCGAAAGCAATAGAATCTTGAATAGAATCTAATGTTTCGACTCTGGAATTACGTTTATCACTATTTTTTTAAAAACTTTCACGGAGGACGTTAGAGCACAAGGTGGAATTACCAGATTTTGCCGTGGCTTTGAATCCTCTAGCATTGACCAATCTGTCCGTTTGCATCTCCAGTTTCAGAACGTTGTTCGGACTCGAAAGGTGCAGGTTTGGTATCTCTCCGCATAGAGTAGAGTTCAGAGTCCAGAGGTCCACGCTGGGGTTGGGAGCTTTAAAATATAAGAGAAAAAGTCTATGATGTAAAATTCTATACCATACGTTACCCAGTAAAGAAATTGATACTCGAAACAGCCCACAGCTGTCTAAAAAAATTATTTACTATTTTCAAAATCTAACAAAGGGAAAATAAAGCAGAAATGGTGGGATCCTCTTCTTTTTATTTCAATAAAATACTGCCGAATTCCCTTACAGACAGCTCTGATTTAACGAGGAACCCTGTTTACTAAAGAACACGAATACAGTGGTTAAATCAGCATTAAAGTACCATTAGTTCTTAAGGCTGCTGTATACTAACCCTATTGGATTCCTTCACCTCCATGTTAACCTATGGAGAAAATATGTCCAAGGATTGCCAACTTGGATTAAAAGATTTTATTTCTTAAATCGTACTTCGCAGTAGAGAAAGAAATTTTACACCTTCTGGCATTTTTCGTTTTTTCTTTTAAATGTAAATAATGTTTTAAAATTAAAATTACTATGGGGAAAAAAATCTGATATACAGTCGAACTCCGTTATAGCGAACCGGTATATAACGAATTCACGGCTATAACGATCGAAAATTTTGGTCCCGCAGTATTCCTATTGTACGTAATTTAATTAGTATTGTGTCAGTTTAATGTAATCGATTTTAGTCGATTTAATTCATTAATGATCCTTTTTAATAGATTTTATCAGTCTTTAATACATCATTATTGAATACACATTGCAACTAATGAGTTATACATTTTGTGAACACTAGCATTTTTCTTAATGGTTCGGATATAGTGAATCTCCGGATATAGCGAACAAAACCTTTGGTCCTTGAAGTTCGCTATAAAGGGGTTCGATTGTAGTGTGTTTAGACGCTCCTTTGGCTGACGAAATTTATAAAATGAATCCTATTGCAAGCTGCAGAAAAGTTCAGGTTATCTGAAAATACCATTTTAATTGGATTATCAGCATTTATGCAGCTGTGAATAATAGACACATGTTCTCCATAGGTTAACATTCAGGTGACCGAATCCAATAGGGTTAGTACACAGCAGCCTTAACCGGAAGATCGCAAGAAGTGGTCTTCGAAGTCAGCAGAGATTTTTTAAAAAAAATCGTTCCATTGTTTCAAAACGACCGCGAATTTAACAAAGACGCTCTCTATCGACTCAGTATACTTTTAAAACATTTATCGCTTGATACAGATAAAGTGGCTCCCATAAGTGTTTGTACACTAAGGCCGTCTGAACACGGAGCAACTCATCAAGAAACTGATAACTGACTCCAGGCACAAAATTGGTCGGACGAGTTTGTAACCAGTTGCGCCGTGTGCGTGGCTCCATTCAATTACATAGGTTACGACTCATCACGGACTGGTTTGTGACTGGAGTCAGTTATCACTTTTGAGTTGCTCCGTGTGCAGACGGCCTTACGATTTTCAATGAAATAGGGGTCTAACCATTGATTAAAATGAATATTTCAGAATGGGTATTTAATAATAAGATCTATAATCTATTCTTAACAAAACTACATGAAATATTTTGAAAACATAGTAAAACTTTATTTTTAACAAACCAGTAATCAAAAAGTAACAAAAACTTTATCTCACGAAAGTCATCGTACACTTGTAAAAAATCTCTACATATTAGTAAATATTCTAATTTTTCGTTAAATTAATATTTAGTAGGATATCCTTTAGCATCCACAACAGCTTTTAAACGTCTGGGAATAGATTGCTTTAGTTCTTTTGTAATTTTTGCATCAATGTTCATCCATTCTTCCATCATAATTGATTTTAGTTCGCTTTTCGTGTGAATGTCGTGTTTTCGTACTCGAACCTCCAGTTCTCTCCAAATATGTTCTATTGGGTTTAAATCTGGCGATTGAGGTGGTGTTTTCAAAACTTGTGGACAATTATAGAGACACCAGATGCGAACGTTGAGAGCCGTGTGCTTAGGATCGTTATCTTGATAAAAAAAACAAAGTTGTTTCCAATACCCAAATTTTGAGCTGATAATTTTAAATTGTCTCTTAAAATATTTATAAAAATAGCATGATTCATTATGTCATCAATAAATACCAAATTTCCTAGTCCTGATGCTGACATGCACCCCCACACAAGGATACCTCCACCGGCATGCTTAACTGTTTCTACTAAGTTCTTGGGATTAAGTTCCTCATTTTTTTTTCTCCATACAATTATACGCCCATCAGCACCAAAAATGTTCATCGGCAAATAAGACATTATTCATTTTTTGGGGCTTATTTATCATTGATAGTGCGAAGGGAAGCCTAAACTTTCTGTTTTTCTCACACACAAAAAATTTTCTATGGGCAGAACGCCCATGTAATCCAGCTGTTCTGAGAACTCGTCAAAAGATTTCAGGTGAAATTAAAGTAGAAAATGTTTCATTGAATTCTGCTGAAACTTTTACAGCACTCAAACGTGAATTTTTCACGGCCTTTTCTTATCTTGTTTTCGATTCAATTTTCTTCTTTAAAGCGTTTTTTTACATACTGCACAGAAGAATCGGATAAATTAAGTAATTCAGCAATATTCCGAACTGATTTACAACTACTATGATGAAAAATAATCAATTTTTGAACGCTGTTTGTTGTTTCTTTACGACTACGAGGCATTTTTAAATAATAAATAGAATATTACGGAGTAGGTAAGCAAAAATTAAAGCCAAACGATATTTTAAATGCCATCACAATTCAAAAGTAAAAACAAAGCGCCAGACGATAATTTTAATTATGAATTTATCCGAAAATATTTCAGTGTACGATGACTTTTGTGAGATAAAGTTTTTGTTACTTTTTGATTACTGGTTTCTTAAAAATAAAGTTTTACTATATTTTCAAACTATTTCATGCAGTTTTGTTAAGAATAGATTATAGATCTTATTATTAAATACCCATTATGAAATATTCATTTTAACTAATGGATAGACCCCTATTTCATTGAAATTCGTAAGTGTACGAAACACTTTTGGGAGCCACTGTATATGTGTTGATGTGAAGCTATGCTGGGGCTGAGGTTGATGTGAGCACTGCTAGAGTGAATAGCTGAAAACCGAATCCGACCTGAATAAAGACTCAGGACGGGAGGGGAGAACAGAACAATCAATTAAGCAGAAACACCTGGCCTGGGTTCGAACCCGGGTCGGGGCAGAAAAGTTCGCAGATGATTTTAAAGACTTCTAACATTTTGATATGTATATCTCCCGGAGCACGAAGTGCTTCGGCAATGTTTTTGAGAAGGTTTATTATTTCCGCGATGGAAAATAACTGAGTGATTTCCTTAATTTATTTCACGATTTCTGCGAAGTCAGAGAGACCGCTGTTATTATTGTTGCTAGGAATGTTATGATTATTATTATTAGCAGGCTGAGAGCTGTGCTTAGAAATTGGTTTTTCAAGTGTGATTTTTTTTCTAGGGGCAGTCCTAACATTTTGATTTAAATCAGGATCAATATGGGCTTCCGAGATAACATTAGAGTTAATCGAAGCATTATCCACTGGGCAGGCCGGGTTGTTAAAATTATTAGCAGAGATAGTACTCGTATTCCATGACGATTTGGCAGGATGTGGTCCAGCTTCAAGGTCAAGGTACTAGTTTTCTTAGAGTACCTAGCGGCGCGACAGCGCCTCTTTAAACTCTCATCGAAAGTGTGATGATAAAATCCTAAATTAGGAAATTTTCGAACTTAAAAAAAGCCGTAGCAACGAAATAAGAAGGAACGAAGTGACAACTGTCGTGATCCGACAAGCGGACAACGACAAATGTCGGCGCGAAAGTTACCTAAAAAGCACCAAAATGATGGTGGATAAGAGCAAATTGGCCCAGCACGAGGTCGTGGAGATGCAGCATCCTGTATACTCTCCGAACTTAGCACCGGCAGACTTTTTCTTGTTTCCAAAACGAAAAGATTTGCTGAAGGGAATAAGATTTGAGGATGTCGAAGCCATCAAGAAAACGTGACGTCCACATTAAAGTGCATTCCGAAAGAGGACATAAAAAGTTGTTTCCGAAACTTATACAGCCGAGCACAGAAGTGCATTACGGCAGGGGGGAGTTACTTCGGAACATGTTAAATGGATATGTAGTTCATGTAATATTTTCTGGAGTTATTAGAGCAGTCCTGGAAATTAATCGCCGCACCTTGTATATTGAAACACAAGCTACTCTAGATAGAAAATAAGATAAATTGGGAATTAAATGCATTACGGTAAAACGATTCCACTTTGTCGAACGAACAAACGGTAGGGAAACCTTCCAGTTCGAACATCTCGAACACCAGGTCCACGTGATGCGTAGGGTCGGTTCTGATAATGTAGGTGCAGTTGAACTCGTCAGGATATTTATTGGGATAGTTGGGAGACTGGACTATGACCACTTCTGTGGCATTGATGATGTGCTCTTCAAGGCAAGAAGTACCTGGAATGGAACGAAGAAATACAACTGAGGAGATACTCCACGTAATACTGTTATTGCTTTGAATGTACCTGTTTTGACTGAAAATCCACGAAAGACTGGTGTTTACCATTTTTGTAAATTCATCTCTCTTTGGCACACACCATACAGCACGCCACAGTTGTATATTTCGACGGATGCCCATGTTACACTGCAATGTTTTGTTACAAGTCGGTCACCGCCTTAAGATTGTCACCTTTGTGGGATGGATAGTGGCCAAAGTGAACTTCGTCACTAGTGCGGGAATTACATTTTCCTTCAATATTTGCACGAGCGGAAGAGCTTATAAAGAAGGTAAGGTAAATCCGCGACAGCCGTGCAAATATATAAGTATGTATAACCATAAATGGAAGGTGCTGTAGGGGCACCTTCCATTTATGGTTTTGCCCCCACAGCATCTCAAACAGCAATTATGATCCGCGTATACAGCATCATAGCCTCGGTTCCAACATGTGGGTCGCGACTCTCAGAGGACTCGCGAAGTATTTTCTGTGGTGGGGTGGAGGTTGGGAATCGGTGGTAATTTTCAGTTGCGATATATATATATATATATATATATATGTGTGTGTGTGTGTGTGTGTGTGTGCGTGTGGTGCCATTCGATTAACTTGCTCTTATATCAAAATGGGGGATTAACACTACAAGTAATGTATATAATTATTTATTGACGCATTTTTTTTTCGACTAAGCATAAGTATGTACAATTTATAAAATCCAAGAGGGAAAACAAGTTCATCCAACACTTACATCGTACAAAGCCGCTCTGCTTCTCTTACACTAGCTCAGAGCCAGGAGAAAAGCTTATCGTCACCTGGACGCTTTATCCAATCACAAAGCCTAGTACCAAGGATGCTGAAAGTGCAAGCTGTGATTGGCCCATTTAGCTCGCACTCGCTGCCAGACCACACAATCTGTTGCCACGCGGAAAACGCCGATTTGAAAAATCTTAGGTTATCACCTTAAAAAGTATATTATATATATATATATATATATATATATATATATATATATATATTATATATATATATATATATATATATATATATATATATATATATATATATATATATATATATATATATATATATGGGAACGCTTGCAACGCAGCGCTGTGGAAACGAGGCGACGACAGTGCCACCCCGCGGAGAGAGGCGTTACACGTGAGTTGACCAGTGGATGCCGACGCTCACGGACGTATGAGAGAATGGGCAGACGGCCCTGTAACTGAAGTTTGGGCAAGACGGCCCCTAGAAGTATATTTGTATTTTTCAGCGACTATTGTAAAGATTTTACCTTGATTCTCAACTCAACTCTTTATGTATATATTAATTTACTACTTTTATATCTAATCAAGTTTAAATATAGACAATCTAAAATTACATGTCGTATTGTGAAGTTATTGATGACTGTAGAATTCGCTTCCCACACACACACACATATATATATATATATATATATATATATATATATATATATATACAGAAGGTCGTTTGCACTTTATGGAAACGATTTTGTAATTTATTTTTGATGTTTGCATTTTGAGATAAAAATGTGGCAACTTCAGAATAATCGTCTGTTATTGTTTTGTTTTGCTTCGAATGTAAAATAAAAGATTTAATTTGAAAATGGCTCCTAAAATTGATAGATCTCTCGAAGGTTACGTAACTCAACTTTCCGAGGAGAAATATTCGTATCAACAATTATAAAGAGGTGTAAAAATCTTGGTTATAGCATTGCAAATAAAGGTATTTATAATATATAAAATTTGAAAAGATAAAGAGCGTCTAACTGAAATTAAAAATGAAAACTTGATCGCAAAATCTCATCCTAAGACTGTATGAAAGCAGGTAAATATCAAGAATGTGAAGTCTCTGATCCTAAAACAAAATCCACCGACTCAAAGATCCATTGCATTGAAACTAGGAATGTCTTCTGGCACTGTAAGTAAAATCATTCATTTGAAATTAAAAAAGATGTTTAAACCCAAAGTTCATCAGCTTTTGCCAAAGCATATTGCTGAAAGAAAAGCAAATTGTAGAAAATTATATTAAAAACCCTTAGCTGCTGAAAAATGGAAATTTGTGGTAACACTCGATGAGACATGGGTGTATTTTAGTGACTGTAATAAAAATAGATCAATTTTCTATTGCTCAATTGACGAGAATGACCGTACGAAATGACTCCGTCAGTGTACAGAAAAGTTCCCAGAGGAATTCAGGATAGTTGCAGGATTTTCTTACAACGGCAGATTATAAATTAAAAAAGTCTCAAGTAAAGCCAAAATTAATTCACTACCAGCAGAATATTTTAGAACCAATTTTTGAAAAAGAAATTCCTGCCTTGTATGGATAGGACATTGATAAAGTTGAACTTCATATGGAAGTCACACGTCTAAATCAACTGCCGCTTATTTAGCAAAGAAAGAATTAAGGACAGATATAAAGTGTATCCCATTTAATGAAATACCTGTAAAATCACCTGACGCTTCTCCAATAGACTTTTGCGCTTTCGGTTTATTAAAACGAGACTTAGGAAAGCGGCATCCAAGAACATTGAACGGACTTTGGAAAACGATCCAAGAGGAATGGGGTAAAATTGACATGACACTACTAAGACAAAGTTTACTTTCGTGGAAAATTCGAGCTAGAGCTATTTTCAAGAACCATGGGTATCGGACAGAAGCAAATCGCCGAAAAAATATACAGCATTTATACATAAAACTTAACTATCATAATCGTTTCCATAAAGAGCGAACTACCTTTTGTACACACACACACACACACACACACACACACACACACACACACACATATATATATATATATATATATACGCATGGCGGTTTTCAATAGCTGTTATTGATGGCTGAATTGTAATATTCTAATATTTGTGGTAATAAGACCGATTTCACCGAGATGTGACAGTAGTTTCAGCTTCCTAGTGTTATATAAGTACAATTTCTTCGCGTTATATAACTACAATGTTTTACTATAACATGGATCAAGCGTCTCAAGGTTCCCTATCATTGTATTATATACGTACTATTCATGGCTACACCATGTATCGAACAACTACTTTTTACCAGGATATTAAAAGAGAAGAAGATGATTAGAGTGATACCTCCTGACGTGCGAGCTCCAGATTCGTTGAATGCTGCCCAGTGGAGATAAAATACGCCCGGCAAGTACTCGACCCCGTGGTATTGAATGGCTATGACGTTTCCAGTCGAGATGACGGGATCCGGAATGTCGAAGTTGCAGAACTTGCCAAGCTCGGGAGCCTCTTCGTCAAAGCCGTCAGTTATCTAAAAATATACGGAAATTAACTTAACGTACGAGTCCTTAATGCTGTTGTGTAGTAAACCCATTGGATTCGCTCCCCTCAATGTTAACCTGTGGAGAAAATGTGTCCAAGCGTTGCTGACTTGGATTGAAAGATTTTTTTGTTGTAAATTATAGTCAGTAATAGAGAGAGAGACGTTTAACACCTTGGGGCATTTTCCCTTTAACCTTTTAACTGTCAAGATATTTTGATGATTTTGGTACAGAAAATGTCAATTATTTTTATTGCAAAAATAAAATGTTTAGTACCAAATAACGTGCATAAACTGCCATCTACTGAATAAAGCAAAAATTCGACTACCAAGATATGGTCTAGAATACTAGTGCTGCCATCTATTGAATAAAGCCCAAATCAACTTGTCCCGAGACAAACTGGGGTTTGACAATAAGATGCAAGAAAAAAAATCTACCCTGAGACTATGTCGGGCAAGACATTTTGGAACGCAAGTGCCGCGTCCGAGACTATCTCGGGCAAGACAGTAAAAAGGTTGAAAAAAATACTAGTAATATTTTTTAATTTAAAGTATTCGGGAAGAAATGTGGTTTAGCGTGTTTTAAACGATCCTAAATTCCTTAGGTGGATGAAATTTATAAAATGAATCCCTTTGCAAGGTGCAGAGGAGTAAGGGCTATCTGAAAATACCATTTTTATTGGACTATCAGCATTTATGTAGCTCTAAATAGTAGACACGTTTTCTCCATAGGTTAACATTGAGGTGAGCGAATGCAATAGGGTTAGTACACAGCAGACTTAAGGAGATGGAATTTGCTTCTTATCACTAATATGCAAGAATGTATCAGGGTTGTGGGAATATAGCGAGGTACACGGAATAATGTCAAGATGAGGATGAGTACCGAAATAATGTAGAATATATCGCAATGAGGTTCACATCCCTAAATCTTCTCTCAAGTTTTTGACTTCTCACTGCAAGGAAACCAACTGCTGTTCCACTTTAATTGTCATTAACAACTTTTTCCTCTAATGCGGGGGGTGGCGCTTTCAGAACTGGTTCACACACACACACACACACACACACACACACACACACACATATATATATATATATATATATATATATATATATATATATATATATATATATATATATATATATATATATATATATATATATATATATATATATATATATATATATATATATATGTATATATATATATATATATATAACAGTTCCGTAACTCACTGACAGATAACGCACAGACCAAACCGCTGGACCTAAAGGGTTGAAATTTTGCATGGTGATTCTTCTTATAGTGTAGGGGTGCACTAAGAAAGATTTTTGAAAAATTGTTCTTAGATTTTTTAAGAATTTTCAAGCTGTTTTTGTAAGATTCTTTAAAGTTTGCATTTAAAATAATAATCCGAGGGTTACAAAATTGAAATCAGGAGAAAGATCATAAAAATTCCTTTAAAATGAAATCTTTTTCGAATCTTTTCCTCCATTTTCTGATTTTGGGGGAATTTTTAAATATTAATTTTTAGAATTTAATTTATTAAATGCTGATCACGTGGTTTCTTTCCTTTTTGTGATATTTTAAAGTAATTTTGCGTCATGGGCATAACAACGAAATAAATTGACAATTTTATTTTCTTTCTAATGCGGCAGACGATTGGACATTATTCAAAAAAATATTAAAATACAGTAAAAGAAATGTTCCTCAAACTATAGTATATTAACTTTACTATATTCTTTAGTGAGTTCTATTAGGTTTAATTTAAATATTTTCTTTTGTAAGTATTTTTTTTGGGGGGGGCTGGGATTAATTGCATATATTGACCGTTCTCTTTATTACAAATATATACACACACACACACACACATATATATATATATATATATATTGCATTATCTGCATACACTGACCGTTGTATTTAATTTGAATGTATTTCGTAGCGAAGCACGCGTATTCAGCTAGTATATATATATGTAACAAGAAATCCCGTCCTTCTCTAAATTTACATTTACCGCGTATTCTAAATTATCTTGTTAATATAGCACGACCCCTTTTCCAAAATTGCAACCTAAAAGTAAAGTAAGTTATAATTTATACTAGCCCTGCAGATCATTAAGCAGGCATATGAACTATCTGAACTCAATAACACCCCCAGATATGAGTGTTAGAAGTTTATGAGATTCCAAATGTCAGTATAATGTCAAAATTCTTGAAGAGCCTTTGAACCACTCTGGATTTATGCTTTCTATAACGTCGAAATCTCACTTTACATGAACTTTATGGCCGCTTATCCTGCACCCAGGTCAATAGGTCGCAGCTCTAACAAGCGCGGGATCTAGCAATAGTAATCCCCGGGAGAAATGAAGTGCAGACGTGAACTCCACGAACTTAAAGTCGCCCAATTAAAAAATTAAGTAGTTTAGGCCCTCTGGCGTCAATATGACAAAACACTCATTTAATATTTGGCTGAACGGAAGACTTCTCGCTCTTCGTTTCTAACTCTCGTTGCTATCGGACCTCCTGTCCACAGTCCGATGGCGACGACGATCTGCTCTTAACTCTGGCATGTAAACACTGCTGTTAACACGTCCCGTCCTGGCATGGACGCCGGACAAGTTCAGCGGCCAATGCAGCAAATACCTTCGTAATGCTTACTGATGGAATAAAAGTGATTTCTGGATATCATCTGTAATCTGTGTCCCTCTTCTCTGGCTCCATGTGTGTTTCTCTCTTAAATTTCTTCAGTGCTTTCCTGGATCAACAGTTCGCCCGACTGCATCTCCCATAAGTTCTACAATTCCCTTGTGTTAAAATTTCCAAATGTGATTATTATCACACACACATACACACACACACACACACACACACACACACACATATATATATATATATATATATATATATATATATATATACCGGGTGGTTATAATTAAACTTCCCCTATAAACGGCATCCTACAGCGCAAGCGGGTGAACGGAATGCAACGAAATTTTGTATGGCTATACACGAGATGCTCTAACGGAGTTTCGAAAAAAGAATTTAGTTCCAAAATGTCCACCAGAGGACACTTATTAGGGAAAAACATGAAATTTAACACAATAAACGACCAAAACGGAATACAGAAACAATATTGACATTTTTTGACTAGTTTCTGATCACCTTGTCATCGAACCACATTAAGTAAAGGTAAGGGAGAACCAAAAACAGTTCAGTTTGCAGAAACAAGAACAGATTAGGACGAAATTGCACAAGAGGAACAGTTGTTAATCGTGTCCTGGGACGATGTAGGGAAAGCTGCTCCACGTGACCTCCTTCATTCACCTGCAAAATTTGAAATCGATGGACGTGAGCGCATCTCGTGTATAGCCCATATACGAAATTTCGTTGAATTCCGTTCACCCGTTTGCTAAGTAGGATGCCGTTTATTGGGAAAGTTTAATTATAACCACCCACATGACAACGTCTGGTGTATCGTGGAGGTGTTGCGACGTTGAATCACTTAAAGAACTCCATAACGTTTCATGTGCGAATCCTCACAACTGATCAGTTACGATCTGCTGTTGAACACACTGTCCATAGACTTGAAATTTTGCAGGTGAATGAAGGTGGTCACGTGGAGCAGATTTCCCTACATCGTCCTGGACACGATTAACAACTGCTGCTCTTGTGAAATTTCGTCCTAATCTGTTCTTGTTTCTGCAAACTGAATTGTTTTTGTTTCTCCCTTATATTTACTTAATGTGGTTCGATGACAAGGTGATCAGAAACTAGTCAATAAATGTTAATATTGCTTCTGTATTCCGTTTTGGTCGATTATTGTGGTAAATTTCATGTTTTCCCCGATAAGGCGCCCTCAGGTGGACATTTTGGAACTAAATTTTTTTTTCGAAATTCCGTGAGCGCCTCTCGTGTATAGCCCATATACAAAATTTCGTTGCATTCCGTCCACCCGTTTGCGCTGTAGGATGCCGTTTATAGGGGAAGTTTAATTATAACCACCCGGTATATGTAAGTGCCGTTTACATGTGCCAAAAAGTCCCGGGTCAAAGCAGGGTTGTTTCTTGCTTTCTCACTACTCTTCCCTACGATAGGGAATAATGCAGGGTGGAATTTCGATCCTGCTTCGAACTAGGATAAAACCCGCTAATTACCCATGATGCATTTCGAAGCAGGAAGCTAGTAGTAAACAAACATGGCGGATTTGAACATGTGCAAATCCATGAAAAGGTAGCCAAATTCTTCGACTTCAAAGGATTTCCCTGTTAGCGGGTAAATCCCGGGTATTATTGTTGTTCATGTAAACGCAGCTCTCTCTCTCTCTCTCTCTCATATATATTATTAATTACAGTGGAACCTCGATCGATCGTACCCCGAATCATCGTTTTTATGTGTCATTTATTTCATCCAGTGCCGATGAGGATATTTCTTTGTTATGTTCCCGCAACCAGAGTTTTACAGCATTTGCCGTTTAGTGCAACCGGTTCCTTGAAAAACGATAGATCGAGTTTCTTTGAAATACGATAGATCGTCTAGTGCTCGATATCTTTTTGTTTGAATTTGACTGATTATATAACACTCGTTAAGCCCTATGCGTTCTTATAGGAATTAAATAAATTAATCTCTCCATAGTACCCCCATATTTTACCTCTTTTTTATATCTGATTGTATACAGGAACTAAAATTATCAATATGGAAAGTGATTGCCCATCCTTCAGTTTGGAAAGGGGGTCATGTTTTAAGGCTTTTGTTAAAACCCTAAACTAAGTTGTGTAATAAATTGTTTGGTCGGGGGGATATTGAAAGCAGCCCAGTGGTCAGCTAGATACAGCGACATAGTGATGTATCCTGTGTCGAATGAAATTATATTATTTGGAAATACTATAGAATTTTTGCCCATTTTCTATATTGCTCAACTAACACTTTTTTTCAAACAAAAAAAGCTTCTGTTTGTCCTGCCTCGGAATTTTTATACAATCTATATATATAAAACAGTTCCGTAACTGACTCATTCATTCACCGACTGACTGACTGACTGACATACAACGCACAGACCAAACCGCTGGACCTAAAGGGCTGAAATTTTGCATGGCGATTCTTCTAATAGTGTAGGGGTGCACTAAGAAAGATTTTTCAAAAATTCTTCTTAGATCTTTTTAAATGAAATTTTTAAGCTGTTTTTTAAACTCTTTTAGTTTGCATTTAAAATAATACATTGAGGGTTATAAAATTTATATCACGAGAAAGATCATAAAAATTCCTTCAAAATGAAATTTTTTTCGAATTTTTATCTCCATTTCCTGATTTTTGGTGAATTTTTAAAGATTAACTTTTAGAATTTAATTTATTAAATGCTGGTCACGTGATTACTTTTTCTGCTACTTTAAATAAATTTATCGTCACGTGCGTAACAACTAAATAGACAAAAAAAATATTTTTTCTCTTTCTAATGCAGCAGACGATTAGATATTATCTAAAAAAAATAAATATCCCTTACGATTTTTTTATAAAATATATTTTTTACATTAATTGTATACATTGATCGTCGCATTTATTATAAATATATATATTTATTTTTTTTGGCATTAATTGCATACATTGGCGGTTGTATTTAATTTGAATGTACTCCGTAGCGAAGCACGGGTTTTCAGCTAGTATTTTATATAGAAATCTTCGAAAATTTGATAGTATTTCCCTTGAACAGAATTTCATTTGACCGAGGATAGATCACTATGTCGCTCTTATCTAGCTGACCACTGGGCTGCTTCCACTGTCTTCCTCAAACAAATTGTCACGCAACTTAGTTTAGGGTTTTAGCAAAAGCCATAAAGCATGACCCCTTTCCTAAACTATGGGGGTACTGCGGATGAATAATGCATTTAATTTCGATAAGAACGCTTAGCTCTTGACGAGTGTTACGTAATGAGACAAGTTCAAGCAAAAATGTATCGGGCACTAGACCAGGGGTTCGTAACATTTTTCTTACATCGACCCCTTTTAAAAGAATGATTTTCTTCATCGACTATCTCACATTTATGTCTATAATATGCAGCATACAACGTAATTATAATACTAATAACTAGCCGCTGCGCGACCAGCATGGTCGCTTTTAGTTTTATATTTTCTTTTGCAAAACAACTCAACTGAAAGCAACATATGTAAGGAATGTTACCATTACCTATCATCATAAATATACTTTGTCAAACTTTATTCTCTATAAGGCTGTTTCTAAAACATCGTAATTTAAAAATGTGAATTTCCATTACTTCTGAACATAATTAAATATAAGACTGAGAAACCCAACACCAATGATTTTATAAATTGCACCCCTCTCTGTATGTAATTTTTTTCAAAATTAAGATATCTACACTTTATCATTACATCAAATAAGAAATTGTTGGGGAAAATTTTTTTCACTTAAAAATTGGAATAAAAATTCAGCAAGTACTAAAATATAGCGGGGATTACATCACTCTCTGTATGTACTATTGTTCGCAATTCAGATATCTACACTTAATCATATCAAATAATAAATTGTTGGGAAAATTTCTTCACTTATAAAATGGAGTAAAAATTCAGCAAGCACTGAAAAAAGTGTAGAAAATTAACTGTTACTGGCTGTCGGTTCTTTATTTCGGTGCGTAAATCCATGTTGACAAACGGTTGCATATTGCGGACGGCCGCTAATGTTTACATCTGGTAGTTGCAGCCGTTGCCATTCGGAGTGTAGAAATATCGTCGATTTTTGTGCCGCATACCTACGCGTTTTATATATATAGATTCCACATAAAACACTTAAAAATAACAATTTGACTAAGAATATGAACAAAAAAATTAGAAAAAGTGGTTCATTAGGTTTAGGTTATATTATTTTTGTACTATTTTTATTAAACACAAAAGTTAGATTTCAATTAATGTGGTGGTTGTGCTTGATGCATTGATAGAGTATTTTTAATGTTTGGCCTGAAATTGCTTATCATCGTATAGTCACAATAACTAACATAACGTATATAAATATATATATTTACTAAACAATCTTACTGACTTATATGTAATTATAACATAATATCATTCGACACATATACAAAAGCGTCATGACATTGCACTTTAGATGCGTGGATCACTCCGCCCTATGCAAATCTATATTTATATATATTAAAACGGATATTATTATCTAATAATTACATTCCTAAAAAATTAAATTAAATTTTAAAACAGATAATTTTATCATCGAACCCCAATAGACCCCTGGAATACTCTAGACCCTTTTTAAACTTCCATCGACTCCCAAGGGGTTCACCTGGACCCCGTTGGGAATCCCTGCACTAGACAATTTAACCACGAAACACAATTTCTACACGAAAATTATAGATAAAATATTGCAGGTATTTTTCCATTAAAAAATGACCAAACTCACCTTGACGTAACCGGCGCACCCGTACATGTGATTATACGACACGATTCCGATGTCCAAGAAGTTGACACTGACGAACATACCGACCGGCACGATGACTGTCCACTGAAAGTCGTCACTGTGCTGGTACTGGTGGGGGTATCCAGGGGACGCGATGTCACCGGATGTTCCAGCAATTGTGATACCATGCTCTGAAACGCAGAATTAGTAAGATGAAACACAAAGAAGCTAATATGAAAAATTAATTTATTGATTATTAAACATAATACTGATACATTAAATCTCACTAAACATTTCATACTCATTTCAAGTTTTCATTACTTATTACAACATATTTCGTCAACCTTAAATACTCATTAGCATCAAACATTAAATCTCATTAAACACTCTACACTCATCTCAAGTTATCATTACTTATTACAACATATTTCTTCAACCTTAAATACCCATTAGCAGCAATACAACTTCACACTATATTCTCATTCAAAGAACTAATATTTACTCACATTTAATTCAACACATTGTACCAGTTAACTCGCCTTTACGAATTATCATTTATTATTCGCTAACTTCCATTATCAAATTACTTTATCATCGCGCTCTAAATTAAGTTATTGACGGCTACGCTATGAGAAGCAATGACGTTAATATGAAAAGGAAACACAAATGACGGTACCTCGACATATGATTACTGGATCACTTTTGTGGTCATCTGGCACTCGTAATGACGAATTTCGCTGCACTATCATCGCACTGGAAAGAGGGAACTCTCTTCGTAGGATACAGGGCTCCTTCAATCATTGTAGACACTCTGTACAGGAAATTGGGGCACTCTCTTCGTATGGTACAGGGATCCTTCAATCATTGCAGACCCTCGGTACAGGAAACTGGGGTGCTCTCTTACTCGGGCTCTTTTGCATGGGCCACGGCTTACATTACTCTCGTCGGGCGTGATTCGTACGTACTAGTCAGGTTGATACACCTTCTGTCTCTAACTCCTAACTCTACTTCCTTTTGCCTCTTCTTATTTCATATTATTTTTCACTTATTAATGCTGGCTCCGACTCTTCCAATTCCATTGGCCATATTATTATCATGTCATCGCAATTCGTCCGTGGCTGCCTCTTCTCAATCCCCTTTTCACCAATGCGCATCTAGGGCGGGATTTATAAAATTTTCCTACTTCCTTAACTTTTCCCATGCTCCGACATCACCGAGCAGGGCGGTATGTTCTATAACCATCATAAATTTAGCCTTACCCTTCTTTTCTTCTATTCGTTGCAATTCATTCCCCAGAACTTTTATCTTATACTTTTAAATTAATTTTGCGTTACGTGCATAACAACGAAATAAATTGACAAAAATAATATTAAAATACAGTAAAAGATTAAATTTAACTTCTAGACTAATTGAGAGGGAAGTTTTTTAAGAATTTAATTCAAAATAGCGTGATTTAAGGATATTAAACATACAAATTAATTGCATACATTGACCGTTGTATTTAATTTTATATATATATATATATATATATATATATATATATATATATATATATATATATATATATATATATATATATATATACATACACACACACACACACACTCGATTCTCTTTTTGCAAGGGTGATACGTTCCAGAGACTAACGTAAAAAAAAGATGGAAAAAATAGCGAACATATAAAAATTGCATATACGTTCCATCCAAGTATAATTGATAAAAAATTGTTAATTTTCATATGAAATTTGAATACGATCGACTGAACTCGAATAAATATGTAACAGGAAATCCAGAATCTTATTTTAATTACGTTTATACGGGTTATTTTTTAAATTGACAAGGTCGGCAGTCAGAAGTGGTTAAAAGTAAATTGAATTTAATTTTATTTATACATGCGTACATAAAACGTAATCATTCAGCCATTCAGTGTCACCACTAGACAATAAACGCGCACGTTTTCTATCGTTTCTTCGGAGGCGAAAAATCACGGTCGTCACTGGAGCTATTGAATGGCGATATATCTACAAGTGTATCTAGCATAAAATTAATATCTTGTGTTTGTTTTGTTTCACTGGTTTTCAATACAAATTCGGTTATCAGGCGATGTGATTTAGTTTTAGTCAGTTCTTTTTATGATTCTTCATATAGTTCGATAATCACATTGAAATCACGTTGGAATGGCTCACGTTGGAATGAGATAAATTAATATATTTCAATCAATTACCGTTACAGATCACTTTGTCGTATTGCTCGTCCAAGATTTATTTATTAGGGCGTGATTATTTGGGGTAGTACATTTGTTGTTATTTTAGAAAGAGGTAGTTGGGTGCGTTGTGTTAGATTTATTTGTTTTTAACTCAAAGTTCTGGACGTGATCAGCAATGACGAACAAAATTTGAAAGATAGCTAAAACCTAAACTAAAGAGGAAACTTTTCATTCATTTTACGCTGAAAACACCAACCGTGATAATTAAAACAGACAAATAGTTAATTTTAAACTAAACTTAATTTATTTACAATATTTTACATTTTATGCATATTATTTCAATGATAAGTTTCGTAAGCACACTTAGCCATACACAAAATCAGTTTCTCGTCCTTTAATATTTTTATTCAAAATTACTTTTCAAGGAAAATAGGGAGCACACGACAAAATAACCAAAACTCAAAATACTTATTCAATGCTATTTCTTATATCAAATTTCTCCTATTCTGACCGTAAACAAAACTTATTTGAAACAACCAAAAACAAAAAGGATTGAGCTAATCAATAAATTGTGCCACTGACTCGGTTCCGTTGATATTTAGCAGATTGTTGGTTCGGCTGACTCTTCTAGAAGGGGTCTGTTGAATCCTTCCTTCGCTGGGCCGGGGGCAAACACCTCTTGTTTCTCCTTCGCTTAATATTTCTGGGACCACTACACCACTCACTCTACTATTATTTTATATTTTGCAATGAAACTTAGCAAGGATGTGTGGGGAATTCAAAACTCGACCCAACGCAGTAAATTACACACGGGAACGTAAGCTCTACCCGCTACGCAAAATCTCAGGAATAAAACGGGGAACCGCAGCTCGACCCGCTTCACAGAGTCTGAGACTCGAGAAAAGAGAGAGTTTTTTAAATTTTCAAACTCCCCAATTTCTACTTTAAAAACCCTTCTTCTTTCTTGTCTCCTCCTTCTTATGACTTCTCATCCATTCCCGATTCTGCAACAATCTCATTCGCTTGTTTAACTCCAACATTATTTAATTGGCCAGCCCTGCTTCACAAACGTACGCCCACACGGGTCAGCTCGCAACAACCTCCCAAGACGCTTGTGGTTTAACTTCTCATGCCGCCTGTTGTAAATCCTTTCACAATGCTTATTGTTGTTTAGTGTCAGCTTCGGCTACAACCTCGCCTATCTTGTCTGGTGATCAAACCCCCCACGTTCACCGCCGCTTGCAAGAATCTATGCATTTGTCACATCAAACACAGGACCGCTCCGCTCTGTAATTATCGTCTCTCTCAGCCGGCGTTTCCAATTTTATCAAATAAATGTAATGATGACAGCCTTCGATCGACTTAACCTTTTCATATTTTTATGACATTTTTGCATATTCAAAGGCGCATCATTACACACTTAAGAACAGGAACGAGTTCTTTTCCATTATTTTTTGAATATTACTTGTATCAGCTCGTCAAAGAGTGTTTCAGAGGACATTTTTATTCATCAGCCCCATTTTGAAAATCCTTGAATATTTTACAATCTTTTTTATTTTGGCTTAGAACCGCAATATCAAGTTAGGGCTATTTTTCAAAAAATCTAAACGGTTGTGCAAATGAATTAGCCCTTCTCTAGCTGAAGGATTCCCGCAATGATGTTAGAACTGAACCCATTTGTCGTCTAAGCGTAAGAATGCGTATACCAGGAAATATAAACTAAAATGGGCTGTAGATAAAATCTCAGGCAATTCATGATTTATTTATTTTCTTTTCGGGATGATATTTCATCAAATCCTGCAATTTGTTGATATCATATTTTATTTGGAAAGTCACCAAAATATTATGGCTAACCTAAAATATCCCCAAAGGGTAGCTAATATTAACTTCAGCCTAAAAAATTCTATAATAGCTTACCCATGGTCCAATTTTAAGAAAACCTGTTTAATTCTATTTCTACTCATTTCGAGCATATCATATATTCTAAAATGTACGGTGCTAATTTTACCATTTTTAATTACAGATAAACAAAATTTTTGATTGTATGGATAAAAATACTTTACTTTCTTCACTGAAATTATATTTATGATAACAAATAAATTGTAATAATTATGGTACACTACCCGTGCTAATGCACACAATATATGATATGCACACTTTCAGTTTTTCAATTGTATAGTTAAAAATATTTTATTTTCTTTATTGAAATTACGTTTATGATAACAGATAAATCGCAATAATTCTGGTACCCTACATTTCTTCCCGTGCTAATGCATGCAATTCATCTCCGAGACACCCTAGATTTCAAAAGTACCTCAGATAAGAATAACCGATATACTCAAAATGTTTGCACTTACGGAGTTCGTAGTGAGCCATGAAACCGGGCGATGTACCGATGTCATCCGATCTAAACTTGATCCAAAGTTTGTGCGCCGCAGTGACGTTGTTGGGAATGCTGTTGCCGCAGTATTTGCCGATCAGAGGGCCGGATGCATCGTTCTCGTGGATTTCGACGTAATCCGAATTGCAGTAATCGCTGCTCTCCAACTGGAAAGATCTGAAGTAGAACATGATGCGTCAATAGAGTATTACGAGCGCAATGGAAAAAATATTAATCATGTCTCCGACAACTGTATTGGCCATTTTTCGACAGCTCGTATCTCAGGTGTAAACACTTTAGACGAGCAGTGCTGGATGCGGAGCACTAAGGTACATGAAAGATGTATGCTACAAGAAACACCGAGATTCAAAAGTTCAAGACTGTATTACTGACATGGTATAATAGTGTGAAACCATATACTTAAAATTCACTTTAGAACTTAAAAAGGCTACTAGTTTCGGACTAAAACGTCTTTCTCCTGTTCTTGATATTCTCGCGTTATGCTTCTCGCCTTACCGAAAAAGAACTACGAACCTATCAATCCAAACCAATGGGCTGGCTTTCGGTACCAGAGTTTGTGAAGTCCCACTCTTGGCATGGACGTTTGTAGCCGTTCGGAATAGGCTTTAAGCTGTAGGTTCCGGTCTAATTAGCCCTCGTGTAGCAAAAATGGACTGTAGCGCTCCAAACAAAACCAAAACGATAGGCAGTTTTTGAATTCTGTCCTTGTTTTTAAGAAGCCATTATTAACAGATCTCAAAACAAAACAAAATTTCATCGTGTTAACTTGTTTTGATTTTCCTTTCGATCGATATGAAGCATGTACCGAGTAAGTAATCGACTAAGGCTAAATGTAAGTAAACTTTCTCAGGCAGAAAACTAGACTAATATTCAAATACAGTCGCTATTCACTATTCCGCAATTGTGAGATGGAAATAGCAATGGACCAGAACTCGCTTTTGTTTACGACCATAATGTGCATTTTCATTCAATATTAAAGCAGGGGCGCGGTGGCCCAGTTGGCAAAGGCAGCGGGCCGGTGATCTGAACGTCTCTGGTTCGATGTCGGTAGCTGAAAAATCCACCGCCGAATACACTAATGGTGGCTGGTGCACGACAAATCTGTCGTGGCTGCAATGTCCTTCAACGTCTCAAAACTGACCTCTGGATGTCCGGGGTCGAGTGCACCGGTGTCGTCACTTGACTCGGCTCAAAATTACGGGACCGGTCCTCTATCTAAGTCGGACTCCGACCCTTATGGTGCTATTCAAAACCGGAGCTGCACCATTCTGCCCAATAGCCTTAGGGACTTGATCTGATTTACTGACGATCAAGGGGCGTAAGCTACAGCAACAATAAAGCAGTAATTTGGTAAATGAATTCTACAACAGCAATCTGAACGGTTTAAAAGTAACCATTGCTTATATACGCTTCAAAGACGTGAAGTCACTGTCTTCGTAAAGGAGTACATGGAGGAATAGGTACTTCTACATGTCCCTTATCAACTCTTGAAAAAGGGGAAATCGAAACGTTCATTGTAAAACAAACATATTACATAAGTTCGAATGGATATGCAGGCCGAAACTGTCGTGGCTTTGCAAATTGAGGTTAAACACATTTCCTCGAGTAAACTGAAATTACTTACATTTTCTGCCCATCGTTTTTCAAGTAGTTGCATCAAGCTGCCTTATACACGATTTCAAAAACATTAAAATTGTAAAATAAGTCTGTTGTAAACATAATATTTCAAGAAGTTTAAAAAGACAAATACCAGTAAAATAGTACAAGGGAAAACATGTTTAGGTAATGAAAAGTTTGCACCGACTCACTGGAAAGTGAGGTGTAATTTACTGCCAGCTGACGCCTCTATGGTCCAGACACACTCCATCTCCATGTCATAGTTGGTGGGATAGCCAGGACTAGCGAAAGAACCCGCTGCAGAAGTGAAGGTTCCTCCACAGTCTGAAAGGGGAACGCAATGGGCAAATTAACACAAATTTCGTCGAATTTCTTGCACAAGCGTACACTGAGGATATCATATTTGATACTGCATTACAGCAGCCTACATCGTACGGTGGTTAGTGTAACGAGCTTCCATAGAGTAGGCTCGGTTTTGAAACCTGACAAAGGCATGGAAGTTCTCGTGCTGTACTCCCATGTACTCCCATCTAAATCAGTGGTTCGGGAGAACCAAAGAAGTGGTCCGCAAGTCAGCAGTGATAAAAAAAATGGGTTTAGTAGTTTTAAAGCGACCGTGAATTTAAAAAAAAAATCGAAATGGAGAACAAAATTCTTCGGAATTTTTTGTTCAAATTTTAAAAATTCCTGTATTTTTTTTCATTTCCTGACGTTTTAAACCTGGAAAAAAAGCATTTTCTGCTCAATTATCCCTCATATATTTGCTGTAAGCTGCGGAGTCACAGCGTCGAACTTATTTCCCGGCAAGTAAAGCAAATGTTAACTGAAAAATCTCATCCATCTTTAAATTTTCATAGGCTGTTATGTTTGCTATTACGCTTTCTTATACGTTAAATTTGTTGTTGTTATTAGGTTTATTTGTAACATTTTTATAAAAGCTGTTTATCACAGATCGTTTGTTTATTTAGAAAATGAAACCCATTTCTGCCTCTAAAAGAATTGGTTGAGAGAGGGTCCTCGAGGAATTTTTCTTTTGATAAGTGGTCTCTGATCAACAAAAGGCTAAGAACCACTGACATAAATGGTGGTCCTCTGATAAAGAAGCCAACGAAAGTGCGCTGGGAAATACCAAAAAGGCAGGCGTGTGGCACGTTAGAAAAAAAATTATGTTGTTATAAGTTTAATATTTATCGGTGTCGAAAAATCTATGCTTATTTCCTGTAATATCTGAACATTTGAAAGACAACACTCTAAAGTGAAGAGGTCCTCTCTTCACTGCTTAGTTTCTGACGTAATCTAGTGTGTTCTCGTCGAAACGGTATACATTAGGTTCTTGCAAGTGATACCAAGTTTCAGGGTGGAGTTTCAAAGGGACGTTTGCTTGTCATTCCAAAGTTATACATAAGTCATATTTAAAATTACAGATGCTAAGTTTCAAAGATCACACATAGCTCGTGAGCCTCCAAGCAGTGGGCATGGGTTCAAATCCCGAATACAGCAAGCTCGTTACCGTGTTTTCCCCTCATAGGGAGCAGCTGACTTAAATGTTACTCTCATAATAAAGTAGCCAACCCTGGCAAGGTGTATAACAAAAAGAAAATGCCTCACAAATGTCTCCGCATTAGAGGGGGGAAAAGTTTCAGAATTCACTGCCAAGAGACAAGTATCCTAGAGTTCCATCCCCATCTTAAAGCTACATAAACTATTTGCCATCTACTTTAACTATTTTAACTTACCATAGAGGGGAACCTTTCTTAGATCCGAGGTCTAGAATGCACGGTTACATAGCCATTTATTAAATATTTGTGACGTTACTTCATCACTATAAAATTCTCTTCTTTCACGCTCACACTTACGTACAAGAGTATATGGGTCCGACAAGCAACTTGCTTTTTAAAGGCAATTCGTGATCTCAATTAGAATAAAAACCACCAACTTACGCTGCGATAACAGTCCGTAGACAGCTCTGAAAATCCCACCGTTCATGAAGCGGACGTGCAAAATACTGCCCCTGGAAATGATGGCTGGCGGCAGACGATGACCGCAGTACTGTCCTATCATTGGCGAGTCTTCCATGTCTCCGTCGTACACGAGGAGAGACCCGTACGAGCAGTTGCCCTGGTCGCGCATGTTCAAGTGAGTCACTGTGAGGCTAACTTTCTCCCCTAAAGTATTGAAAACGCCATTGTATGAGTGCGTTGAATAACACAGAAAGTTAATGAAGCATTTCATATCTATACATATAAAAGCCAAGTGCCACTCACTCACTGACTGACTGATCACTACATCTCTGGAACCATAAAGCCTAGGAACCTGAAATTTTGCATGGTGGTTGCTGTAATGTCCCATGTATTCACTAAGAAAGTTTTTAAATGCAAATTGTTAATGGTGTTAATAGGGGATTAAGCTCAATGAGTTCAGAGAAGGTGGGATAGGGTACGATCCCCCCAGATGTTGCCTCTGGGCGTGATCGGTCAAAACTGAGGTGGTAACTAGTTAAGACGGACTCCGACCCTTGTCGTGCTATTTAAACCGGAGCCGCACACTTCAGCCCGAAGGCTATATGGACCTGGTTTGGAACTTTCAGCCACGCGGCATTAGAAACAACAACAACAACAGAAAAGGATAAAGCCCCGAAAATTAAAAAAATATATATAACTTTATTTAATGTTGTATCACGGTCGTTTATTTACAGGATGAAGTCCTCTGATGAATGACAACACTGATGTTGTCTGATGAATGACAACTCCGAAAGTAAATTGAAATGAAATGCACCAAATTACAGAATTGATGGTACAAATGCATTCCGTTGTGAAGCACGGGTATTTAGCTGGTCTTACAATAAGCTATATAAACCGCGACTCATTGGAGGATCGATTATTTGGAATTTCTAACACCTAACTTGTGTAATACCAGTAACAGAAACATGCAGCTTCTTAAAATCCCCAAGTGTTTTGTATTTTTATTGTATATTCTTATTATTTTAACCTAGGATATTTATTAATTATTTTTAGTGGATTTTAAGAATCTGTGTGTTTCTGTTACACTATTTAAGGTACATGATATCTTGCACTAAAATGAGTAAATCAAATCAGGGGAGAGAAAAACCTCCGCAGCTCCGAATGACTGACAGGAACATTCGAATCAGACTTCTTTCTTTTTTTGCTAATTATAGTGGATTATTAAGGTTTCCTCTATTTCCCTCACCGTATAAAGGCTGTGAAAATCTCCAACTAATACCAATATTGCTCCGTAAGAAAATTGAGGGCCCGTTCACATGGAATCCGACAGCGCTGAAGATTCCGTTGGCACTGATTGGTTAAATGGGTCAATTATTGGTATATGATTGGTTAAAAAAATTTACGCTGACGGATTCCGTGTGAACAGGCCCTTAATCCGTTTGCACACGAGACTTTAATAATATGTTGAGGAATTAATAATTATTTTTAATCGATAATTATGAGAAATAAGTTGTGATGGCGGCGGGCCCTCTGCTTAACCCCCGGTATATTATATATAAAATTTGGTGAAGTTTCTTTTCAGTTTTGAATGTTTACCAGAGGCGAGTTCAGGTAATCAATCAAGAGGCGTGCCAGCTCTCTGGTAAACAGGTGACAACCAGGACCGGATGTGCAAATGGTTTGCTGGAAGTGTTTCCGGAGGTATGCAGGGGAACCGGTTTTGGACTGGTGTTCGTCTGGGCAGGAGAGAGCAAGCTAGCGTCGTGACAGGTCAGACAGAGAGAGACAGGGGTCCGGCGTGGATGTCGATTTTGTCTCGGACCAGCGTTGTACGTGTGCAGAGAAGCCACGTGGAGGCGACTGTGATTTGTTTGGCGGAGCGCCTTACAGAGGTGAATTAATTGATTTGGCTGGAGGCCATGCATGCACTGGAGGTGCAAAACTCATATGGAGTTAATGTAAATATGTAAATACGCTAAAGAATAAAGGTGCTTGTTTTACGTTCCTTAATCCAGCGTATTCTCGGTGATTTCTGAGGGAACTGGGTGGCTAGGAATTAGCCATAGTTCGGCGCGCTATCGAAATAGACTGGGCAGTGAAGACGAATTGCACCCAGTATATGATAAAGTACTATGTGCACAAAAACGGCGCATCTGACAACAAAATTTGCCGTAAAACGTCACTTAGTCGGTGTTTAGAAGTTTGACGTCAACAAAACTCGTTTTCCAGAAAGTTTGAGAGTTGAACCGTAAACTTCCAAAAATGACGCTATAGGGGTGCTGTTTTTGTGCGGCTGACTTGTAACGTAACGTTGTAATGTAATGCTCGTGGCGAGCTTTTCGTTACAAGTGTACCTAAGTTTCTTCGCGAATGCTCGTTTTGAATGCTCGGCTCGAAAGGTGTTCCACTTCCGTCAGATCGGCTTGACCTGCCCTTACTTGTAATAGTATAACAACCAAAGGGATTCACGGAAATAGGTTCGGCTCGGATTACTCAAGCTATAGCTATTATTTCTATCCTAATGAAATATAAAAAGCACAAATATACTCACCTATTTCTGATGCGTATAAAATCCAATCGCAGGAGGTTTGGTATGTCAGCATGTCCGGATAGTGGAGCGAAGTTATTTCGCCACCATTATCTACCAGAAGACGTCGTCCACAGCCTGTGAGAGATTAAAAAAAAGTGGGAAGGGACTGTAAAGTATTTGTCCAGTAACAGCCACCTCAAAGTCCCTACAACGCGGACAGCCGTGTTGACGTCGCTGTGATGAGTAGGGATACGCAATTTTCGTATTTACGAAATGGATGCGAATAAATGCGATATGAGCGAATAAATGCGAAAATTATTTTTTACTATTTTTCGGCGAACGGCTTTTTAAGCGAAATTTGGTAATAATAGTAATAATTTATAAACATAATTGAATCTCGTGGGTGACGTATTTATAAAAGAGTTCAAAGAATTGAATTCCATTGTGGCCAAGACAAAGAAAGCTTTTTTGCACTCCGGAAAAATGAAAAGTGCATATTTAGGGTATTTGAAAGAAAACACACCTCGACTGACAGCAAAACTCTACTCCATGCCTGTTGAAACTAGGTGGAATTCTTGTTTCAAAGCTGCCATTTATTTAAATGAATATTTGGAACATATTGTTACGTTTCTTAAAATATTGATGTTAATAACTCCAGTACTAGCCTCCTAAAAGAAGCGTAAGAAAATTAAATTCAGGCTCGTAAAATTCCAGTTCAATTCACTTTTGTTTCCGAGTTCTGTCCTAAAATTTTCAAATTAATGGATAATATTAGAAGAATCTAAATATCCATTAGCCCACGCTTTGTGGAACAATTTAGTAGATTTAAGAACGTCTCTTGAGCGCCAAAAGGTTATTTGGTGAAAAAAAACAGAAATCATTACGACTAATGAGAATGGTGAAATCGATCAGGAGCTCAATATTATGCTGAAGACAGCAGCAGAGAACAGTTTAAACAAAATTACTCTACACATAACGACATACAAAGCAACAGACGAAGTCTATCAACACATTGGCAGATTGTTTTGTCCATCAGTAGTCGCGGTCACAAAATCTTTAAATACAAATTTATTATTAGAAAAATTCTGTAAACTTCCAGTTTTTAAAGAAATACAACGGGATGAGCTCATCTATGGATACAACCACTTTCCCAGACAGCTACGTAAAGAAGTCAACCAAGAGAACTTCTGTTGATGTTATACAGATATTAATTGTAACGAAATGCTACTACCTTAACTTTGCAAAGGCAGCTGTATAAAGCTTCTATAGTCCCGCTAACAGCGTAGATGATGAGAGATATTTTGGTATGCACAACATATTAATTAATGACAGAAGGCAAAGATTAAGGAAGAGAATGTGGAGACTTCTACAATGTTAGCTTTTAAGTAAGAATTTTGATACTTGCCTATCTAAGTAAGAAAAGTTGTGATTTTTTTTAATAAATGCGAAATTTTTAACTGTATATTTTTTCCAAATAAATACGAAATTTTTTAATTTATATATATTTTTTGCAAATAAATGCGAAATTTTATATTTGTATTTATTTTTATTTTTTGAGAAATTTCGATATTTTTTATGAGAAATTTACGTACCCCTAGTGATGACCTGGTCGCAATCACAGCGGTGATCGATAACTGACGTTAAAAGCTAATCCCTATGGAACTCTGACAAGAAACTCTGAAAAATGGTCCCCGTTCCCGAAATTCCTTCTTTTTCCTTGGAATGGGAAACAAAGACAGATCTCGAGATCTTCCAGAGAGTACAGTCTCCCAAACACATTTTATATCTAAACCTCCACAGTATCTTCCGAAAGTCCGGGAATCTATGCTTTTATTTCATAAAGAGCCCATTTCTATAGTTTACGGTACTTCCTTAAAAACATCTAACCTCGAGGTACTTTAGAATTCAGTGAAGTACACTTTGAGTTAACAGCATATTCAACCTTTGACGCATATGGCATATAGTATAGCAGAGGGGGGGGGGGCTCAGGGATTAAGATATCCCCCTGCCGAAATTCAGGTATTTCATGTATTATCACAATGGTATTAACCAAATAGGAACTTTACCTGAGAGGGGAGAGGGGGGGAGGTAGAAGGCGGCAGGAGACAACTGTCTAGTCCGAAGACGGTACATTCCCCTCGAAACCCCTTCTCGTTTGTAAAGAGAAGAATAGAGCTCAGGAAAATGACTGCCCATGCATTTCATTTTCATTAACTACACGTGAAATATTACCTTTCAGTTTATTTTCAGTTTTTAACAGTTCTTTTTGTTTAAATTGTTTTATATCATATCCTAGATTATATCTGTTTACAGAGATAGCTAAGGAAGTTGTGCACGTGGCCGAAGCCTTTGTATATAGACTCTGCACACGAGCGATCCAGTGTCGTTGCGGCACCGCAGTTGCGATCAGGCATACATAGAGTTGAACGACGCCTACGTCCGTGTGAGTCGGTAGGTTCAACTCTATGTACTGCCTGATCGCAACTGCGGTGCCGCAACGACACCGGATCGCTCGTGTGCACCGAGCCTTAGTGGGGAATATTCTAAAAGAGTGATAAAGTAGGAGGGCTTTACTGAATCTGACACTGCATTTCCTGTGATTCCCTTATTTTTCTCTACATAACCACTTCAACATCATGATCTGTACTTACGAACGGCATAAATGTTTTCTGCAATATGTAGACCGCAATAAATCAAAGTGGAAACTTTGCTTTATTGCGGTCTATAACCATCCACCTACAACCTCTGGTCTTCCCCACCTTGAAAGTGAACGTTCTGACCCTCCACCCCTAAGCCTAAAACATAAATTCTGAAAGAAGAAAATTTGTGAGTTGAGAATAACCAAGGCGCATGTGTTAACTACACAAGTTTATGAGCGCGATGCAGTTGTGGTCCAGGCAGCCAAAGAATGGTCCGGTTTCTAGTAGCGCCGACTATGAAAGAAGCCTACATTAACAGTAAACAACACAACGGTTCTATGTTGTTTACATCACTATCTCGTGGCAATCATAAAATAATAAGTCAAAAAGTAACGAAAATATGATAACTATCATACCTGATTGCTAAATTCGATTTTTATTTTCACAAGCCTTGTTAAGTACACTTTATATGTATTTTTCACAAACCATTCGTGTTGAGAACCAGTCCACTATATCATGTAAGAGAATCTCATCATCTGAAAAGCATGCTTTACAAACGTGTTGAATCAAGATACCTTTATCCTATTTAAAACGCCAGTTAAATGAATGCACCCTTGAACATTTAATACAACCAGAAACAAAAATTTTCTCCTATCGTTTACGAGTTTGAAAATAAGACGCTGGGAAATAAAATATTGCGAGAAATTTAACCTTCTAAGCGTTTTGAGACGAATTTTTCTGTTACTTAATTTTGCTTGAAAAACTTTTGACATGCTTTTTTCCATCTTTCGGCTTAAAGTTCGAAAGCTTCTGAGACAGTCCATTCACTTTTGAGTATCAAACGAAAATATAATAAATCTGTCAGAAACGCTTTTGAAGTAGGTAGCAGAAAAGTGCGTCTCAGATGCTTACAGGTTTGGATGTTCATCCTCCATCCCGCAGACCGTACTTACTCGTTTTGTAGCTAGCCTTGAAACCTTTAGCGACACTGATGCCATCCGCCACCAACCTGACAAACATTTGGTTACTAGTTGAGAACAGGGGCTCCTCTGGCTTTGTTCCGCAGTGTTTAAGCAGCAACGGAGCGCTGCTGTTACTTCCATCATGAATCTACAAATTAGATGCAAATTTTAGGCTTGACTTCTCAAGTCAGTCAACTGGACACAAAGGTAACAAAATTATGTACAGTCTTATCCCAACAAATATTTACAGTAATTATACATGAGAACTTTAAATTGCAAACAAAAAGATTACTCTCCTTCCTCAAAACCGAGAGATTACACTCTCTTTCAAATAGCCCCCGGAAAATCTTTCAAAAATCTAGAGAGTACATTCTCATTTAGATTCCCTCTGAATATCTTTCAAAAACTGAGAGATTACACTCTCGTTCGGATCGCCTCCGAATATGTTTCAAAAACTGAGAGATTACACTCTCGTTCGGATCGCATCCGAATATCCTTCAAAAACCGAGAGATTACACTCTCGTTCGGGTTGCTTTCGCATATCTTTCAAAAACCGAGAGATTACGCTCTCATTCGGATTGCCCCCGGATATCTGTCAAAAACCGAGAGATTACGCTCTCATTCGGATTGCCCCCGGATATCTTTCAAAAACCGAGAGATTACGCTCTCATTCGGATTGCCCCCGGATATCTGTCAAAAACCGAGAGATTACGCTCTCATTCGGATTGCCCCCGGATATCTTTCAAAAACCGAGAGATTACGCTCTCATTCGGATTGCCCCCGGATATCTGTCAAAAACCGAGAGATTACGCTCTCATTCGGATTGCCCCCGGATATCTTTCAAAACAGAGAGATTACGCTCTCATTCGGATTGCCCCCGGATATCTTTCAAAAACCGAGAGATTACGCTCTCATTCGGATTGCCCCCGGATATCTGTCAAAAACCGAGAGATTACGCTCTCATTCGGATTGCCCCCGGATATCTGTCAAAAACCGAGAGATTACGCTCTCATTCGGATTGCCCCCGGATATCTTTCAAAAACCGAGAGATTACGCTCTCATTCGGATTGCCCCCGGATATCTGTCAAAAACCGAGAGATTACGCTCTCATTCGGATTGCCCCCGGATATCTTTCAAAACAGAGAGATTACGCTCTCATTCGGATTGCCCCCGGATATCTTTCAAAAACCGAGAGATTACGCTCTCATTCGGATTGCCCCCGGATATCTTTCAAAACAGAGAGATTACGCTCTCATTCGGATTTCCCCCGAATATCTTTCAAAAACAGAGAGATTACGCTCTCATTCGGATTGCCTCCGAATACCTCTGAAAAATTTTCTGATCGCTGTTTTCTAACTATACACTACTAAATGCATGTTTTCGAATTCTGATTTTTACATCCGAAATTAGACTGTTAATGTTTTTTAGGATTCATCGCATCTTTAAAAGGATAAATCTAAACTTCCTTATGGGCCCAAGGCATCATAGTGGGTAGCGCGTCAGAATTCGGCATTGAGTGAACTCGGCTCGAATCTCTACAAGCGCCATTGTATGCTCTCGTGTTTAAGCCGGGTATTAAAAAGTTCAATATGTAGGCCAAAAAGTCCTTCCGTGCGATTTATAGGTGTGAGAGGAGCTCACGAACCCACCAGATGTCTCTCCTGGGGTTCCTTGGTCACAATTGTCGTAGCTCTGGGCCAAAAGTCGGCCCTTGAAGTGCCAAATAACCGAGAGCGAAACAGAAACCGCCTCTCTTCAAGGTTACTGTTTCGCTCTTGTAACGGACTTGTTTAGGATTTATCCAGCCAAGGGGCATAAGTAACATTTTTTTTCTAATGGTTAGGAGAACTGAGCCTAGGCTGTTCTCCGAGTGGAGCCTGAAACGTGAGACCACTTCGCCGCATGCGTTGCCCCGGGTGCACCACAGGGAGTGGGTCCACACTGCACCCGTTTGATGGTCCGCGAATTTTGAGCCGAGTCAAGTGGCGGGACCAGACCACATGACCCGGCACCCCCAGAGGTAATTTGAGAACTTCGAGGACATTGCAGCCACGCCCTATTTTACGTGCCCCGGCCACCATTAGTGAACACTGCGGTGGATTTTTGTCAGCGACCGGCCTCGAATCCGCAACCCTCATATCACTGGCTCGACGCCTTTGCCAACCGGGCCACCGCGCCCTGGCATAAGTAACACACAAAGAAGCTTCCTTGTAGGACATCTCCAGGAAATTTTGTTCAGAGTTCTTTGTTTCAGTTATTATTAAATTGACCCCAGGATATTTATACGGAGTAAAAATTATTTTTATAAGTCCCCTTTAGCAAAATGTACGTTAAAAATAAACGACTTTATTTTGCCTGTAAATGCAATTCAATGTTTAATAATTTATTTTTTCATAAAACTTACAAACAAATTATTTTGAAATCTCTCCTTTTAACAAAAGCAACTAGTCCATAAATTATGCAAAATGGAGGTAACGCTTCAGCAGTTATATCAGTATTTAACATAAGTTGGCGGCGTCCCAATACTCACCGCCACGTATCCTTGACTGCAGTTGACAGCTTCGGGCATTTCAAATTCAATGAAGTGGAACTTGACCCGGCCGATGGAGGAAACTTCTATCAGGTATTCGCACTCGTCGTCTTTGGAGAAAGGGTCGGGGAAGTTAGGCGACATGATGGTGGCCTCGTCGGCAGTGAAACGGCCACCACAACCTGAAGGACAAACCAAGACTTTGATCTCAAACGACACACGAGTCGAACGTGCGGTAGACTTGACACAGATTATTCGACGACATGCGACATAGTTACCCATCTCAATCATAAATATAGCGTTGTGTTATACAGCATTGAATGGTTGCGGACCATCCGATTTCGGGACCCCCTACCCTAATTTTGGCTTGAATCACGTGACCGGTGGTGGTGGGGGCTATTTTTAGATCAGAAAAGGACAGTCGACCAAGATTGTGATGCAGTGTACTCCACAAAGAAAACCCATTCTTGTGTGGTGAGGATGTAAGTTGTGCATAATTATAATACACTTTGCGTATTTAGAAAAGAGCGTACGTATCGTGTCATTATTGTGTATGATCTCATTTTACCTACGAATAAAATGCTGGTAATAATCACTGAACAGAAGCTCTGGCCTGCGAACGATATTGACAGCTAGTGAGTGGTTAACGAATTATTTAGATTAAGAATTTTAACCTACCTGATGCAAGATGAATGATTTTGTGGGCATATTTGTGAGACAACGTTGTCAGTCGCGTTCGTTCTTTTAATACGAAATATATTTTATTACTATTTTTTGCCATGTTTTTATTAACTTGCTTTCTTGTTTGTTTGTGTGTATGTTTGTCCCTTACAAATCATGCAATCGATCTTTAACTAACTTACCGACTAACTAGACATTTGAAACTTTTAGAATAGCTCAGAACACGATCACAATTCATTTTTTTAATACTTTTAGCCATCTTAAAGCAAAATTAAATTAATTTTCAGTTATTTTCAGTTAATTTTATTTTGTAGACTTGTGCAGCCATCTATCGGCCGGGACGGGAACGAAAAGTTTAACGCAAGTTAACTTTCAATTAACTTCATTTACTTTCAAGTGGATGGGATAATTCATCAAAAAATTTTAAAAAAGTATTTATTAATACATAGAATTGTCGAGTTTATATGATTTAACAGAAAATTTAAAAACATGGCATATAAAAAGTTCTTTTTATCTTGTAATTATTTCTTTTTACTAATGCTTTAGCTTCTTTGCTTGAATGGATAACGTAGAAAATCTGGCGATGGTCAAAGGTGTACAGATAAAAATTTGAAGTTTTTATCAGAACATATGACACGAATATGAATTTTTTTAAACATAAACAGAAATGCCATAAAGTTTATCATGTTCACGTAATAATTTAATATATTTATTTATTAGTATTGCATAGGCTTTAAATCTTGCAAAGATTATTCTTGAAAATTATCACATTTTTGTTACGCTGCTATATGAATGAGGGCGTAGCGGCTGTAATTAACACCCCTTGAGCTATTCCGAAAATGCTTTCAAGGTGTCTTGATATTCAGGCTTCTAAATATTTTGAAATTACTGACAAGTTATAGTTGCTTGAATTTAAATATAATAAAACCATTTCAAGACGTTGAAATTAGTTTAGTACTCTTGTCATATCGTATTGAAAATGAATGTTAAAACGGCTATTTACTTTTCGAAAAGTTGTACAACTGACGATGTTTCATTCCTCACAGTTTTGCTTAATGTTTAAGGGGTCCGGGACACATTTTAAATTTTTTTTTATTTTTTGAGTTAAAATTCTGAATTTTTTTGTGATGTTTAACCATTGTAATGACTTTGCGCCTCTTTCACACCCGGAATTCCTGAGAGAGCCTAACGGCAAGACGTCCATTATCAATCTACCGTATTCATCGGTGACAGTCGCTTTGTCACCAAGTTGTGGCAGACGCCGCGTCGCCATCGGACAATTAGGAAGCCGTCTTCTGTAAGAAATCCCCCTCCTTGCAGACAAAGCCTGTCCCGAGGATAATCACTTAGCCTTTAGCGGAAGACGCGGAATGGTTTGAAGACGGTCTACAAAAAGAATTCAAAGAGAGCTCGCTTCAACCACCCACAGATTTTTGTGAGGATATATAGTCGCCACCTTGATGTAAATGGGGGCAGTTGACTTTTTTTTACAGGTGTGAAGAACCCCTCGTCGCAGAACGCGTGCCAGAGAAGGAGAGCCTGCCGTGTTCCATTATGATATCCTGAACCCCGCGAAATAGCCTCAGATAGTGCTTATTTTTTTTTGTAATTATTGTATAAAGCCTATATTTAATCGGAATGCCAATAAAGCAATTTGTAAATATTAAAGGCTGTCAGTCTTGTTTTTAGGCGAAGTCCTTACAGACTGTTATTAACTGGTGTCAGAAGAGTCATAGGATATCAGTGATGAACGAAAGGATTACAGGTAGGCCGATTCTTTTTATCAGATTCTGGCTTTGATTTAAAAACTAAATAATGGTTTTGTATAAATGCAATAAGTAAAAATTATTTTATTGTGTTTTTAAATGGTATATTTATAAGTAGCCATTTAGAGTTCGCATTAAGAACTAATATTTTAGAAATTTTGATGAATTAAATCAATTTCTGTGTTTTTTTTAAATGGTATATGTACAAGTTAACCATTTAGAGTTCGTATTAAGAACTGATATTTTAGAAATTTTGATGAATCAAATCAATTTCTGTGTTTTTTTTAAATGGTATATGTATAAGTAGCCATTTAGAGTTCGTATTAAGAACTGATATTTTATATTAGAAATTTGGATGATTTAAATCAATTTCTGTGTTTTAATGGTGTATGAGTTAACCATTTGAAGTTCTAAGTAGGAACTATTGTTTTTAGGAATTGTGATAAGTAAAACCAATTTCTGTGTGTTTTTATGGTATATGAATGAGTAACCAGTTAGTGTTCAAGTAAAGAACCAATATTTTGTTTGTTAGGAATTGCAATAAGTTTAGCCAATTTCTGTGTTTTGTTAATTGCAAATACTGTATGTTTTTCTCTATTTTTAAAGAAAGTGAATTTTTTTTTGCTTTTGATAATAACAGTGTTTATTTAGAATTTTTTTTCTTTTAATAGTAACAGATATATTTAAGTTTCTTATGCTTGGATATTAACAGTGATAATTTAGTATTTGTGTATTACTGTGTGGGAAATCTATATAGAGCGTTGATTAATTTGAGAATTCTGTTTATGTGTATTCTGTGTAAGAGTTCGGTATTTTGATTTGATAGGTATTGAGTAAATTGTGAATGTTTATATTGTGCGGTGCTAGTTTGGTGTTCATAAGGGCTAAAATTATAGTTCGGTCTAAAATTGATCAGTTTTGAACTTGTTAGTTCCGGTTAGGACACATACCGTCGGAAGGTATAGCTAGTAGCTGAGGGATAATTTTATTGTTTATCATAAATAATTAATAATAACCCTAAATTAGAAACCCTAAATTTGGAAAAATGTCCTTTTTAAATAAGGGTAAGAAAGGGGACCTTTTAGAACTTTTAGAAGAGTTAGGAGGACTAGCTGACGATACGCTTAAGATTTTCGAAATTAAGAAGATCATTACAGAAAACGAAAATTACGTCGAAGAAGACGCTAGACTCGCACTAGAGCGTATTATTGAAGATAGAAAGGAACGTGAAGAGAGACTTCGCCAAGAAGAAGCGAAACGAGAAGAGAGAGAGAGAGAGAAGAAGAAGCGAAACGAGAAGAGAGAGAGAGAGAAAGAGAAGCGAAACGAGAAGAGAGAGAGAGAGAAAGAGAAGACAAAATTCGCCAAGAAGAAGCGAAACGAGAAGAGAGAGAGAGAGAAAGAGAAGACAAAATTCGTCAAGACCAACTTACTCTCGAAATAAGGAGACTGGAATTAGGAATTAATGGAGACAATAGAGCCCGAAATGGGAGGGACAGAGATGCAGACGCAACTCAGAACATTCAGCTCCTTAAAACCATACAGAAATTTGACGAGAAACGGGACGAAATGGGCCTGTATCTAATTAATTTTGAGAGAAGAGCAGAGATGGCGGGAGTCCCTAAACAAGATTGGGTGCCATATTTGTTAGGGGTACTAACCCCAGAAATTTCCAACATGATGGCCAGAGAATCGCCAGAACAGGCAAAAGATTATGACTACGTAAAAGAGATGATTCTCCAGAGATTTAGGATGAATACAGAAAAATTAAAACAACTGTTTTATCGCCATCCTAAACTCGCAGATAAGTCATGGAGGAATTATGCCCATGAGCTTAGTGGCTATTATGATGAATGGATAGCAGACTTAGAAATCACTACATTTAAGAAACTGAGAGACCTACACATAACGGAACAGATGAAGAGACGGGTACCTGCCGATATAAAAGATCATTTTTTGGAGCAGTGGATGCAGATTAATACTCCTTTAGAATTAGCGGAAAAAATCGATAAGTATGAAAGCTTACAAGACAGTTTCCGAACAAGAGAATTCCCAAAGGATCAAAAGTCCACAGATAAAATTAATAAGCCATTTAAAAATAACCATAATTTTAAGGAAGAGAAGAAAGAAAAAAAAGATGTGGAAAAAGAAGCTTCTAGTGGACAAAACAAGGAAAGAATTTTTGAGAAAAGAAAACAGCTCCGTTGCTACGAGTGTGGTTCTTATGACCATCTGAGACCACAGTGCCCTAAACTTAAAGAGACGGAAATTATCGCGGCAACAGAAACTAGTGGAGGAGACTCGAGTGGCGTGATGACTCCATATATCAGTCAGGGAGTCGTTAATGGAAAATCTACGTCTATTCTGAGAGACACAGGAGCGAGCATTGATCTGATTTCTAAAAATTTGGTACAACCCCATATGTACACAGGAGAGCACGTTTATGTCAGTGCACCTGTGTTAGATTCATCCGTTTGCTTACCTATAGCAGAGGTCGATTTAAAATGTGAATGGGGCCACACCAGAACTAGAGCAGCTGTCAGCAATACGGAATTCGAGCAGAAACACTATTTGTTAGGAAATAAAACGGCAGCCTTGCTTGAGAAGATCAACAGGAATGTAGAAGTTCCGGTGAAAAATACTGTGCAAACTCGGGCCGAAAAACTAAAATTTGATAGAGAAAGACTAGACACGGGAGATGAAATAACGAGAATAGAGCAAGTGATTCCCGGATCAGAAGCGGTAGAAGAAATCACTTCGGAAGAGAGCGCGACTAACTTGCCTCTCCAGGAGAAACAAATAATTACTCCCGACTTATTAAAGACTTCACCCGAAGAATTTAGAGTTGCACAAAGTGAGGACGAAGAATTGAAAGTAATTTTTGATAGGGCGAAAAAGAAGACGCCCGAAGAAAATAAGTACGTGGTGGTAAACGAGATGTTATTTTACCAGAAAAAAAATAACGATGGAACCACTAGAAAACTGCTTATTGTGCCTCAAAAGTATCGAGAGAAATTAAAAAGACTCTGCCACGAACAAACTAATGTTCATTTAGGCGTTGCTAAGATGAAAGAATCATTAAATCAGTATTTTTACTGGCCATATTGTCACTTAGATATAAATGATTACGTGTCGGCTTGTGACAAATGTCAAAATGGGAAATGCCCTAATGTTAAGAATTATAAGAAACGTCTTAACACTGTTAATTCCCGCCGAACACCAGGCTAAGCCGAAGTTTAGTCCTAAAAGTTTAAATGTATATTATAAGTATGTTGATTAATTGTAGTTTCAGTGTAAAAATGTGACCAGAAATTAATGTGTATTCGTTTGAGTAATGTTTTTTTATGAAGTGTAACATGTAATTGTTTGTAAATTTGAGCGACTCGACCATAGAAGTTGAGTTTTGCTTTAAAGGAAAATTCAGGTGAAATTCCTTTGACGTTATCATAATATAACGGTTTTGTAGTGGCAAACGCCATATGACGGTTTTATGTATGCCGTGTTGGAATGCCTCAGATAGGTTTTAATTAATGTTCAATTGTAACATTTTATGTTCTGTTTTGTTTGTTGCATAAGCCAGTAGAATGCCTCAGAAAGGTGTTGGCTAACTTTTAAATGCAAATGTGTATGTTTTTGTGTATACCTAAGAAGGTAGTAATTGGAGTCAAAATGCACTCCGTACGGTGTTTGAATACCGCAATTGAATGATTTATTGTGAAATCGATAAGTTTTGTCTGAAGAGTTGTTACGACAACAGATAAATGTAAGTGTTGTCAAAGAAACAAAGTGATTAACAGGAATGTGAGGTTTGTGAATTTTTTTTGGATAAGGAATGAGCCAATGAGCTATTATGTTATAATTTTATGTCAGTCAGTACTGAAAAAATAGACCCTAAATCGATGGTGAATCCTATAGTAGGATAAAATGAATATTTAAATTTAGGTCACTGATGACTGTCCACTTAAATGGAAACGGCAGATTGGATCACAGGTAATCGTGAACGAATTAAGTTCCCTGATCCAGAATTTACGGAAAGCCGAGTATTAAATTGTTTTATGACGAAAAGTGTTAAATGTATTAAAAGATAAGTAAGAAATTTAAAATTTTCATGTGTATTAGTAACCGTGATGATATGTTCTGTATGAAGTTTAGGTATCCATTTTGGATTTGTGTTTAATTTATTTTGTGTAAAGTTGTTTCATTGTAACTGTGTTTAATATCAATTTGAGAATTTATTTGTGTCATGTGATCACAATTAAGGTAAATTATGGGATCCCAGTTGAGTGATTTACTAGTTATAATGTTTTTTATGTAGTGTCATGTGTATGTACTAGTGTTCTATGAATTTAATTTTTTTTGATTGACATGTATTAGTATACTGTTCTATTTAAATTTTTTGCCATGATTTGTTGTATTATTGTGAAATCTTTATAATTTCTTTGCTACGGCATGTTCTCTTATTAGAGATTTTAAAATGCGTAAATTTTAATTATAAATTCCCTTTGTTGTGCTTTTAAAAATGATACTTTGAAGTACAGTTAAAAATTTTCTTTCATGAAGGTAAAGCCAGAGTTTGATCAAAATTAACGGTCTACTCGTAATGTCAATTGGGCGTGCATTTGCCTTCGGGAAAAGTTTTATAATTGAAATTGTCCTGAGAAGGACCATGTTTTTGTTCTGTTTTTTGCAGGTGAAAAACTTCTGCAGAAAAACCTCTGGGGAGGGGAGGAATTTAGTCTGTAATGACTTTGCGACTCTTTCACACCCGGAATTCCTGAGAGAGCCTAACGGCAAGACGTCCATTATCAATCTACCGTATTCATCGGTGACAGTCGCTTTGTCACCAAGTTGTGGCAGACGCCGCGTCGCCATCGGACAATTAGGAAGCCGTCTTCTGTAAGAAATCCCCCTCCTTGCAGACAAAGCCTGTCCCGAGGATAATCACTTAGCCTTTAGCGGAAGACGCGGAATGGTTTGAAGACGGTCTACAAAAAGAATTCAAAGAGAGCTCGCTTCAACCACCCACAGATTTTTGTGAGGATATATAGTCGCCACCTTGATGTAAATGGGGGCAGTTGACTTTTTTTTACAGGTGTGAAGAACCCCTCGTCGCCGAACGCGTGCCAGAGAAGGAGAGCCTGCCGTGTTCCATTATGATATCCTGAACCCCGCGAAATAGCCTCAGATAGTGCTTATTTTTTTTTGTAATTATTGTATAAAGCCTATATTTAATCGGAATGCCAATAAAGCAATTTGTAAATATTAAAGGCTGTCAGTCTTGTTTTTAGGCGAAGTCCTTACACCATATAATTCGTAAACAAAATCACATCATAAAACTTCTCAAAAAGTTTTTGAAAATTTAAAAATTTAAAATTTTTAAAAAAGTGGTGTAATTTAAAATTATTATAACCCGAAATATTATTTATCGAATTTCAATTTTTTAAAATTTAATTAAACAGAATTATGTAAGTTTTAATTTTGATTCAGTATTTTTTTAAATATTAATTTAAAAAAAACTAAAAATATTTAGTGTGAAAATTTCAAAAAAAATTATGTAACTTATTTTTAAAAAACCATATTTTCAAAAGTAAGTATTTTTATCAAATTTGCTGGCATAAATTAAATTAAAATAATTGAAAAAGACATGTTCCAAGTTTGAACCATTTATCTTTAACGTTTCTTGACTTATAACAATTTAACGACGAAAAATGGTGAAAAAACCCTTCATTAAGAAAAACGCATTTAGAGGTTTAAACAACGATTGGCTGCTATTAGAATGTTGCAAAAAAAAATTAAATTAATATAATAATATTATAATTGAAATAGAAATATTATCTAAACGTTACTATAAGCGAAAAAGAACACAAAATTTTAATGCAATAAAATTATTTTTTAAAATTTGAAGACTTTTGTGTCTTGGACCCCCTTAACTGAAACAAAGATTTTGCTTTATAAAGTCATTATGCATACTTCACGTAAATTTTTCTTACGCAGCAAGGGCATAGTAACTATAATAAGCATTCAGTGACAATGCCGAAGCTGTATAATCCCTCCGCGCGAATTTTAAAAGGACTACACTTTGAAGCTATGTTGCAGTTTCTTTCAGATCGTGTAGTAAAAAGTAATGCTTTTTTTAAACGGCCTTTTCGATTTTTTTTAAATCCTTTACAAATGACATTTCATTCCTAACAATTCTCTTAATAGTCCATTAAAATGAATATATTTTCCTCTTACAAAGTTTCCAGGCAAATGGCTGACGGCAGTAAAAATTAGTAACAAGTAAAGGATTTTATATTTAGTACGTAAGAATCAAGATACAGTGGGGCTTCTGTAGCCGGACAACCATATTCGGTGTCCACCCAGCAAACGGCTACTTTATTTTTCGGAACCATGACTGGTCGCCATAGAGAGGTACACTGTATTTAGTTGTCGCTTTTGGGTCGGGTCTGAAATTGAAAAGCCGTACAATAGTTAATATCTCGAAAAAGTTTGCCATTCAAATGAATGTTAAGTATGTTAATTTGAATTATCTTCCTACATTGACAAGTAAACGAAAACAGTCTAAGGCATAAAAGTTAGCTTCATGAAAATTTGCCATGCTTTCAACCAAATATAAAGAACAAGGTGCGATTCTAAACATTTCCATGAACTACACGGCATCAAATTATAACGATCACCAAAGTCGCTAGTATGCTTAATTTTTGTATATTCGTAAAAGACGTGTTCGTGATTTTCAGAGTAATTTTCGTACTAAAATTAGGAGAAACACGTCGATAGCAAAATGCATGGTCTTTTCAAAGCTTAAAAAAAACTTCTCATTCTTTAAAGATCTCGATTAAAAGGAAAGGAATTTTTAGGACAACCTGAAATAATTTTGAATATTAAGACTTCTTTTCTTTAAAATGATAGAAATTCTTCTCCATATATTCCTACAGCTTAAAAGGATATTATGTACTAATTCTTTGCTTTTTTTAAAAAGCATTATTTCCGGTCGGATTTTTTACTAATTCCTTTTCCTACTTTTTTATTTTTCTTTATTACCTGTTTTCACTTCCTTTTATTCTTGTGTCTTGTCTTGACAATCCCTATCACTCCTAATTCACTTGTTGTAGGAATGGCAACTTTCTCATTGCGCTCATTTTTTTTCCGCCATAGCTGTGTTTGTTCCGTTTCTCGGTTTCTGGAGACAAAATTTGATTTTTGACGCAGATTCGAAGATTTTGTCTGTTTTCATAGCAAATCTACTGAGATCACTGATCCCGATTTCAACATCGTCAAAACACGAAGTAGCGCATTTCGCGAGTTTACCAGATGAAACTCAACTTACCACCTAACTTATTGGCAGCCGTAACTAACTTATTACCGCGTGTCAATGTCCAGATTTTACATACCTGTGCGCAGTACCCTAAATGAAGCTTTGAAACCCCGGTGTGCAACGGTCACGTCGCTTTTGAAATGTACATATATTTGGTTCCCGTGGCTAGTTATTACTGTCGAGTTGGTTGAAGTGTGGCAAAGATTCATCAGGCGGGGAGCAGTTTCATCTTCGCCTCCATACACCTAAAAAATAAAAAGAATGGAGTTAATTAGTAATGCATGTTGACACACAGGGAAAATGTTCATTACTAGATCAGTAGACATGAATCAGTAGACAAACAGGCAGATTGACGAGACTATCGTGAATTTAGGTTATTAGCGCCCCTTACACGTACGCTCTTTCCCGCATGAAACCACAATCCCGCGCGATTGAGTGCACGTGTGAAGGTATTGGAGAGGAAGGGAAAGCTGCTTTGGAGCGTACTGCAACTTTTCCCACGTGCAATCCCGAACGCTCCAAGCACTCGCGAAAGAACGTACGTGTAAAGAGCGCTAATGTTTCATTAACGGACTCTTCTAAACTCAGCCAGGGAATGAGTCAGACAGAATCCAGTTTCATAAATAAACTGCAGAGCATTTTTTAAAACGATCGAATTGAATTAACTCGAAATCAGGCGATGGTTAATGATGATGTACAGATAAAAATGTGAAGATTTTATCAGAGCATGCGACGTGAACATAGATTTTTTAAAACATAAACAGAAATCCCATAAAATTTATTATGTTCACGTAATAATTTAATATATTTATTTATTATCATTCCATAGGCTGAATATCTTGAAAAGATTATTCTTAAAAATTACCACATTTTTGTTACGCTGCTATATGAATGAGGGCGTAGAGACTGTAATTAGCACCCTTTGAGCTATTCCGAAGTTGCTTTCAAGGTGTCTTGATATTCAGGCTTCTAAACATTTTGAAATTACTGACAAGTTATATTAGCTTGAATTTAAACATACTAAAACCGTTTCAAGACGTTGAAACTAATTTAGTACCCTTGTCATATCGTATTAAAAATTAATGCTTAAAGGACTATTTACTTTTTGAAAAGTTGTACAACTGACGATGCTTCATTCTGTACAGTTTCGCTTAATGTTTAACTCAAACAAAGACTTTTCTTTATAGAGTCATTATGCATATTTCACGGAAATTTTTCTTACGTAGCTAGGGCGTAGTATTTTTTCTGGAATGGAGAGCAATGACAGTTTTCCCTAAATAGTGTTAAAAGCGTCGGTGAAAACTAAAACCTCACGGGAGCTTCTCTCGTTTTCACTGAGAGGAACTTTAATTTTAAGCAAGTGTATACGGTAAAAATGACATTTTCTGCTTCGATGATGGCAAATATCCACAAGTCTTGGAAGAATCAGTGTCTGTGGATAAATACTCATGAAGCATGGCTCCAGCAGCCCTTATTGTGTAGTATTAAAAAAAGGTCAAACTGTAGAAATAACTATCACAAAGTATATTTTCTTATTGAAATTTTTTACATAAATTTTCAAAGGATTTCGCCCTGAGAAGGAAGGGCCCTCTCTGCAAGTGAATGTAACCCTATTTTTTACATCAGAGTCGAAGGATTTTACCACGTCAGCGTGTGACTAAGATAAGATCCCCTATACAGTGGAGCCAAGAGTCCCGCATCTCCCCAACAAGAGCTTCGATAAATGTAAACAAGACAATTGCTTTCAACTCGACTCCTTCACCACAGGACGAGTCGTCATTAAACAGGATGAAGAGTCAGCACAACTTACTGTTCTTATACAGACGAAACCCATAAATATGTAAATATGTATATGTCCCTAAATATGCAAATATATCACCCTCAAGAAATCGTAGTAGCAATCGGTAGCACTCTCCATATCAATGTCCAAAACTGTGAACTCGATGCTGTTTCCTGGAGGATACCAGATATGCCAGAAGCAAACTGTCGAGAGGGGGTAGGCCGCGGGATAATTAGGAGATGTGATCGTGCCGTACGGCTTGTCCATGATATCGCCACCGCAACCTAAAATATTAATTATAAATGTTAAAATAAATGCAATATTCACCACATCAGACATAATCGGCCGATTACGCCTAATGGACAAAGTTCCATGAAAAGCAAGGGGACTATGTTGAAAAATGTTAGTATATTCAAACTTTTATTGTTTTTGCAATAAATTTTATTATCGTATAAGGGATAATTTAGAAAAGGCATTTTTAACTCTGGGTCCTTGGGTAATTTGTAGCCTCCTGGATAAATTTCGGGGTCCCTTTTAATCAGATCACGCCATTTTCAATGCAAATGGAGGGTAAAATTCAAAAAACGTTTAATAACGCAGCATTACCAGTAAACTTGAAACGCAGAAAGAGAAAGACCGGCAGGTCATTTCACTTGCGAGTGAGAAATCGAGGTGCGTTACTCGAAGGTTTTACCATCCTTCCAGGTGACCATTTTAAATCTAATGTGATTTTCTTCCATCCTCTTCTTTTATTATTGATATTAGTTCTTATTTTGGGAATGTAAATCAATAAAATAAATCTCGCATTGATGCTGAATCTATACTGTTTATACGAAGAACATAAAATCAAAAGCATTTCTGACGGATGAATTTGAAGTGGACACTATGCAATCGCGAATGACACATGTTTCTGTAATATATCACTCAAAGCAAAATAATGTCAAATACTTCATAACGGCAGCAATGACATGCAACTTGATGCATTGCCATTACGATAATGACAGTAAACTTCTGTTCCAAGCAGTGAAGTTGCGCACAAGTTTTGTATTTATTTATTCGTTTCATAAAATATTAAATATATTGCTACTGAAAATACTTCCTGCAATTCACTAGACTGCCACGTTGCCTTCCTGAGCTAACGTGTTTATTAATGTGGCCAGCCTAAGACTGCGAATTTGTTGAAAAGGCTCTCGATCCTGAAAGTTTGAAGACCTCCCCCCCAACCAATTTACGCTCGTGAAAGAATTAAAATTAATTTCGTCTCCTTTTTTATAATGCGGAGGAACTTGTCGTCAGACATTCGCAGAGAACTTCAGAAATTGGTGACTTCTTTTTATCTGGGAGCATCCTACAGGTGAGTAAACATTGCTCCCTTAATGCCACGTAATTTTAATCGAGCACCCTCAGGTGTGTTATCTGGAGTGCTCGCACCTTCTGGGCATCCCCAATCCGAAACCCAACGCGCTACTATCAGGCTACCCCGGGACCAAGTTAAAAATTTAAAAGTTAATATAAGCTAAATTTTTAAGAAAGAAAAACTTTTAAAAAATGAGAAAAATTTCTACTCAGGGATATTTTCTGGGTATAAAACTTTTTGTGAAGATATTTAGCTTGCACGAAGAAATGATTTAAAGGACGCGATACCGAGACATACCGATAAACGACCACTCCAGTCGGAATCCCTCCATGCTGATGGATCGATCCGTTATCAAGTTGACGACAGCGGTGCTCGTGTTCGTGGTGATCGTGCTGGGAGGTCGAGTCATGTCCCCGCAAAACTTACCCAGTGAAACATCAGGAAATACTTCTCTGGAGGGATCTGAACGACGTTCAAGCACCTAGGATTGGGAGATTCAAGTATTAGAAGACACATAACGGTTTATTATCGTTATTTTTTAAGAAGTAACACTTGGAGTTACATCGATACACCCGTCTATATATATAAAACAGTTCCGGAACTGACTGACTGACTGATAACGCGCAGACCAAACCGCTGGACCCAAAGGGCGGAAATTTTGCATGGCGATTCTTCCCATACTATAGGGGTGCGCTAAAAAAGATTTTTGAAAAAATTCTTTTTCCTTTTTTAAATTAAATTTTCAAGGTTTTTTTGTAACTTTTTAAAAGTTTGCATTTACAATAATAATCTAAGGGTTACAAAAATTATATCACGAGAAAGCTCATAAAAATTCCTTGAAAATGAAATCTATTTCGAATCTTTACCTCCATTTCATGATTTTTGGTGAATTTTAAAAGATTAATTTTTTAGAATTTAATTTATTAAATGTTGATCACGTGGTTTCTTTTTTTTTGTGATACATTAAACTAATTCTGTGGCACGTGCGTAACAACAAAATAGACAAAAAAAAATTTTCTTCCTAATGCGGCAGACGATTGGACATATCCAAAAAAATATTAAAATACAGTAAAAATAATGTTCCTCAAACTGTACTATATTAACTGCACTATATTCTTTAGAATATAGTATATTCTTTTTTTCATCGAAAAACTCCTGACAGTACCTGGCTCGACTTCTACTTTGAAATCCGCAGTTACTTGGAATGATGGCTAGAAGAGCTGAATGTCACCACCTTTGACCAGCTAAAGGTCCTGATGTTGGCTGACCAACTGAAAAGGAAAACCCCACCAGAGACCCGTGAACATTTCCTGGATGACTGGCATACATGGAATTCCCCTGGAGAACTGGCTGACAAACTGGATGAGTATGATAACCAACGCTCCACCTCTAGAAACGATTCGGCTTTCAAGAAAAGAAATTTTGAAAGGCCTAAAGAAGACGCAACCCGTATTAACCCACCTAAAAAGACTTTTCCTTTCCATGGAAATAGAACGGACGGATCAAATCTTGACCCTCCACCCGAAGTTAAACCTGGAGTAGCATGTTTTCGCTGTGGAAAACCCGGGTACATCAAGGGAAAATGCCCAGATTCCTCGCCGCCAAAAAGAAGGTCTCCACCAACCACCTGAAAGCCTTTGCTTCAATAACCAAGGGATCACCAATAACCCTATTGGAGGCAACTATTTGTGGATTTTATGGAAGAGTGTGCGCTGACACGGGCTCTACACATTCCATAGCTGAAGCATATCTTTACTCCCTGTTTAAGGAATACAACTTACCTTTTCACAAGACGGAGCTGACGTTAAACCTAGCAAATGGATCCCAGACTCTGGAGAAATGTCTCACCACCCAGTTTCCAGTATACCTGGAAGGCCGCAAGGTTATGACTAACTTCATTATCCTGCCGGACGCAACCAACAACCGCACCTTACTAGGAACAGATTTCCTAAAAACCGCTAGAGTGGTACTGGACTTCGCCAACAAAAACTGGTTTTTTCATGACAAGTCCAAAGAAAAGTACCCCTTCGGTGAAGAATTGCCTCTGACTGCCGTTCAGGGCAAAGAACAGATAGAATCCAACATCTGTCAACTGAGAGAGGAAGAAAGAGAAAACCTGGATCCTCACCAAAGAAAATATCTCAATGATCTAATTGTCAAATTTGACACTGTCTTCAAGCTCGGGGGAGGGGCAACACCAACCGTAGTTGGAAAGGCCAACGTAGTGGCCGACGTGCTGTCGCGCCCTACTTGCCTACATGAAGAGGATACTTGAAAATCCTGCACTGTCTCTGTGCTGTTGACTTCCAGAAGCTCAAAAGAATTGAAGGAAGAACAACTTAAAGATAACGACATCAAGAAAAATCACCTGCCGCCCACTATGCACCAGGTGATCACGTCTACATTGACATCCATCCCATTAGCAGCACCGCTAAGGGGAAAACAGCAAATTTCGTACCAAAGAGAGACGGGCCATATGTCATCGTAACGCAAAAGTCACCCACCTCTTACGTGATAGCAAGCCCTGATGAGCCGGAAGTACCCTTGGGCATATATCACACATCAGCTGTGAAACCGTGTAACTAAAAACAATCCACAAACCCAGTGCTCTAAGGAAAAAGGGTCGTCCGAGGCATAAACCACAAGACTCAACTGCAGGTTCCTCGTCGGGACGTCTTCGAACACTGAGGGGGAGATTGTAACCAACTGGTTTAAACAGGGCATCATTACGTAAAAACTTTCATGATGCCCTAACAGAGTAAAGTGACTTTGCGAACAGCCGCCGGGATCGCAAGAAGCAATCCCTAAAACTCTGACTCCGTGGACGGAAACAACCATTAGCGTTCATGCCGACACCCTCTGAACTCTGCTTGCTGAGTAACGATGTTTATCAGTCGGTCCAATGTTTTCCTAGCTGGTAGCAGCATACTTTCGTGTGTTCCTGTATGATTGTTAAAATTGTGTAGTTCTGTAAATAATTGTTATGTTTTCATTATACTAGTTAAAATGTCACCTAGGTTTTCATTTTTTACAGATGGGATCGAGTTCACTTTCTCCCTGAAATCAACAGGTCTCGGTTGTTATGTGACTGTTCAGGCGAATGGCCACACTCAAATTTTTGTTTTTCAAAAAGGTAGACATTTAATCCGAGGACTTTATTCCATGCATACCACGAACTTTGTTGACCTATTAGTATTCTTATTATTATTATGCCCGCCTGGTCGGAACAACTTCCATAGATGGCAGCGGGCAAAAGAATGTGTCTCCTGTTTACACTGGCACCACAAGGGTGGGCGTCCAACTTAGTCAGGTGCCTTCTTTATTTAGACCGAGCTCCCCCAAGGAACTACATTTTGGGGACTCGTACCTTCTCCCACCCTAACTGACTTCATAGGACTTTCTGGTCTACCCCCAGTCCGAATCTCAATGCGATACCACAGGGCTACCTCGGGACCAGTAAGTGAGCCTTTACTACCAATTAGGGGACAACACAGTAACATCCCTAACTGGACCAAGATGAGGACCTAGATCCAGTTAGTAGTAGCACATGACGATAACCCCCATACAATGCGTGCGGTCCTCAGAGCAAATAGTTACATGAATTTCTTTGTTTGGGGGATGCACATTGGATTCCATCCAATAACAATAGATTATTGAGGCGGATCATCACTTGACCCCTCAAAACTTAAATACTCGTATAAAGCTTCAAGGAATTTCTCTCTCAGTATTTTTCTAATGACATAGTTAATGCATAGTTTTAAATTCAATTAAATTTTTCTGCTGATCAAATATTTTTAAAGATAAAGTAATTTGAAGAAATTTTCCAAATTATGAAATTTTCACTAGTTAATATTCTACAGGACATTAGACTGTCAATATCAGAAGAAAAATTAAATTTTACGAGCTATGCATTTTAAGGTCTACATTTAAATTTTTAAAAAAAGAAAACAGAAAATAGGCAAATGTGTTAGTCATAAAAACTTTTTAAAAACATTTTCCGTGACTTAACACAGGGGCTGAATATATGTGACAACAACTGATATACCACCATAAAAGTACTGTTATTTACCAAAAAAATTGCATATAAAGGTACAAAATCTACAAAATTAACATAATTTTTAAAGAAATTTTTTTGTAGGAAAAATTTCAAGAAACAGGCGCAATGCATTTTAAGATCTAATTTTAGATGAAAAAGAAAATAATTAAAAAATTGCTAATATATAATTAGAAAAATTCTTTGATTATAATTTCTCATAGCCTAACATGGAGATTGAATATTTGCAAGTCCACTGATGTGTCGCCAGAAACTCTGCTCTGTTCTAGACAATAACTAATACAAAGGATCTAAAACACATTTTCTAGAATAATAGTTAAATTTCATTTCTTCTATTCGTTTTAGAAAATGCCCAAATTCAGTTGTCTAATATACCAACAGTAGAATGAGACAAGTGATAATATTGGATTGTGTGGCAACTGCTGTCGGTTTGAACTTAGATTGATGATGACAAATTAAAAGTACTGAATGAAGCTGATAGTCACATAACTATACGTGAGCTTGCTCAGAATCTAAATTCCTCCAAAAATCATTGATGGTCATTTGGAAAAGGTTGGTTTGTTACGCAAAAAATTTGATGTTTCGATCCCACAAGAACTAGAAGAAATTCCTTTATATAAACTTATGTATTTTGCTTCTGAAACGTATCCAAATTGATCAAATTTTTTGAAACAATTGATAACTGGATTGTTTACAGAAACATTGAACGCAAAAGATCATGGTCAAAGCCTGGCGAACTAGCTCAAACTACACCAATAGCTGATATTCATAAAAAGAAGGTCATGTTATTAGTTTGGTGGGATTATATAGGAATTGATTATTTTGAGCTTTAACCAAGGAACGAAATGATCAGTTACAATGCGTATTGTCAACGACTAACAAAATTGAAATTGGCCTTACAAAAGAAACACCCTGAATTGATGAATCGTAAAGGTTTCACCAAAAAATGGTCATCATAAAAAATGACAATTGCCACTTTTGGCATTGTCAAATGTTCCATCATGACAGTTCCAAACCATATACATCTTTAGTCACTTGTCAGAGACTATTGCAGCTTGGTTGAGATGCTACCACATCCACCATATAACCCTGACATTGCACCATCGGACAACCGTCTGTTTCGTGACCTGCAAATCTCCTAGTCAGGTAAAAACTTCCTTCGAGATAACGGTGTAAAATCCCCCTTGGAAAATATTTTGGCAGAAAAAGATCAGAAGTTCCTTGAAATAGGAATCATGAAATTGCCTGGAAGATGGCAAAAGGTTATAGAAAGAAAAAATAGTCAATACATTGCTTATTAAAGTTATTGCTATGTATAAAACATTGCTCTCTATTTTAATGAAAAAACACCAAAAGTATTTTCAGGACAACCCAACAGACTAGCTTGAAACGCCACAGCTTTATTCTTGAACACTAAGGGGGAAGATGTGAGTTAAGGTACTCGGAGCATTAAAACGTGTTATCTCAAAGCGAAGAGTAGTGAAAGTATACCTCGACGTAATCCATGGTGCAGTTGTCGTCTCCCTCGATGAAGATGTGAGAGAAAGACAGCGAGATGTTGTTTCCTGGAGGAGCCTTGATCGTCCACGTGCAGTTGTGGTTGTGGGGATAGGAGTTCGGGAAGTTAGGACTCGCGATCACCCCTCGTCGCTTCGTCAACACGTTGTTGCATTCTTCATACGGAAAGGGGATAGAAAGTGTTACCAACGTAAATGTAACTCACGTAAACTTACTGAAACTTTCTTTTAGATGTTAAAAGCTTAAATGCTTATGATCATCTATGTTCGGAAGTGCTTCAACTTTACTTAAGGGAATAACTGATTCAGAACATTTTAATTCTTTATAATTTAAACACAATTTGTAATATTTATTTTACATTAAATGTTTTATGTAAAGATTGTTAGCAAAGAAATCGCAGACGATCTCAGTTCTTTCCCATCGCTCTGATTTCTTCTCGTATCAACGATTTGTATTGGATATTTTATTAAAAGTTACTATTGTCTCTTTCTGTATCCTGTATAAGTTTATAAATATATATGATGTTCTTTTTCAGGCAGTCTGTGTCTTTATTGTAGCTTGTATATGTTTGACCGACTATTAATAGTTGTCTATTTTCCCGGTCTATGGAATTATTTTAACTTAACGCAGTTGCATTTTTTTTCTAACATTATGGATATGAAAAATATCTGAATAATTTAAATTTTATTTAAAAAATTCAAATAGTAAAGCAAAACCAGTGTTTGATCTATATTAATAAAAGGAAGTGTATGTGTGTGTGTGATCTCCAGACGAATCTATCGCACTTACAGTAATGAACTTCGGCACACAGGTAGTGCAGACGATGAGTACGTGCACTTCGAAGCCCAAATTTTAAATTTTATTACAGTTAATTTTTAATTAATAAAAAACCAACAATTTTTGAAGGGTGAATCCAGAAATGGAAGAGCCTCCCAGCCATCTACCAATGGTGAATACAGAAACGTAAGAGCCTCACATCGCTCTCCATCGATCTCCAGCCATGTTGGGCTTACTGAACAGCGAGAAGCAAAAACGTTAGAAAAATAAATACAATCAAATAGTTTAAAGTCATATATTAAAACCGAATAATAAATGAAAATAATAATCTTTCAAGTCAGATTTTATACTAAAAAATTTATATTTTAAGACATTTCGAAGAATTACCGTTGATTTTTTGAAGAATTTCTGGTCTCAGATTGTAAACAAACGTTCTTTGTTGCCATTTTCATTTTAGAAGTTCATTCCAAAACACAATTTGACATTTTTCGTTTTCAGCTTTTAGTGGTTTATTATGAATGTATAAATATTTTTTATTTATACTGTTATTTATTTTAGGTTATTTAAGCTGTGTTTAGTTTTTATTTATACAGTGCTTCCTTTTCTTTAATTTTGAACTTTTGATTTTAATCTGAGATTTAAGGCAAACTTTTTCAGTAATTTATTTTTTTTGTATTTCTATAATTTTAAAACATACTTTTCATTTCATTTTCTGTAATTTTGCTCTCTTGATTTTAATCTCAGTTTTATTTCAGAGTCTTTCATTTATAGTTCTGATGTAAGTTTTGTTTAGTTTTTATTTATACTGTGTTTCAATTTCTGTAATTTTGCACTTTTGATTTTAATCTCAGTTTTAAGGTAAATTTTTTCAGTAATTTATTTTGTTTTCGTATTACTATAATTTTAAAACATACTTCTCATTTCATTTTCTGTAATTTCACACTTTTGATTTTAATCACAGTTTTATTTTAGGGTCTTTCTTTCAAATTTTTTTGCTATGTAATTTATACTGTGTTTAGTTTTTAAATTGATTTCCGTTAACAAAAAAAATATTCTTAAAATCCCGGGCAACGCTAGCTCGCCGGGTGAGGGGAGAGTTTTTCTTCTACTTGCGACTGTTTGCAGGACATGGGATGCGTAACCACGAAATTTAAATACCTTTATTAGTTTTTTTTTTTAGTGTTTCCATTCTCTGACAATGATTGCTGAAGGCAGCGGGTCCCTAAACGGACCGGCTAGACGGGCGAGGCCCGACTGGTATACTATATAATAGTGGATATATAAATATGACAGTAGTTTTATGGCATGATCCATAAGTCACTTTACCCATAAATTTACAAATAAGTTTTTAACAAACGAAGTCACATACTTGTAATTAAAGGTGAACATAGTTCAGTCTCCGCATAAACGAGCGAAACGAGACATATTGACAGTAATCTCCTCCGGATTGACGTTTATATCATATCAAATTTTTTCCCGCATCTGATTAGTAATCCCGCATCTCCTCATAAATCCGCTGTTTGAAATAATCCTCCCCCCCAAAAAATCTAGTCATCTTAGAGGCCAAATTCCCGTGGAACTCTCGAAATGCTCTACGACAGGAAAAGCGAATTTCTTGAAAACTTTTCAAAATATGCACTGTCAACTTAAGACGGATAGGGAAATATTTCAAAATCAGTATCTTTAACGGTACGACGTGGTTTTCACGAAATAATATGCTTTGCTACTTTCGAACGATCAAATTTTACGATCACATTTTACGATCGCATTTTACGATCACATTTTACGATCGCATTTTACGATCACATTTTACGATCGTACGCCTCATCTAATTAGCATACTAAAATTTACCGCCGTGTGAGGGTTCGATATTGGGTGAAAATAACTTCAAAGATACTTTGAACTAATTTTTTTTGAGAACGAAATGAATTTTAGAATTCAGTCAGACAATTATTATACTTACGTGAGTGGTATACCATATGAAATCCACCAGCCTCATCACTGAAGTCAGATCTGAACCTTACCAACACAGTGTTCCCGCTTGACACGATAGGGCCTGGATTTTGTTGGTTGTTGCAAATACGGATCAGGGACTTTGAGTGTTCAAACTCGCCATCAAATATCTAAACGGAGAATATACATACATGAACAACAGTGCCACCCTCACCCCTAAATACTTATAGGTAAAAATAGTGTTTTCAAATGCAGCGAACGTTTACCCAAAGGACAATCGCCAGTACAGTCAAACCTGCTTTTGTCCGGTAGATAGAGACCGCCCCCCCCCCTCCCCCCCAAAAAATCGCACAAAAAATTAGAAACTTCCTAAATAGCTATAACAAATAATTTTTCACAACATATTAAAAAAAATCTATGCGGTGGAGAGGGACCGCATAAAAGAAGTCTCACTTAGAAAATATGTCAAAGCTTTACGAAAGTGCTGTCCAAATAAAATAAATAATTAAATTACACGTGTAAACATTAAAAAAACTTTAATTTCTCATTTTAAACATGGAGAAATTTTCAAAATGTACATAATTCGATAGTACTCGTCGTAGTCCAACACACGCACATTCGTCTGATGAACTGGTTCGTAATCGCTTTCGTCACTTGAAAATATTAGAGTTGATTTATGTTTTGTTACCATGTGGTCGGTAATAAGTTTTTGCGACGACGGTTGTTTGATCAGCTGCTTGTAAACGTCGCGATAGGCAAATATTCGCTATCGAAGCTCTTTTCGGAATTTCAAATAAATAATTTCAAATATATAATTTCAATTTTTTTCGATGCATATTCATATACCGTATAAAAAGATCGCACAAAACAATCGCACAAAAACTCCCACATAAAAATCGCATAAAAAAGACCGTACACAAACAGGTTTGACTGTATACGTCACGAAGTCTGTTGGCCTTTTTACTATGGGGAGAACTCAGTAAAGTGATCCAGTGTTACTTACTATGAGGGTACAACGCGGGAACACCATGCCTTAGTCGAGATTTAAACGACTAGCATCCCACTTAGTGGGAGCATGTGATGCTAACAACAGTCCAATCTGGACAGCAAATAGGGAAAATCCAAAGATTTTCTAAAGCGGAAACCCAAAATAGAAATGAATCGATTCGCAATTTGATTTGGAGTCGTTGTCCCAAAACGATAAACTGCTCAAAAGTGCGAGTAGATATTGCTGCAGCAAGAGGTGTATCAGGTTTTAACCATGGAATCAAGGTATCCACTTTAAATGTGTTTCAGTCAGGTTTTATATCCCCCTGTCAACCCTTGGTAACAATGCTTAAAAAAATGCGAAATCGCCATGTTAGAAAAGTTTTGTTTCAACCAACAGAGACATTTAAACAGTACCGAAAGAGAGTGGAAATGGCAAAACATTAAACTTAATCAGAAGTTTAAGCTACAAAAAGGAGTTTCTTACTCACCTAGAAGCTTTTAAAAGCTATTTAAATATTTTATTATCAGTCAATCAATGTTTAAACATTTAAATGCGTTTTTCTCCAATGATGGTTTATTTTAACGATTTCTCGTCTTTAAATTTTTATAAGTCAAGAACCGTTAAAGATAAATGGTTCAAATTTGGAACATATCTTTTTCAATTATTTTAATTTAATTGTGAATCAGCAAATTTGAAAAAAAATATACACTTTTGAAAATATGATTTTTTAAAAATAAGTTACATAATTTTTTTTGAAATTTTTAATATAAGTATTTTAAATTATTTTAAAAATTAATATTTTTGAAAATTCTGAATCAAAATTAAAGTTTATATATTTATGTTTAATTAAATGAAAAAATTTTGAAATTCGACAAATAATATTTTGAGTTATAAGGATTTTAAATTACCCCACATTTAAAAAACATTTTAAATTTTAAAATATTTTAAAAACTTTATGAGCAGTTTTATGATGTGATTTAGTTTACAAATTATATGGTTAACCTTCACAAATAATTTCAAAATTTTAACTCAATAAATAAAATTTTTTTCAAAATGTGTCTCGAAACCCCTTAACTCGCTTTCTTGTTTGTTTGTTTGTTTGTTTGTGTGTGTGTGTGTGTGTTTGTCCGGTACAAATCTTGCAATCGATTTTTAACTAACTTCCCGACTAGCTAAACATTCGAAACTTTTAGAATAGCTCAGAACACGATGGCAATGCATTATTTTAATACTTTTAGCCATCTTTAAGCAGTATTGAATTCATTTTCAGTTAATTTTGTTTTGTAGACTGGTGCAGCCATCTATCGACTGGGACGAGAACGAAAAGTTAAACGCAAGTTAACTTCCAAATAACTACATTTTCTTACAAGTTGATGGGATAATTCATCAAAAAAATTTTTAAAAAGTATTTGCTAATACATAGAATTGTCAAGTTTATATGATTAAACAGAAAATTTAAAAACATGGTATATAAAAAGTTCTTTTTATCTTGTAATTATTGTTTATAAACAACGGATTTGATGAATCCCCAAGCAAAAAGTCTAATAACTCCTGATATGCTACGAAACACTTGGAGCGAACTGGATTACAAAAAAAAAAAAAAAAAAACCATTTAGACGTTAGTCATGCTACAAAAGGTGCACACATCGAAATCTATACTAATATATAAAGAGAGAGCGGATTTTGTATGTGGAAGGTAATCTCAAGAACCACTGCACCTATTTGAAAAATTCTTTCACTATTTAAAAGGTACAATATTCCAGATGGACATAGGCTATATATTATGTATATCTGATCAGTAGAAAGAAAGTTAGGGGCCTAAATGTTGAGCTGATGCTTCACCTTTACAGTTTTTCCTTTGTCAACCATAATCAAGTCCCCATAGCAACATATCAAACGATTTTTTCTTTTATTATCAGTAAAACATTTAACATTTGAATTTTCTTTTTCAACCATAGTCAAGTAACCATAGCAACAAATCAAACTACATTTTCATTTATTATCAGTAAAACATTTAATATTTTAAAGATTAGAGTGGAGGAATTATTGACAAAAAGGATTTAATACAAAAAGGATTTTTGAAATTGGCAACGTTTAAGGGTTTGCTGAAGAAAATTACAATTGGAACTACGCTTTTTATTGGACATTTAAGGTAAAAAAAGATTTACAATTTATTGGATATCAACTGGAAATTTATTGGTATAATATTACAGAACTTTATTTAACTTATAAACTTTGTTTTTGAACTTATGTATAATTTTATGCACAATTTGCGTAAATCGAACTTGAATTATTGAACTTCATTTAAAAATCAGTGTGTGTCATTGAAACTGTGAAATTTATTGATTATTTCGAATAGGCCTAAATTTCTTCCTTTATAAGTGAAGAAGTATTCCTTCAATTGAGCTGAAATTTTGTATAGATATAGTTGATAGTTCAGATTAAAACATAGGCATATATTTTGAAAATCGGGCCCCGGAGTTTTTTTAATTACTGATTTAATTATTTTGCCACTAAAAGTAGCTTATTTCGACAGCTTCCGCGGCTGACTATGGGCCCGATTCGTACCAAAATCAGCACGCCTGTGGACCCGGACACGATTCAGTGACTGACTGACTGACTGACTGACTGGCTAACAGATAACGCACAGACCAAACCGCTGGACCTAAAGGGCTGAAATTTTGCATGGCGATTCTTCTTATAGTGTCGGTGTGCACTAAGAAAGATTTTTGAAAAATTCTTCTTAGATTTTTCAAAATTAAATTTTTAAGCTGTTTTTGCAAGTTTTTGTAAGTTTGCATTTAAAATAATAATCTGAGGGTTATAAAATTTATATCACGAGAAAGATCATAAAAATTCCTTTAAAAAGAAATCTTTTTCGAATCTTTACCTCCATTTTCTGATTTTTGGTGAATTTTTAAAGATTAATTTTTAGAATTTAATTTATTAAATGCTGATCACGTGGTTTCTTTTCTTTTTGTGGTACTTTACATTAATTTTACATCCCGTGCATAACAACGAAATAAATTGACATAAAAAAAATGTTCCACTTTGTAATACGGCAGACGATTGGACATTATCCAAAAAAATATTAAAATACATTCAAAGAGATGTTTCTCAAACTGTACTATATTAACTGTGCTATATTCTTTAGTATGTTCTATTAGATTCAATGTGAATATTTTCTTCTTCATTATTTTGTCTATACGAATTTTTTATAATTTTTTTTTTTGCATTAATTGCATACATTGACCGTTGTATTTCATTTGAATGTACAGTGATTTCCGCTTATAAGATTCACGTTTGTTATTACTGTTTTTGATTCTTATAAGCGGTTGATTCTTATAGCCGAAATTTAGGTTTTTGGACAGGCACACACAAACCTATATATACATATATTACACTGCTGGCCACTGTAAATGCAACACCCTGAAGGAAACATGCAAATAACTTGAAATTTACAACATGCATTAGCGGAGGTGAGATATGCAAATGATTAGAATTTCAGCGCAGACGCACATCACGCGCACCTGTGGCGCCACTTCAAAGCGCTATTTAAGGCTTGGAGATTTCGACGATTTCAAGTTCGGCAATTGTGTTTTTCTTGTGGTTTTTTCAAAAAAACGATCAATTATGCCTCGTCGAAAACAGCGATCATCTTTTGATCAAGTATCCGAGTTCGACAGAGGAAGGATAGTGGCCTACCGAGATTGTGGATTATCTTTCAGGGAAATCGGTAGTCGTGTTGGACGAAACCAAACAATTGTAATGCGGATATGTGATCGTTGGATGCAGGAGGGTACGACGGACCGGCGTGTTCGATCGCATCCACCTCAGCGCACCATTTCAAGTGATGACAGGCAAATTGTGCTCATGGCAGTGACGGATCGCTCAGTCACATCACGAACCATAGCACAGCACATGCAGTCTGTAACGCATCATCCAGTGTCTGCGCGTACCATTCGACGCCGTTTACAGCAGAGTGGTCTGTCCGCAAGACGTCCATTGCTTTGTCTACCCTTGACGCAGAACCACAGACGTCTCCGCCGCCAATGGTGCGATGACAGAAGGATGTGGACGGCAGAATGGAATGAAATTGTCTTTACTGACGAGTCACGCTTCTGTCTGCAACATCACGATGGTCGCATTCGAGTCTGGAGACACCGTGAAGAGAGGATGCTGAACAGCTGCGTTATGCACCGCCACACTGGTCCTGCACCGGGTATTATGGTATGGGGCGGTATTGGATATCACTCTCGCACACCTCTAGTACGCATTGCCGGTACTTTAAACAGCCAGCGCTACATCTCCTAGGTGTTGGAGCCAGTTGTCCTTCCTTACCTTCAGGGCTTGCCCACAGCCATATTTCAACAGGATAATGCGCGACCACACGTGGCACGCATTGTTCCACGGTTCTTCGTCAATCGCCAGATTGAATTGCTTCCCTGTCCGCCTCGCTCTCCTGATCTTTCGCAGATAGAGAACATGTGGTCCATGGTTGCTCTACGATTGACCCAGATTCCATCCCCAGCTGCCACAGCAGATCAACCTTGGCAACGTGTGGAAGCTGCTTGGTCTGCTGTACCCCAAGAACTTATCCAAAGTCTTTGAATCAATGACGAGGCGTGTGGCAGCGGTGATCTCCAACAATGGCGGCTACTCTGGCTACTGATTTTGGCAGGAACCACACTTCACAGAAGTCTATAAATTTAATCATTTGATACTTGGTCAACATGTTATCTACAAAATAAATTTTGTTGTGATATCTCTTGTCTTTCTTGGTGTTGCAATTTGGGTGGCCAGCAGTGTAGATAATTTACCATAATATACTCTTTAATTTACGTTAATTATCTTTCATTAAAATTATTCTTTATAATTTTAAAATTACAACTTAATTTCTAGACCTATAAGTAGATATACATGATTATAATAAGAGAAAAAAATCCGATATTTGTTAGAACATACCTGCTTAACAGTTTAACGTTTCAACTACAGGAAGGGTGCAAGAAAAAGTTTCCTATGGTAGTTTGACGTAATGAAGTTTTCAGGAGGCTGTTTATACCTCTTTCAATGCCAATAGTCTCAGTCGAAGATTCACCTTCTAGCTTACAGGGTTTGATAACGTGCTGAATCTACTAATGTCACGTTTGCCTAAATGATAGTGGACACTTCGCCGAAGATTTATGTGTTTCAGGGTCCAGGAAGAAGCACCAGGACGTGCGAGGTGGGAAAACAGAGTCCCTGTCTTTGTTTCTCAGTGGAGAAAAGTGAAATCGGACTCTGACGGGTGAGATACCCCTGGGTGAAGCTAAAAGAGCAGTGTTTAGCTAAAATGTTTAAGGGGAAACCATTATATTATGTCTAATAAAGAAAGGGATGCATTTTACGACTGTATTCCATCCCATCTTATCACTCTTTCTTTAAAGAAAATAAAGAAAGAACTCCGTGCCTTTTGAGGGTTTAAGTGGCTTTTTTGGAAAAATGAAAGGAAAGAGAAGAGTGTAAGCTGATTCTTAAAACCGGTGAATTGATTCTTTAAAGCGAAAATTTTAACATGGAAATAATACATTTGTTTATGTTTTTGCAATATTGATTCTTATAAACGGTTGATTCTTATAACCACTGATCATTATAAGCGGTGGTTACTGTACTCCGTAGCGAAGCACGGGTATTCAGCTAGTATATGATATTATGATCGAAATCTATGATTGATATTAAAACTTGGTGAGACGTTCTTTCTATTTAAATATATATATTTTAATTCTAATGGGTAGTTCCGTAAAAATAAGTCATAACTTTTGGATATTTTTAGCCCGGACACCCTGTATATCAAAATTGTATCCGATCGGAAATACCCTCTTGTTCCACTAGAACTTACACTAGGTGTAGGTACAAAAACTTCAGCAAGTTCTTCACGCACATCGAATACTGAATTGTTAAATAAAATAACAATCTGTCCTGTCGGAAATACCCCCACTTACACCATGCGTTAACACCTAAATATTCCAGTAAATTCTTCATGGGCATTTAATACTGTCACTGGATATTTTCAAATAATACATCAATGACTTTTTAAAGGACGTGTCCTCTTACTGCACTAGAACTTGCACTTGGACGTAGATGTGAGAAAGCTTCCTACCTGAAGGTAATCATAATGGCACGTTTCATGCTCTTCAATGTCTATCTCCACGATTGACAAGGATATAGTGGATCCCTCCGAAACTCTGATCAGCCACTCGCAGTCGGCGTTTAGAGGGTAAGACTGGGGATAATTGGGGGATATTATCGATCCACTGGACGAAGTGAGAGTACCGCCACAACCTGTAATAGATTGATTCAATTAACAGCACAGTAGTCGCTTTATATACAGGAAAAGTAAAAAGGATGCAAAAATGAGTTCATGACTATCCATATATACGTCATACCTCGGTACTCGTCGGATTCGGTGCTTGTCGCATTTCGACGCGGAAAAAATGCTTCGGGTCTACTCGACGTTGCTCGTCACACTTGCTAAAGCATGTACGAGACAAGACGATGCGACCGTATCCTGTCTCTAAGGCCGAAAAGGAAGACCGGAATAGGTTGAATTACAAAGTTTTGTTCAAAAGTATCACCCTGAGAGAGCTCTAGCAAGTAGAAATGGGGAATTCTTTAATATCAAACAATGTCTCGCTTCAGGAACATTTTGAAACATAGTCAGAAGCAAGTTTCTCTTGATAGGTTTGTAGTGAAACTCAAACTTGATAGTTCTTGATAGGTTTGTAGTGAAACCTATATCTGAGTCTACAATACAGATCGGTTGTTTTAAGAGGAAGAAAAGACAAATAATCCCTGTGCAAGTTCGTTATGTTTTATTGGAAAGACACTTCCCTTCTAAGCAATAACCCCTCTCCTTCTCTACTAACCTATTAGGCTATCAACACCTTTCAGTACAAGCTAAATAAAGATAAATTTTATTTTATTTTATTTTATTATTCATTGAAATATTGTCTGTCTAGTTTAAGGATTTTGTATCAAAACACAACCCCCATCCATTTTTAAATTGTCAAGAAAAATAAGAAATTTCAGGATTTCAGAAAGGATTTAATTCATTACTCCTTCAATTAACATAAGGTTAATTCCCATAAAGAGTAATTAATTCATTACTCCTTATGGGAAACATTCGTCCGGTACTCATCGTGTCTTCTGGAACCCATTAACGACGAGTACCGAGGTACCACTGTATTAGTATTATGAAACTTCATAATTAGACTTAATAAGAGAGTGAGATAAGGCTCCAAACGCAAAATAAGAGTTTCGAAAAGGAGCATGCAACTTTTCATAACAGAGAAGCAACTATAAAAGTTGAGTAAGTGTCATACACTATCTACCAATAAGTATTTGGGCATCTATGCAAATGATGATATCTGCGGTCCTGATATACGTCACGCCCTCCGCCGTTGAATATCGTGTAGGAAACAACATTGACATCATTCGCATGCATGATGCCACGAAGTGCAGAGTTATCTGATTTCGAGAAAGGTGTAATCGTCGGGTATCACAGGCCGATCCTTAATATAATGGCCGATCCTTAAGAGACATATCTAGCGAGCTGAATTATCCAAAATCGACAGTGGCCTATCTGATTCAGAATTGGAAGGTGTGCGGTGATTGTCGTAATGTGCCCCGAGTCGGCAGACCCCTGAAACTAATAGAGACCGACGGATGCTGTCCAGAGAAATTCGGACCGCACCCAATCGATATCCCAAATACTCCAGGAGTTTCAACAGGCATCCGGGAGAGTTGTTCCGATGAATACCATCCGTAAAGAAGCACATCTGCTTGGTTTTCATGGTCCTGCTCACGTCCATAAGCCTTTGATCGCAAAGTCCAACCGCACTGGCCGGTTAATGTGGTGCAAAGCACGTAGAAAGTGGACCATAGGTCAGTGAAAACGGGTTCTCTGGAGCAACTAATCAAGGTTCATCTTCTACCTTTCGGATGGCAGGGTATGGGGTCTAGCGTCTGCCTGGAGAACGCCTCCTACCATATTGCATTGTGCCCACAGTAAAGTTCGGCGGAAAAGGAATTATGGTCTAGGGTACTTATCCTGGTATGGACTGGGACCCTTCGTCCCAATTCATGGTAAGCTCAACGCCGATGCCTACTGCACTATTTTGGATGGCAGTGTGCTTTCTACGTTATGGCATTTTTACGGGTTGGATCCATGTTACTTCCAGGACGACAACGCCAGCTGCCATGTTGCGAAGTCTACCATGGATTGGTATGGTGACAATGGGGTTAATCGAATCGGACTGGCCTGCCCAGAGTCCAGACCCGAATCCTACTGAGAACCTCTGGGACGAGTTGGATCGCCGAATTAAGGGGTGAAAGAACCGTCCAAAATCGGTAATTGTCTCTCGTGGACAGTCTACCAAGTATTGATATGTTTTTCTTTTCTATCACAGGTGTCCAAATACTTATTGGTAGATAGTGTATTACGGTGGAAATAATCAGTTTTTAATCACGTTACCATGTCAACATTAATTGGTGTGATTTGTCAAACTAATGGAAAACAACTTTCGAAGGCACAGAATAAGAAGCTCACTGTACGTTTTGGCCTGAGGAACGAAGTCTGTAATACAAACCCAAAGGAATTTTTCCACACAGAACGGCAAAGGACCTCAGAGAAAACGTACAAGAGAGCAAGAATTTTGTGGAAACACACTGTAAAAACGAAATGCTGCTTCAGGTTACAAAAGGTACCTGTTTCAGTATGTCATTTTCCTGGGTAGCGGTTTTATACCTGTTCTTCGTATCCCCCTTTTGTGCCCTATACATATATTCTTGTCCTTCTAGTTATACTTCCATTTTTGCAATATGCCCAAAACAGCATTTCATTGTTACAGTGTATGAGGAATGAGATGAACGTAAAGCAATAAACCTGCGCATTCTTGAAGGTGGCCAATGAGATGGGGGGGGGGGCGGTTGCAATTGGACTCTGGCCTAAAACACTCCCCAATTGGCTTTTCCTAATGACATCAAAAATGACATGAAAAATCGTTTATTTTCTTTCCTTTTTTTTCTGGTTAGAACTTACAACCTAATTATCGTTGCCTTACGGAATAACTATTTATAGATATAACGCTCTTACCCTGATAATGATTCTGTATAAGATTTCAAGAAAATGACCTGAATATCGTCTATACCAATACCAGTTATCCAAGTAGAAGTAATTGTTGCCGAACGTTAGAATATAGCAGAATGTAACTTTTAACACTCCAAGACGCGAACATCCTTTGCCTTATTATCTATAAATATATCATTTTACAGGAAGTAACATATGGAGCGTGAAATTATCTGAGAATTAGTGCGCATGGTACTCACCAACCACAGAAGAGTCGAAGGCAATCTGAAACCCGGGAGCTGACATGCTTACATCAGACACAAATTTCAGCCTCAAGAGGTTACTGTGAGACCTGATGATTGGCATTATTTCAGTGCCGCAGTACTTTCCGAGGAGGGGAGATGTTTGGTAGCCTCCGTTCCTGTAAAACGGATCTCAGTTATTAAGCTGATAGTGAAAGCAAACAGAAAATAGAAGCAGCAGCCCTACAAAAATATAAATGGATCGAAAATTCTTATGCCCGTATCACACTAAAGATTTAGCACAAGCTTTTAGCGCAACTGTTTCACTAAACCTGTTTTACCTGCAACTGTTGCACTAAAATACTGTGTGATAGAGTGTTTTTCTATGAATCTTTAACTGCAACTTTTCCCATTCTACATGGGAAAAGTTTCACGAAAAGCTTGTGTTGCACATAATTGTCCAATAGCAGGGCAGGTTTTTGGCTCACGTGACTCGCGATCGAGCAAGGAAGACACGTGATCGAGCAAGCAATAAAATATGGCCGCCAACATGGATCCGTGGACTAGCGAGGAAATCTTCAATTATTTTATAGAAGAAATAACTAGTCGTGAAAATCTTTGGAACCACACTCACGAGTATTATAAAAACAGAACTTTAAAGCGATTGACTTTTCAAGAGATAGGGGAGATAATGAGCGAGAAATGGCCTCATTACCAATCTTCTTTTACTAGCGGTAAGTAAGATTTTGCATGTCTTTTATACATTTCTTATCCGTAACAACTTAATAATTATTTATAGTATTGCCACGTTTGATATAATTTCAAAATAATTCTATTTAATTGTGGATCTTTCGGAACTTTTCGGATCTTTGAAATGGATTCATATCATTTGTCATTTTTATCGCCAAACTTCGCCCATGTTTGCCAACAGAAATAATCTTCGTGCATAGGATATTGCACTGAAACAAGTTACAATTTTTTTTTCTGTATTCGGAAAACACTCAATCAAAATTTTTAAGCATGTAGTAATAAGTTCTTATTTAACAAAGTTAATTGTATTGAAAACCATTAATAGTCTACCCTGCTTTACCATTATTGTTCAATAATGCAAGAGATATTTTTAATGCTAAGATTTTAAGTATTGTGGTTGCATTGATTTACTGTACTGACACTAGTATTTATCGTAAGCTAAATTACTACAATACCCTAGATACCCATTTTCCCTGCGGTTTGAGTGAAAACCCACCCAGACTGGGCGTTTTACAAAAAAACTGGGTTTTCTACAACCCTGGCTTGTGATTTTCCTCCTTCTGTGTTCGTTTGCTAAGTGTACACTCCCATAAAGAAAGATTTAAAACCTATTTTTTTTTAACTTTTTCTTTAATCCTTTCATGAGCAAATAATAAATCAGTATTTTGTTAATACATTCATATTTAAAATAGCTAATGTATACACCTTTTATTCTATTGCAGATGCATTGATGGAAAAATTCAGAAAGCTGAAAAGTTATTATCAGCGAGAAAAGAAAAAATTGAAGATCATAAAAAGTGGTTCTGGATGTTCTGGCTTTACTTCCAGATGGGCCCATTTTGAGAAACTGAATTTTTTAGATGGGATTCCTGAGGCAGAAGCAAGCTTCTGCACACTTACATCAGAGAATCAAGCTATTTTTAATTCAAGAGAACAAGGAGTTGAATCACAAGGAGGAACAAAAGTCATTGAGGCAAGTTTGTATTGTGTTACACAGATTATATAACTATCTTAACCCTCTAAGCGTTTGAACCGTATTTTTCCATACCCAAAAATGTACACCAAGTCCACCATGTTCATTTTTCAGATCAGTATAGTTTGCTGCTATAATTCTATAATACTCATTCAATTTTAGGAAATAGAGGAAAATCACAGCCAGGGTTCGTTGATATATTATATATCAATCGATATATATCATGATATATATTTATGGTTTAGTTCAGTCTAAATTGCGCAAAAGGCTAGGAACTGAGAAGGCGGAAAAACTTATGGATCACTTCCCTAAGTTTGTAAACATTCAGTTTACATGCAACCGAATAACAACAATAATAACACTTACATTTTGTTTAAATTTTTGAACAAAAATAAATAAATTTCATTTTGTGATTAAAGTTTTGTTAAAGAAATAAAACATTCTTAAAATTTAAGAGTTTTATAATTTGTGTTTTGAAAGAGAAAAATGTTTAACTTAAAATTTTGTTACGAGTGCTTAAAAAAAAGAAAGAAATTATTTTATTTATAATTATATATATAAAATTAAGTACTATTTTATATTAGAATAATGCTTTATATTAGTTTTTATATAATGTGTAATATGTATTGCCGTTTAAGTTGTATTAAATCTGTAAATATTTATCATCAGCAATAAGTCGACAATTTTGAAAATATTGGATATATATCAAAATATCGGATATTTTCGATATTTTGGAACCCTGATCACAGCTCTCATTTTTTAATTTATTATTACATTTCAATATTTCATTTTAATGTCTATTTTTTACAGGATATAGAAAGTGAATTTGCAGAATTTACACAAGAGTCGGTTACTGCATTCAGTGAAAATGCAGTAATAGATGCAGCCCCCAGTGATATATGCAGCCCCCAGAGCAACAAAAGGAAATTGACGGAAACTCCATTAATTACCCCTAAAAGAAAAAGGGAAAGTGTTGATAAACAAATATCCAGCACATTGGAGCAAGCCAAAAAATTAATGGCAGCAATAAATGAAGATAAAGACGATGTCGACGATGCCTTTTTTAATTATATCAGATGCAGATTTAAAAGTTTAAAAGATCCAAACTTAAAAGAAAAGGCAAGAGTCGAAATCCAAGATGTTATAAATAAATATTGTATGGCAGACTTAAATAATAATAAATAATTTTGTAAATAAATTTTTTACTTCATGTTTCATTTTAGTGATTTCATTGACCATAATTTAATTGTACAAATAGCTGGTATGTTGCATATAACTGGTATTTATAGGTATTTTTGCATTTGAAAAATATATAGCAGTAGTATACAGCTCAGATTCAAAAAATTATAATAATTGAGAAAAAGTAATAAGAAAGAAATTATTTTCCATTTATTTATTTATGAATGATACTATATCTGAGAGTTAACCTTTTCGTAGATGTCCATTTTTTTAATATTGTGTTATATTGTGTAACACAATTGTGTTGTTTTTTAATATTGTGTTATATTGTGTAATATTGTGTACACATATTAAACATACAAAAAAATAATGGAGTCATTTGACATGTATTTGTAGACGTAGTTGTGTTTTAAACACAGTAAAACGTCAAAAACAGCAAACTGAGAAAAATCCATTAAAAGATTTAAGCACTGAAAAAACTGTATATACCTATTCCAGTTTCCGTAATATTAATGTCGTTATGTTGCTACTTATATATCTTTAAAATTATAGCAATTTTCTTTGAATAGGTGAACATCTAGTTATAATTAGAGGCTTTTATTAAAAACTTATCCAAACAGAAATAATGAGAGAACTGGTGAAAAATGGGAATAACAATTTAAATATCTTTCTTAGAGTGCTTTTAAATATTTATAAATATTATTACAAGACATTTGTAATAAAGATTTATAGCATAAATTAAAAGTTTCGTTAAGAATTTTAAAATTTAAGTTGCAATGGTTCATCAACAGAGTACACAAACCTCGGTCATAACACTTGACGATTTTAAAAACATCCTGCTGATTATGTAACGCCGCCTCTCTTTCTGGATAGCTGTTCTGTTTTACGAATAGCATTTTTTATAATTTACGGATAAGTTGGTACTTTGCATTATTATGCCTTTTCCAAAACAAAAATTTTCGTGAATGCAATACAATACCAAATTTTTCTTGGAATGGCCTGTATTCATTCCTAGTGTCTTTTGTACTTCTCTTATTGTATGCATTGTACCCATATTAAATTCGCAAACTGCAGTTGTTACAGAGTTTTACACGTTGTTTATTAGCAAATATTTCTGTAGGGAACTTTGCCCAAATCACACTGTGCAAACTGTCATCAGTATTTCGAGTTCCACAACGTACGTATATTTCCAGAAGTTCACTAGATGAAAGCCGTTGACATACTGGTAGAATTTTTGGAAGAAATACTTCATTTATTGAGGTCCCTACTCTTATTTTGTGACTATCTGGGTTATAACCGGGGTTATTTGTAATTTAGGGAGGAAATTTTAGAGTAAAAAGAATGTAAATACCAAAGTGGGCATGGCATTTAAAGGGCTGACGAGATAATGCAAGGTATTTTTGATACACTTACAATCGTCCGATCATCTCAAAACTTTGTACCAATATACTAGAGGTGTCAAAGTATTTTTTTAACAAAAAATTGAAAAATCGATATTTTGATCAATAGAAGGGTACCACGTCCCCTTAAGACGAAAAAGCAAACAAACTGCAAAAAGAATACTGATTTTAAATAAAATCGTCTAAATTTAATGATGCCACCAGTTATGAATTGGGGCTAATTAAAGGAGAATTAATGTGAAATATTCTAATATTTTGACTTTTCAAAATAATTTTTTTTTCAATTAATCTTTTCAAAAATATTAATTTTAAGATAAATAAGTTTGATCAACAATAAGTTCTTAGTAAAAATATCGTTTGCATATTTGCATTAAAACATATTAAATTACCAAATGATATTTTCAATTTGTAAAAAAATGTAATTATTCTAATATTTTGAATATGAGCTGTACTAAAATCTGAATGTAATTTATCTGAATTTTATCTGAATGTAATTTATCAGATTCATATGGGTAACCCAATTTATATGGGTACAGAGAAAAGTAATGCTGTTTCGTATGCTGTTTTCATAATTGAAACCAGTGTAGTTATTTACAAGTTATACAGAACAAAAAAATTTTCAATCTTAACTTTGAACAAGGTACATTTATTAAAAATTAAATTCAATGTAAATTGCACATTTGCTCTTGCCATGGAACAGATCCTACGGAGTTGAAGTAATTGCAGAATTTCTCCTGGATTAGTCTTGCAACAGCGCTGGATTTATGTGGAGTTTTTCGCAAATCTATAAAATTATTACTTGTAGCTCGCCAGTCACCTGTTGCTATATCAGAAGTAGATATATCTTCCACATCAATGCTTCCTGCTGGCAAGTAGCTGTTCGAGTTCTTCTCTCTCAGGAAATTATGTAAAGCACATGTAGCTAAAACAAAAAGTCTCGCGTTTGGCACTGAAGATGTTATTTGTGTATGAAAAATCCGGAATCTTGCTGCTAATATACCAAAGGCATTTTCGGAAACCCTACGGGCTCGCGATAATCTATAATTAAAAATTCGTTTTTTTCTTTCCAAATTTTTACCAGGATATGGCTTCATTAAACTGGGGCCTAAAGGGAAAGCATCATCTGCAACAATTACAAAGGGAACCTCAACATCAGTTCCTGGGAGAATGTTCGGACCAGGGATGTTTAGAGCTTTTGCATCTAGAGCCTGTTTAAATTTGCTCTTTGCCCATACTCCACCATCACTGATCCTTCCATTTGTCCCAATGTCAACATATACAAATTTCAAATTTGCATCGACCAATGCCAGAAGAACAATGCTGAAGTACCCTTTGTAATTATAGAATGCAGAACCACTACCAGGAGGTGGCATAATTTTAATGTGCTTCCCATCCATAGCACCAATGCACATGGGAAAGTTCCACATTCTATTAAAGTCAGCAGCTAATGCTTTCCATTCAGTTTCATTACTGGGGCAATTTAGATAATCATCTTTTAAAACTGTAAAAATTGCCTTGCATACTAGTGGCAAGATTCCAGAAATGGTGTTTTGAGCAATGCGAAAGTGAAAACTTAATGATTGCTACGTTTCACCTGAAAAATAAAGATAATTACTGTCAGTAAAGAATCAGACACAGGTAATGCTTAAAAGAAAAACATTTTAGCAATTCTCTTTTAATGATCCATAGGTGTATTTTTTCATCTAAAGATATGTCTTAGTAATTTTGTTCAAAACAGAATAGTACAGAAAACATAAACAATAAAACATCAGTTTCTAATGTGCCTAACATGCCAAATCTAACATCTAATTACAGTAGGCTCTCTGTAATCGACACACCTTGGGACCAATGCTAGTTTTGATTATAGGTCATTCTTTTGTTTATGTTTTGAAAATTGTAAGTAAAACCAATCAACAGTTTTTTTTACAATTAATGGCAAATTAAAATAACAGAAATATTATAATAAATATTGTACAATGATTTTATTTGAATTTATTTAAATATACAATTAATGATTTTTAAAAAAATGTCACAATATATATTTTTACTTGCTATCTATTGAATTGTCAATGATTGGCATTGAAACTTAACATCAAATTTCAATGTTTACATCTGTTATGATGTGTGGATTATAGGTGCTTGTGAATTAAAGAGAGTCTACTATATTATATTAAATAACTATCAAATATAATATTTTCAATTTTTGCACAGTATCACCTACATAATAAAATGTTTATTTTAATGCAAATACATTTGTCATTTTCATGATTATAGATTTTGTGTGACCAACTTGGTCACTTCTGGGGTAATTATCGATCAGCAACAAATTTGATTAAAGTAGATTGCCATAATATATATTATATAAATCAAAGTATTAAAACCGAAATACACTAGAATATGTAAAAGTACATGTGTATGTTAGTATCGACCATATTTATACTACCTAAAATAATTAATCCTACTTATACTTTATTGTATGCAACTGTGTTTATATTCTACAGTCCTGACCATCATATTCATTAAATCATGATAATGATAATCTTGTACTAGTCTTTAATATCAATATTAAGATTAAAAAAAAAGCAATGTTTATAAAAGTCTATATCTTTACCTGTTGCTAAATATCTGAGAGTGAGTGCCAAACGTTCACCAGGAGGAATACTGTCTCTCATTTGTGTATTTCTTTTTTGTATCAAAGGTGATACTTTTTGAAGTAAATACTCAAAAGATGCTGTATCCATCCTAATCCACCTTCTATAGCCTTCAGTATCCTAGTATTAAAAAAATAAGATATGTTTAATTTTTCATAATTGTATTTCATGTATAGAAAATTTCTATGAGCAAGTTATTACAGCAACCTTTTCAAACATTTCACTAAAACCAAACAGTTGGGGGAAAAAGAAATAATCCTCTTTTAGGGGACTTAAAGAAGGGTAAAATATTCTGCATAATAATTCTATAAATATTATTTCTATAATAATTTATTAATTCTAGCAAAATTTGAAAGAAAATATCTTACCTGAAGTGCCAGTTCCCTCATCAAATTCTCATAACATCCTAGATTATTTCTTTTTTTCAACCATTCCCTTGTCCAAATTTTTCTTTCAGATTTTTTTCTTCTTGCAATTAACGCTGCTGTAAGGCAAATTATTGTAGCACATATCGTTTTTTTTTGATGATATGCTCATAAAATTGGATGGAGCCATGATTTGAATAGGTTATGTCCGACTGAGCAATCGATTCGTAGTACATGCGCTAAGAAATTTGTATGCTATGCCTAAAGCCTAATGGTCGATAACAGGATTGGTACGGTAACCCGTCCGCTTCGGTTTGCGAATCCGTTTGTGAAACTCCAGCAACCCTTCACAGACACTCCGTGAGGAGAAATGCTTGACGAAAAGCTTAAAGTTTCACCAAATTCTTCAGTGTGATACGGGTATTAGTATGCTCGCTGGATGGGAGATAAAAATACTAACGATTCGAATTTTGGTGGGAAAAAATTGATTTCTTAGAGAATCGTGTAGCAGATTTCACAACGTGTCGCTGGTTTGACCCACGGGTATTCTCTGAGTGCCTTTACCGCCAGGATGTTTGTTCGATTCTCGCTTGTGCGAGGACAAAGCTGAGATTAGGGAGTTATGTTGGCTCACCTACATGGTGCTCCCTTATGGGGATGGTGGACATTACAAAGCAATATTTAAAATGTTTCCCTCATATAAATGAAATTTGGAATATATATTCATTAAAGTATAAACCTTTAAAACACCTTATAAAATTTCATAAATATTTAAAAATTCTTTTTCATATTTAAAAAATTGAAAATTTTATTATGTTTTAAAATGCTCCTTGCGATACAATTTTTAACTTCCCCCTAAATTTTACATTTATATTGCTTATAAATACATTTTAAACAGAGTTATGTATTATTTTGGGCTTTCGTGGAATAGTTAATTTTTAGGAAATACTTTTATGCTTGTATTCTGCATTTTCATAAAACTTTTGTACTTTTCTACACTTAAGTTAAACTTTGATAATCTTAATGATGTCGGAACCTGAAATGCCTACATAACTTTATTTTAATGTATAAGGAGTCTTTATTATAAATTTGATAAAATTTCGTCAAAAATTATGAAGTAAGGAGCAATTCAAAAACTTGCAAATCTGGAAATGACTCATTTTGATAAAAAGCCATCTAAAAGATATTTTTTTCAACTACCTTTAATATTTACTTTTCTAAAGCAACCAGGTTTTCATTTTACTTTTCATTACATATATCAAATGCCTTTTAGTCCAATGTTTACATATTTTTAAAATTTTAATACATCCCCCCTAAAATTCCATTCTTTGTTCTATTCTTGGTAATTTGAAAGTCCACCACCCTCATAATAAAGAAGCCAACAAATTTGCGGTGGGGAAGGACGAATGTCGTTAGACACAAAGTACATGCTGTGTCGGAAACAACAGATTTCACACCGTACATGTCGCAAAAAGAGGCGTAGTTAAAATGCTGCCACTTCTATCACAGAAAAAAACAGGAGCGATTAGAATTTACATACGAATTAACCCAAAAAAAAACAGAAAATTAAAAAAAGATGAAAGATAGTCCTGTAAATAAATACTGATAATATTTTTTTACATAAAGAGTGATAACAATTAAACTAATACGAAGAAAAATTTCTAATGAAGTATTATTTGTGAAACAAAGAAAATGGTGGAGGTTTATTTATTAAAAACCATAATATCCAATTTTAAAGATTGTATAGGGCCTTCAAAATTTGTTTGGGCATATTGGAGGAAATCTATGAAATCGGATTTTAAGATGAGTAAAGAGGGTCTCAAAATTTGATTGAACTTATCGCCTCTAAGATACCTAAAGCGGCGCTTCGGATGACTTCGCAGATCTCCAATCTCCCTGTTCAGTTATAAAAAATTTTACTCTCCATATATTTCTAACCCCAGATTAACACACGGTTTTTAATTCTGTTTTTTCATCTGAAATTTCGGATGACTTCGCAGATCTCCAATCTCCCTGTTCAATTATAAAAAATTTTACTCTCCATATATTTCTAACCCCAGATTAACACACGGTTTTTAATTCTGTTTTTTCATCTGAAATTTCGGATGACTTCGCAGATCTCCAATCTCCCTGTTAATTTATGGGAAATTTTACCCTCCATATATTTCTAACCCCAGATTAACACACGGTTTTTAATTCTGTTTTTCACCTGAAATTTCGGATGACTTCGCAGATCTCCAGTCTCTCTGTTGATTTATGGGAAATTTTACTTGCCATATATATCTAATCCTAGATTAACACATGGTTTTTAATTGTGTTGTTTCATCTGAAGTTTCAGAGGACATCGGAAATCTCCAATCTCCCTGTTAATTTATGAGAAATTTTACTCTCCATATATTTCCAACCCCAGATTAATACATGGTTTTTAATTCTGTTTTTTGATCTGAAATTACATCTTTGAATGCAGAAAATGCGTTTTTAAAAAAACCCTTAAAATAAAAAAAATAGTGTTTTAAATGACTTTCCAGAGATAGACTAAAGATTAACGTTTTATAAAACGTTAGTTTCTTAAAATTTAAAAAAAGTTGTCTTCTTTATTCAGATTTCTTGTTTGAGAGGCAAAGTAAAACAGAGCTAATAAATGCGTAATTTTTAATCTGGGATTAGACAAATACCGAGAGAAAAATTCCCCACATTGTAATATGGCGGTTGAAGATTTCAAAGGCCGACTGGTGCGCCGCCTTAAAATGAAATACGTACTCTAATGAGCGACTACCTGTATTGATGGATAATATAATTCAAAGCTAAAGGGATAAGCCTCCCACGTTGTATCGTGATTATAGCTTCGTAAGCTTCCATCTCACGATCTCGCCTTCGAACCGAGGTAATATCCAAACAAGTCATTACCAGTGATCATCGTGCAAGCACAAGAAGCGCGCGCTTGGGGCCTCCGCAGCTTCAAAAAGAGATACATTCTGAGAACCTCGGGCAAAGGTACTATCTTCATCTGGACAATCTGCTGTTCGTCAAACAACAAACGGCAGCAACACAAGTTATTGCTAAATACTTAAAAAATGACCAACAAAATATTCTTTTCGACGTCAGAAAACACCTTAAGTTATAAATAATATTAATTAATAATATTTAGAACAAGAGGGGGGGGGGGCTTCAAAACTTGATAATTCTTGGAGACCTCCAAATGCTTCATCCGCCGATGTCTTTTAACGAAAAGCCCCCGAGCAATTGTGGCAACAGCAAGGTCATAAGCTGTTTGCATATGAGGCATAATCGACCATACTATTTGTGTAGAAATGAGGAAAAAATTTATATCTCTAATCCCACTTGGCATTAGCTGTTAAATATTTGAAATATACTGGCAGCTTATGGGTTGATGGTCCCCTTATCATTCCCCCTTCTCTAAAAAAATCAAGAATCATAATACTGGAAGTCCTTTTTCTCCGTAACTCACTGTATGATGGTGGGTATGGATCATCTCAGATAGGATACAAAAAATTAAAGTGATTCAATTCGTACTCCTTAAAAGAAATCAACATATATATATTTCTTCTAAACAATGTAAACTTACCTTATTTCCAAGTAGTCATATTTGCAGTCAAAGCGGGCCTCAAGGTGGAAATCTGTTATGTTGAGAGTGATTTGGCGAGAGTTGGGCGCATGAAGAACCCACACGCATTGCGCCTGGTGAGGATAGTGACGAGGATATCCTGGGGATGTAATTATTCCGGAGGTTTGGTAGAAGTCGCCCCCACAAGCTGCAAGAAGGACAGAGCATTTATTCAAAACATCTGAGAAAAGCCGCAAATCTCAAATCTTCAAATTAAGCTAAAAGAAATTTCACTCTTAGACTTTTCCTGATTACCGATTAGAAAATGCACGTTATTCTCTTCTACACATGAGCCATTCACAAGCCAAAACGGTTAGGAGTCAGGTACCTTTTAAACGCTAAGAGATTCGACAAAAATACCCTTATTTTAAATCATCAGCAGTTATGAAAATCTTTTATTCAGGAATAATGAACATTTTACTACGAGTTAAACACTCTTTCTTCTTTATAAAAATGGCTCTTCATATTTTCTAGCTTGAAGATAATTGTTTTAATTTTTAAAAATTTTAACAATTGTTTCTTCAATGTTATATCATTGTGCGCAGACTTGCGTCCGTAGATTAATGAATATACATATTTCTTTAATTTTGAAATTAAGTTGTACAATATGGTGTTTAAAATGATGAACTTTGAAATTAAAATTTTTAGTTCATAGAAATTTTTAAATAAACTTTTAATTTCAGAAATTTTTTTGATAAATTTTATTGTAATTCAAATTTTTATGGCAGAAATGAAATAAGTGTTCATCATTTCAATGCTACATGTTTATATTGCTTGTGTATAAAATTTCACGGTATTCTAGTCAACTGTTCTGGTGATATCATGTGCGCAAAAATAACATTGAAAAAACAACGGTTAGAATTTCAAACAATTAAAATATCTGTCTTCAAGCTAGAGAAAATTGAGAGCCATATTTATAAAGAAGAAAGAGGGTTTAACTCACAGTAAAATTTTCATATTTCTTAATAAATTATTTTAGTCACTACTTAGGATTGAAAATAGGGATATGTTTCTCGAATCTCTTGGTCTTTAAAAGGTACCTTGACCCCTTACGTCCACTTTTTGAAAATTTTGAAATTTTTATGTCAAAGTACTTGATGGACTCCTGACTTTTTGCGATCATAATCATTTTCCCAAATAGTAAGAATTAAAACCAATGACAACATTTTTTGGGTCATCGAATAATAAGTCACTTTTTTCAGAAGCCAATTTGTTAAGTCCATACTCTAACGTAAATCGTTGCAATAATGCAAATCAAACGCAGAAGCGAGCACTGGATAACGGTCAATCGTTCAGTGTTGTTTCCTCACAAAAAAGTAAAATAAATGAGTCATTGACAGTCTAACTGCTGCAGAAGTAAGTACTTGCGAAAATTATTTCAATTCTTTTTGTGTAGTAAAAAAATATTTGAAGACTGCATTGGATGTCATTACTTTTTTTCACTTGCCAAATTGGTTTTCTCCCTTAGTCACGTAAGAATTGTAATTATAATAACGATGACCCTCGAGGATATTCTATCTTATAGATTTTCTATGTCGTCAGATAAAAGCTACGTCCGCAGTAATACATTCAACAATGTTTATTCCAATTTATATTTTCAGAGGAATTTTATAAAACGATGTATGTTATTCCCGTGTTTGCTTTGCAAAGGGTGTTAAGTCCAAAATGGACTAAAATGAGTTACGAAAGCAGGCATGTTTGAAAATCAAAGGCTACTGTTGGGTACAGAAAGGTACAGAAAAATGAAAAAAGAAATAAGCAAATTTTCATGTCACTAAAACTTCATATTTAAATATTAATATGCATTTGTATTTCGTATAGTTAAAGATCAATAAAAATTAAATTTAAAAGGGAACAGGATTTTAAAACGATAAGCTTCATATTAAAACATTGAAACAGTAAACTTGATTTATTCGTATAAAACTAAAATGGAGAAAAAAATTAGCTAAAGTGAGCCTGGACCTCAGATAATATTTGTTCAATATTTCGCGAAATATTTGAGAGTGATGCTCTCATATGATCAACTTCCGGATTGAATGTTGATAGTCGTTTGGTTTTTATAGGTACTCATTTTGAAAACCAAGTCTCAGATAGATCGGAAGAAGCAAATATGTAAATAGAGCATTTAGCTAATGAGGTTTTTATTGTAAGGCTATTTGACACCTTATTCTAACAATATCCTAACCATATATGTTTAACTTATAAAACACAAAAGTAAAAATATTAAAAATATGTCATTACAGAAAATTCAAAGCATATTCTTTCATTAAATAATTTAATATGGTATCAGTTTACTTCAAACTATCTGCGACCACCGAACACTGTTGTAAATAATACCCATCACGGCAACTCGTGGATCCATTTCAACTGCTTTTATTCCGTTTCTTTATATACCAATTGCGTCATCATCCGACAAATATTTGTGTTTGCCGTACAAAGGATGTTCAGTCCAAAATGGGCTAAAATGAGTTTTCAAACCAAGCATGTTTGAAAAATCAAGGAGTCCAATTCCACTCGTAAATATTTTTATTCATCAGGGAAAATTTGGGATATGCGAAACAAAACACAAACATGTTATTGTGAAAGGGGTTATGTCCGAATCAAGGACTTAACACTCTTTACTAAACAAAGATAAAATCAGAAAAATTTCCTTTTAAAAAAATTAAGAATGAAACTTAAAAAAACTGACTTTACAACAGCCGTTTTTTTTTTTTTTCAATCCCGTTTTTCTCAAAACTACGATTTTGGACTTGACACTCTTTACCCTGCAAACAAAGATTTATCCCACCTTTTCTCCACTTTTGGTATTATGAACTTAACCGATTTGGCAAGCGAGCGGTTGGTAGTGAAGTAGATCTTTAAATGCATTGTGCATGTTTCGAAAGTCTTTTTATTTCGCTCAATTTTCTAGAACTACATAATTTTAATATTGTATCTGTGGGTATCAAAAATATAATTTAATGCGTTATAAAAAGAAAATTAGCTAACAGATGAATTTTTAAATACTATGCTTTTTTTTATTAAAACATGAAGAAAAAAAACACTGTGTTACACATGTAGAAGTAATACATCTCAAAAATATGTTACTTGCCGATGTGTGATTAGAAAATTTTTGAAAGGAAAATTCCCACAGCTTCACATAGGGATTGGAGATAAGCTGATACACCACCTTAAGGCTGCTGTGTACTAACCCTTTTGGATTCCCTCACCTCAATGTTAACCTATGGAGGAAATGTGTCTACTATTGACAGCTACGCAAATGCCGATAATCCAATACAAATGGTATTTTCATTAGCCTGAACTGTTCTGCACCTTGCAACACGATTCATTTAATAAATGTCGTCTACCAAAGGAATTGAGGAGCGTTTAAAACACACTAGACCAGATTTTTCCCCGATTAATTTAAATTTTAAAATAGTATTTGAATTTTTTTCAAAAACGAAAAATGCCCCAAGGTGTATAATTTGTTCCTCTATTACGGAGTACTAATTTTCAAAAAAAAATAATCTTTGAATCCAAGTAAGCAATCCTTGGGCACATTTTCTCCATAGGTTAAATTTGAGGTGAACGAATCCAAAAGGGTTGGTACACAGAAGCCATACGCGAGGAATTTTTATTAAAAGTGAATATATATATATATATATATATATATATATATATATATATATATAATTATTTGATTAGCAGCTAAATGCAAAAATAACTGTAAAAGTGGCCTCAAATCATTAAGCGAAATCTTGTTTCCGATAAGCTCTTATTATAAATTTGAGACCTATACTCCATGTTTCGTTGCAAAATATTTACAAGGTGCGGCTATAAAATGTACACTGGTGCATCAAAATAAGGTTTACATTCCTACAATATACAGTATCCCTGCAATATAAATAGTAAGAGTTGAAGATTTTAACACACATCTAGAAGTCTATCTCCGGTGCCATTTTAATTGCTTTTTGAACACTAATGCCCTACAGTTAAAAAAAATAAAGTTATTTAGCGTGAAGCTCTGCGTTTTCCTCTCAGTTCGTAGCCTTCAATGAAATCAAAATTGTCTGATATAAAAATAAAAAAGAAGTTAGGATAGTTTAAAAAAAAGCAGGATATCACGGCTGAGAAAATGGTTTTTTTATAACCAATGCGGAGGCACTTGTAACCAAACATTCGCCCTTACTACGCCGCAGTTTTACTGTCCATTTTATTATGGGGACACCATATAGGCGGACAGCATTACCCCCTATGAAGGGACGACACGAACGTAGGCATTTTTCGTGGCGCAACGCCGGGATTCGATCTGAGCTCCCTCGGCACCGAAAACCAGCGCGCTGTACCACAGGGCCGCCACTAGCCCCTGAGAAAATGGTTTATTTTTAAAGTCCTTTCGCCCGTCCACGGTGATTTATTCCTTACATCGCAGTGAGGCTCCTTATAAAAATAGAGTGATCCTTATTATTTTTTCCATGGTATTCTGAAAGACTCTCATGTACACAGTACAGAAGGTCGTTCGCACTTTGTGGAAACGATTTTGCAATTTATTTTTGTCGTTTGCATTTTGAGATAAAAATTTGGCAATTTCAGAATAATCGTCTGCTACTGTTTTGTTTTGGTTGGAATGTAAAATTAAAGATTTATTTTGAAAATAGCTCCTAAAATTGACAGATGGATCGAAGGTTACATAACTGTGTTTTCCGAGGAGAAATATTCGTTTCAACAAATTATAAAGTGGTGTAAAAATCGCGGTTATGGCATTTTAAAAAAAAAGGCATTTGTAATATATTAAATTTGAAAGCAAAAAAAAGCTCTAACTGAAAGTAAAAATGAAAAAATGAGCGCGAAACCTCATCCTAAGATTGTTCGAACGCAGGTAAATATCAAGACAGTGAAGTCTCTGATCCTAAAAGAAAATACGCCGACTCAAATATTATTGCATCGAAACTACGAATGTCTTCTGGCATTGTAAGTGAAATCATTCATAAAGATTTGAAGTTAAAAAAGATGTTTAAATCTAATGTTCATCTGATTTTGCCAAAGAATCAGAAACAGGAATAAAGTATATCCTATTTAATGAAAATACCTGTAAAATCACTTGACACTTCTCTACTGAACTTTTGTGCTTTTGGTTTACTAAAACGAGCCTTGGGAAAACGGCACCCTAGAACACTCAACGGACTTTGGAAAACGGTCCAAGAGGAATGGGGTAAAATTGACATGACAATACTAAAAAAAATTTACTTTCATGGAAAATTCAAGCTAGATCCATTGTCAAGAACCATGGCTATCAGATCGAAGCAAATCGCCGCAAAAAATACGGCATTTATACATAACACTTAACTATCAAAATCGTTCCCATAAAGTGCGAACGACCTTCTCTATATCTATTTGAACTTTAGTCGTTGATCTAAAAATGAATTCATATCTTCAGCTGTGGGGTTCGACAAATACCCTTTCACGTCCTAAAGTATTTTCCTAATTCTTTGCCCAGTACACACACACACACACATACACACACACACACACACACACACACACACACACACATATATATATATATATATATATATATATATATATATATATATATATATATATATATATATATATGTATATATATATATATATATATATATATATATATATGTATATATATATATAACAGTTCCGTAACAGTACAGATATGGATGAGGTGTATCATGAATACCTCCGGCTCGAGGTAGCCTAGTGGTATCGCGTCGGTTTCGATGCTGAGGGTGTTCGGATCGAATCGCGAGAAGCACCATTGAATACCTCCATGTTTAGGCCGGATATGGACACGTTAAATCAGTAGACCAAAGAGTCCCTCTATGAGGTCGGAGAGGGTGGGAGAAGTTACGATCCCCCCCCAGATGCCACCACTGGGAGTACTCGGTGAAAACTGTGGTGGCACCTTACAAAATTGGACTCCGACCCTTATGGTGCCATTATAAACCGGAGCCGCACCCCTCAGCCCACTAGCCTATATGGACCGGATCTGGAATAAATTCCGGACAGGGGCATTAGAAACAACAAGAACAATAAATATCTCCTTGTTGGTGGAGGTTCGTAGCTGGAGTACGATTTCCGAACGAAACACAATATTTTTCTCACCTTGAGAGGCGTCTAGGAACTCATAGTTGGCAACAAAGCCATCCCGAGCTACACTTGCATCCGTGACGAATTTCACAAGAATTGTCTCATCCAATGAAGTCAAGATAAGAGGGGCCAGTTGTCCACAAAACCTTGAAAGAGAAGACACTTGCTGTAATGATTAAGCAATGAATCTATTTTTGCATTCATTTAATTCAAACTTACGAATTCTTACTCATTCAATCTCTTACAAATCTTTTTTTTCTTTGGGAGGGGAGACAGAGAAGTCTAAACCCATTCAATCAATGGTACGCGTTTTAGTTAAAAAGTAAAACACTGCTCTATAATAACTAGCATGTCCAAGAATTTCCTAGACTTGTTCCTACCATCTAGGTCATCTCTCTGTGAACCACGATCTTCATTTGCTGTGGGTCTCCTCTCATATTTGGCAATGAGATGGCTCACATCCTACCTAAGGAGCGTACCGCTGAACGTTCACCAACTTCTTAGGCTCTTACTTGTCTGGAGACTTATTCCGTAAGGAAATCTTTATCCAGAGTACTTTGGAGATCTTCCCCAGTCCATGACTGGTACTTTAGTGTCTGCCCTGGTAGAGGTCTTATCTTCCAGGATGATAGAGCTGAGCAGACTGCAATCTTTAGGTTTGCAAGTGGCCACTTCAGGTGCCTATATCTTGATCGACAAAACAAAACCTTTCCCAATTATAAAAAGTGTAATAATGAGCATGCTTAAATTTATCTAGAGAGGACTTTTTTTACCGATCCTTGTCTATTAATGGACCTACCGAGGATATATAGACTCAAGGACATGGACTAGCGCCGCTAGACCAGGAGGGATTAGAGACAACGACAAGAATAACAACAACTTGTTTTTATCCAATGCGACAGACGATATTCTTGGACATTATCCTTACCGTACAGATAAAGTTTTTGTTGCTTTTTGATTACTGGTTTCTTAATAAGGTTTTACTATGTTTTCAAAATATTTTATGTAGTTTTGTTAAGAACAGATTATAGATCTTATTATTAAATTCCCATTCTGAAATATTCATTTTAATTAATGGATAGACCCCCCTATATCATTGAAAATCGTACACATTTTTAAGTGTACGAACACTTTTGGGAACAACTGTAGATTGCGCAGAAAAACATGCACTGAAAAAGAATAGTAGACGAAAGGGAAATTTGATTGAGAGAGACTGCCAGGTATAGAAGCAATGTGTGACGAAGAAAACATATGTAGCCAAAGTGACTGCAGAGCTTAATTTGCATCTGCAGGATTCGGTATCAACCGTTACATATAGGAGGGTACTTTACAAACAAAATATCTACGGCACCGTAGCAAATCCTACGCCCCTTGTAACAGATGTGAGTGCAAACTTTTGTCTAGTGGTGCCATCAGCACAAATCCAGGTGGAGTGATATGTGGAAGAAAGTCATTTGGTCAGAATAATTATCGTTCCCTACAATGCACGTCTGGAGAACACCCACACAAGAATATGATCCTGATTGTCTCATGCAAACTGTGAACCATAGAAACGGATCTATCATGGTTTAGGCAGTCGTCTCATGGTTTCTTGTAAGCCCTATTAAAATCCTGAAAAGGGGGATTGGCTGGGAAGGACTGTGTTGGAATGTTAGCCCACCAGGTTCATTCTATGGCGAAAACACTATTTACTGTACAAGATTGCGCTTCCCAGGATGACAATGCTCCTATCCATGCGGCCAGACATGTCAAGTCGTGGTTTGAGAAACCATGATGACAAAGTCTAATGTCTTATCTGCCTGCCCAGTGCTCTGACCTCAATGTCATCAAACCGCTGTGGTCTGGTTTAGAGAATAGAGTCAGGTATCGATATCCATTACCAGTGTCTCTACGGTAGCTTTCACGATTTCTCCATGAAGACTATTATGATGCTCACTTAACTACTGTTCAGTACTTCTATAAGTCTCTTCCTGGGTGAATTCAGGCAGTACTACATGCTAAAGGTGTGTGTGTGTGTATTTTATTTGTTTAAAAAGTAAAAAATAAATAAAATAAATTTTAAAAAAGGGTAGAAGAGGATTAAGAGAGAAAATTCTGGCAACATGGCTTACTTTCCAATCTGATTACCGTCGACGTCCTCCACCAGCACGTAATCGAAACCGCAGTTGCTGGACGATTCCAAATGGAAAGCCGTGAAGCTCAGGCGAATGATGTGCCCTGCCGGAGCCCGGATGAGCCAGGTGCACGTGATTGAGTGTGGATAACTGTCAGGGTGTCTGGGAGAGGAGATCTGGCCGTTGTTTTCTGTTTTGATTCCACCACAACCTGAGGAGAATGCAAGAGGGGTTTACTCGAACTGGGGTTTCAAATCAATATGATAATATCGGGAGCAATTCTTCGTCGGTAGGCAAACCAAAATGTTTTCCCTATTTTATTGGGGAACAATTATAGAAGTGAAAGCTTTGACGCAGCTTAAATCTGCAATGCTGGAAATTCAAAGTAGTAACAGTCCTATCTTGAATAAGCTTCCGTAAATGATCTGAAGTCTATTCGTCCCGGTAGCAATCTGCTCAACCGAGACACGCCGGATCAGGGGTGAGTAGGACTTACGACTCACTAAAACCGCCAGGCCGGAGACCAAAAACTATTAATTTTTTTAAAAAATTTGTCTATTATTCATTTATTACTATCACTATGCTGTGTTGCACCTGAACTGTCTACTCTGTCCTTATTGTACTTTATTTATAATCCAGTTCTGCGTATAGTTTTATTCAACATAACAATAATGTGATCACTCGGCACACACAGTGCATACATATATAATACTTAAATATTAAGTGAGCTTACTTAACTGTCAAAAATTAATCAAAACATAAATAAAACTCTTTTGCATTCGAGGCTAAAGCCAAGCGCTAATCTGTAACCCTTAATATTTACCTGCTTTACAATACACCTAATTCTGATTTAACACGAATTGAAAAAAATATTTCATTCTCTTTATACGCGAGTCAATTTGATTTAACAAGAGCGGTCCAATCCAATTTCGATATATACAGTCAAACCTCGATATCTCGAACTCGAAGGGAGAGACAAAAAAATTCGAAATATCGAAAATTCGAATTATAGAAAAATTGCATATTATCAGTAGTAGAATAGAGAAAAAAGCTTTTTTGCATACCTTTTTAAAAACTAATCCATGTTTTATTTTAATAAACACTATTTACAAAATTATTTGAAAAAAGTTCCAATTGTTTGCTTCAGAGGAGAGTATGAAATTTTATCAATTACACTTTCTAAGTAGACAATGGCTTTACATGTGTCCTCAAATGTCCGCTGCAAATAGTGCTTCTTTGTTTGTTACATTTAGTGGCAAATGGCAGATTTCTTCCTCCTCTTCTCCTTGTAATACACAAGAAGCTTTCGTCTGACCGATGTCATTGTCCTCCCACTGACCACACACTATTACTGCACCAGCTACGACGACAGACTCATTGAATTCCATGTTATCGAGTTCCATGAGTCTGGTTAATCGGCTTCAATCATTTTCGGCGCAGTTTTCAGCAGTATGGTAGATGTTAATTATCTGAGTGCTTTCGTGGTCTTTTATGAATCCAGCCTTTTTAAAGTTATTCATTATCGTAGAGGAAGACACAATGTTCCAAGCCAGTCGCATACCTTGTAGAATATTTACACCAGATGGTGAAACACCTTATTTAATTTCGGACAGCATTTTTTTAACCACTTGATGACGATACTTGACTTTGAAACTTCGGATGATTCTGGTCAAGTGGTTGAAGTTTTGATGTAGTATTCTGGGGGAGGGATTCAATTCTTATGTTTTCCACTCTAGGTACGTTACTGTGCCCCGTACAATTATTGAATAAAAGCAAGTTTTCAAAAAGGTTAGATGTCATCCAAGCTTTTCGGTTAGCTTCGCAATCCAAAGGAAAAGATTTTATCCCGCTTTATTTTTCGATTTCCCTATCATTAACGGTTTTAACTTCTCTGTTCCATTCATATTCATGCAAAACAATAAAGTTAAGCGCTCTTTTCTCCTCTTCCATGACATGCTTCACCCTTTACATACATGGTTTTGTCTGGAGTGCATTTAAAAAAAGTCCTGCTTCATCCGCCTTGAACACATCTTTTTCGTCGTAATCTTTCAGTATCAAGCTTACTTTCTTTCTAAATTCTACACAAACTTCCTCATCTACGCTAGCAATTTCACCACACATTTTCAAAATTGTAATGTTATTCCGTTTTTCAAATTTTCAAACCAACTATTACTGCCTTTGAAATTTAAATAACCTAATTCTTTTGCAAAAGATTCAGCTTTATCTTTGATTAAAAGTTCATCTAGGGATGGTTTTGAGTTCTACAATGCGTAATCCACATTACTAGGCACTTCTCCTTATGGGGAAATTCAATAGTTTTGAGCTTCTTTAGCTTGCCTAAGCCGTCATTGAAATTTTCTAGGATAATTGCTTTATTCTTTAAAATTGTTGACAACGTGCTGCCTGGAATCCCAAACTCCTTTGCAATTTCCTTTTTTAAACTTCTTTCAACGTCATCGATAATTTACTTCTTCACTTCAATAATAAGCGTATTCAATTTTCGTTTGTTAGACATTTTGAACAGATGACTCGCAGAAGATATCACCTTCTCCAAATGTTGTTTTCGAACGATTTCTATGTTTTCTGCAGTAGCCAAGATAATGAGAAAGGAAACTTTTTAGCCTTTAAAAGAGCGGCACTAGCTTGAATGCGAGACAGCCCAGGCATGAATTTACACGTGCAGTTTTTTTTTTCACACCTTGTTGGAATGATAAGAAATTCTACAAATCTTCTTGGAACCCACCCATTTTTTTCATGCCTTTATTTCCTGTTTCGTTAAAACCACCCGAACCCCTCTAGAAAGTAACCTTGAAGAATAAAGGGACAAAAAAATGAAAGAAAGGATGAATGGTCACTGCATATGCATGGCAACTGACTGAAAAGACATAAGGAAACAATAAACAAGGGTTTCAACTCCCATCTTGGGGGGTCAAAGAGAAGTTGTGATTGCATTGTTTTATCTTCCGTGTATATACCCCTCCATTTTAAAGTTCATGTAGGGTTTTACCACTGTAATTTTTGAATAGATGTTCTATTCTTTGGAAATTTCTATTTTTTTATATTATTTTTTTATTTTTAGAAAACTTTTTCTTCTCCATTTATGGAAAAAAATTCAAGTTATCGAGGGATGAGCCAAAAAAATTCGTCAAATCAAGGTTTTTTTTAACATTGAGTGTATAGGAAATTTGAAGGGAAATTTTTTTCTTCGAGATATCGAAAAATTCGCGAAATCGAGGTTCGAGTTAGCGAGGTTTGACTGTATATATATATATATATATATATATATATATATATATATATATTTCCTAAATTCTAAAAAAAAATTTTTTATTTGTGACGTATTATTTTTTGGCGGTAGTGTATCCAGTTCTGTTTTGATTCAAGAATTCAGTCCGCAAAAACATTTTCTTCTTTTATTCAATCAAAAATGGAGAAATTGAAAGAAAATGATCCTGTTCTAAATGCAGATTTAATAAAAGAAGGTCTGGAACTGGCCGAAAAATTGGGTGATCATTTTGTCAAACATGACCCTAATGAGGAACGCGCTGGGGTGTTTCAACGTGAACTCAAGTTGTTGACAGCCCCGTACAGATAATTATATAACGGCCTAAACAAAACACGAACACAACGGTCGAAAGTCTCCTTAATAACTGAATTCGTCCGTAAAACCGGCGAATCATTAGCACCAGAGGAGACTCGTGCTGATTTTGCGTGAGATCACAGAAAGAATTTCATTAATAGAGGAAGAAGACGATGTCCACAACAATTCTAGTGATGGCAGTAATATTTCAGTCGTACGCAAACGTATGCGTCGGTTATTGTCAGAAAGTGAATAAGAATAAAAAATTTTATGTGTAAAACTTTTTATTGTTCATGACGAATTTTTTTTCATTTTCATTATGTATTATTTACATGTGTACTATTTTGTTGAAATAAAATAATAAGCTTAAAACGAATATTTTCATATGGTTTTTAAAAATTATTTTTATTGTTTCTTTAGATCCGGAAACAATCTCCTTTTCTTCCATAGACATAATGTCTTTTTTTTAAACGAATTTTTTTACGCGTATTCTTCAGGAAGTATGTATCGTGTAAAGACAGAATTAGGTGTATTTAATTCAGCATGCTTTTACTTAATTCCCTTATTTATATAGTTTTACCGTTTACTTAATATCTGACGATACTCCTATCGTTTTTGTTAAGCTTATATGGTTCTATATGGATTTTGCAATCTTCAAGAATGTGAGCCATGGTCACGCTAAATAGGTTCTCCCAGCATACTTAAAAAGCCTGTGACTATGTTATTATCCGCGAAATGAATATTACGATACAACATTATAAAGACTTACTCCGTAGCCCTAGCAGTGCTCAACTTTAAAGTTGCACTTAAATCACATGCCACACTTGATTGTCGCTTGGAATTATTACATAAAATTATTTCTACAAGACATTAATCAACATGTATATTGACTAAATACATATATGTACCATCGACATATTGTATTATTCTACTTTCACAAATTATATGGGTTCATTTTCTAAAATCATATTCATAATACATCTAGTACGTAAAATTGTCACATTCTAAATTTATTATTTACATCATTACCTATTTGCGTTTTACACTATTACATTATTACACCAATTACATAATCAATTTAAGGTATGGTTACGTTGACACATTACTTTACTGTCACATTTGCATTACAACTTTAATATCATATTGTATGTACACATTACTACTTTTACATAATATTTTTAACTTGCAATGCTAGAAAATCAAGATTTTTTTTCTCTATAGAAATGATAATGATATCTTTTGTAAAATAATAGTTATCTTCAATCACGTGATCAGTTCGAATCCCGACTTACGCCATTCTATACCTTCTTGTCGACTGCATACTCGTGAATGTGTATTTCGATGTTTTACTTGCCTTTAATGCAAATTCTCGGGTGCGCCGACAACAAAAAACGCCATATCTTCCCCTATCGGTGACTTTTGGAAATAATTTTTTTTTCCCGGAAACTCTTTCCCATTTCGTCCTTAGCCCCTCTATCAATTTTGGTGGAATTCCGGCTGATAGATCGCGCTACAGATGGCTCTGAGTAGTCTCAGTTTAAAATAAAATCAATCTGTATAGATGTGATGATTTTTTAAGAGAGGTTAGAATAGAGCTTAGAGGTTTTTTTAGAGTGTTAAAGGAAACCAGTAATGAAACACCGTAATTTATGAATTTTTCGCACTAATCTCACTGACATGCTGGAACACTGCGAATAACGGCGGTATGAGTCTCATAGAATCCGTCAGCGTCAGCGTAAAACTTTTAACCAATCACATACCAATCATTGACCCCTTTAACCAATCATCGCCAATTGAATCTTTAAAGCTGACGCTGAGATGGATAATGTGTGAACAGGCCCAAATCGTTACAACTGCAGTTGACGTCCTTCTCCTAGCAACAAGGCATTTTGAGGCGAGAAACCAACTGTGCATTGAATTGTAAGCTTTTCGGATCACCGATGTTATGCCGACTCTATCTCATCGAATCTGGTGACCTAATTCTGACTTCAAAAATGATAGTCTCTCGGGGTTATTTATAACTTCCTAGAGGCAATACTCTCCGGAAAAGCGTTGAAATGTTTGTTACGGTGCATTACCCGAACTTATAAATGCATGATAACTCGACATAGTCGGTACACAGGGCAGTTTGGAATATTTTTTACTTCCGGTGACGATATGTCCTTTAACGTGAATGATCCTTTTGTATTGTGTGTCCTCGTGTATGTTGGGGAGACATTTTGGATTAATATTTAGGATGCTCTCAATGAAATTCACTCTTTATCATACTCGTGTTCCAGAAAATTCTTCATGCTCGGGGTTGCATGTGATTGGGTGAAATCGGTTGCCTCAACCCATCATACTCACCGGTATCTATAGCACTGTACTCGGCGGAAAATCCCTTATTCTGGACGCTCCCGTCTGTCGCAAACTTCATCCAGAGGTTGTTGAAGGTAGAGACGAAGTTTTTCGCTGAAGTATACCCGCATATCGTCGACAGCAGAGGGCTAGCTTCAGAGTCACCATCTCTTATCTGAAAAAAGAAAAGTGCTCTTTTATCGCGGGCGATTCCTAGACGCATTTGATGAACAAGAGAATATGTCATAATACCAACAGCCAAAAGGTAACTCATTCTAAATTGCAACTCATTCCCGATTTCGCCCTTCATGGCATCCCCCGTGCCTGGTGCCCATTTGAGTCTGGGGGTAGGTGCAAGCCTCTGTCTCGTAATCGCCCTGCCTATAAAATTTGATTCGTTTAAATCTCGATTTTCGTGGGAAATTATACAAGGTGTTTCAAAAAGAATCACCCGATTTGAAATGAGTATATTTTGAAAAATTTTGAACATAGAAACTTAAAATAAATTTTATATTACACGTAAAGTTTTTTTTACAAACCAAATTAGTGGTGCTCAATATGCCCACCTTTGGATGCACGACATGTGCCTATATGGTAGGCAAATTCGTCCCAAACTTTTGCGAGCATGCCTGCATACACTGCTTCCACGGCAGTTATGCGTGCACAGACATCCCGTGTCTTGGAATTGTTTATACCATCGCCTAATGCTCTGAGAGGTAGGAACTTCAAGCTACCAGGGTTTTGTCAATGAAAATCACTCTGAACAGTTTATTACGGACTCACCCTTTGCAATGCGTAGACCACAAAATGATTTCTGCTGTGCAGTCGTCATATTTACAAACACTGAAGTGGAGGGTGAAGGAAGAGCGTTAGTGCTACTTGTCGGCAACTGCGTGAAACTCGAGATTTCCCTCTTTCTGCCTATACATTATTCGATCAAAACGGATTAAAAGATCAATAGTTGTGATTTTTTAAAATCGGATGATTCTTTGATTTCTGTTGTGCAGTCGCTATCTTCACAAACAATGAAGTGGCGGGCGAAAGAAGAGCGTCAGCGCTACTTGTCGACAACAGCGTGAATCTCGAGATTTCCCTAATTCTGCCTATATATTATTCGATCAAAATGTATTAAAAGATGAATAGTTATGATATTTTTAAATCGGATGATTCTTTTTGAAACACCCTGTATAATGGGAGTACATAACAGTTAACTAACAGTGCTCCTCATAAGGAGGAAACAAAAAACATCACTGCCTTAGCTAATATTTCGAAGCTTCGACACTTACCAAGATAAAATTTGGGCGGGTAATTCCCACACTTTTCCCTTTAACTTTCAACAATGATATTCATCCATACATCCAATCACATTTTGCTCGCTAAAAAATGTTTTTTCGCTTATTTACACGCTCATTTAAAATCTATCTACAATTCACATATTAAGCTGCGATTTTTCTCCCAGTATTTTTCTAAACACGAATTAACAAATGTATATTAAAAAAATAAAGTATTAAATTAGACGTTTTAGTAAAGATCGCTTAGATATTAAAATTTTATATTCCTCAAAAGTTAACCTTTTTACGGGCCATCAACCTGTACTTTATCTTTACAAAGTTAAAATTGTGCATAGAAACAATTTAATTAACATAAAAAGATAATGTAAAATCTACGTGCTCTATATTTAAAGATCACTTTTCAATAGGACAAAACAAATTTCAGAAGTATACACATGCTAATTGGTGATTAGAAAAATGCAGAGAGTAAATTTCTCCGTAGCTTAACATGTTGGTTACAGATTTGCGAGGTGAATATATGCCCCACTTAACATTCACTTCCAATAAACACAGTTTAATTTTTGCAATTAGTATAATGAACGCTTTCTGGAAAAACTGATCATCTTTACTCATCATAAAAATCGCAATTGACTTAAAGATACTTAAAAACATCTTCGCAGACCATTAGTTTGGAAAATTATCTAAATTTTCAAGAGAATTAATCACTGAGATTTTGAATCATTTGTGCTTTGCAGTAAAGATACGAATATTCTTTAAGGGAAATACAATTTTTTGTCGATTAGCATAAATAGATGAAATTGGTCTAAAATACGAGGCGCACCCAGAAAGTAAGAACTCATAGATCCTGCACAAGTCACGTCATTATAACGACTGCGCCGTCATTTGGTTCCTAAACGTCTGGTGCTTCATTTGGTGCAAATTATATTTTTCTATAGAGTTTTCTCGCTTTGTTGTGTTAATTTGAAGTGGACATTAATAAGTTCATTGCCATGAGCATCACCGGTGGGTCTTAAAAAGTTTTCATTCTCTGCCGTGAGTATCACCCGTTGGTCACCGGTATCATTCAATATTATGTTAAATAAAATTTCCTGTGCACTTCAGCAATGATGTTATGCTTGTAGGTGGCACTCTACGATAACAGTTCTCTGAAAAAATCAAACTTGGACACCCTGCGCCATCTATTATCGACTCGGAAAAGTTTTTATTTAAAACTTTGTTAATATCTTACTGTCGTAGCCACGTGTGCAAAAGGTTAGAATTTTATATTTTTTAGCGCAAAACGATTATTTTTATTGGTAAAAATATAATTTTTTGGATTTTTCACCAAAATTATTTGGATTTTTCTTGATATCTGTTATTTTAGGCTGTAATCTGTAAGTTTGGCATATCGGTGATCATTTTAACTTCCTATGGGGGGCAGTGAACGTGTTAAAATCGAAAATCCCGCCAGCAGTGAAGTGCGGTCAGTAATAAGATTTTTGAAAGTAAAAAATGGTCGTGCGGTACGACCATTAAGGTACGACCATGAAGGTACGACCATAAATGCTGAATCTTACTTTGAAACACTTCACAAGCTGTGTCGAGCAATTCAGATTCGACGGCGTGGGTTACTGTCTGCTGGAGTTTGTTTCTCGCACGACAACGCGCGCCTCCGTACACGTGCATTTCTTGGTTAGGAAATTTTTGAACAACCTCCGTATAGTCCCGACCTAACGCCCAGCGATTACCATTTGTTCTTCCTCCTAAAGTGATTTGTAGCCGGCCAGAGTCTACAGGGTGATCAAAATACAAAAGACGTTCCGAAGGAGTGGCTGAATAGATTGGCGGTGAGTTTCTTCGACGAAGGAATACAAAAGCTAGTCTCACGAAACGACAATTGCCTCAATAAAAATAGCGACAACGTACAAAAGTAGTGTAATATGTTTTAACATTTGACAATAAAAAATTTTCAGAAACTTCTTCCTAGATTTTTTTAAACCCAACCGGTTTTTACGTTCTGGATGCACCTCGTAGATTAAACCCTACCTACAGTTGGTAGTAGAGTGTCAGTCAAGTGCTGAATACACTCAGTGTCAAACTCAGCAACAGAATGACTGGTTTACTTTTAAGACAGGCACTTTCGCATCTCATTATCTTTACTTACCTATGTCCTCAGAGAATCCTACCCTAATAACCTGTGTTACTCGTTTGATTCCTGAAGCGAAATTTGAAAGTGAAGTCTGCAAAAAAAGTGATTGTCAAAGTGTGGACTGATTCTTCACTAATTACCTCGAGGAAATCCCATCTGCAGCTGGTGTGTTGTTCTATTTCAATATTGTCAATAGTGAGGTTAACGATATAACCCTGGGGCAGACGGACCTCATACAAACAGCTGGCATCCGCAGGATACGGGTCAGGATAAAACGGGGAAGTCATGACGCCTGTGAGATCCGAATAGATCCCTCCGCAAACTAAACATGCGAGAAAACATTTCAACAATTCTACTACACAATACACATAGTTTTTGAAAGTGACAAATATACAACATTGGGAAACTGGCAAAATTATAAACATGTTACATGAAGGTTAATTTATTCTGTAAGTTGATAAAAATATGACTTTTGGAAAAACATTTAAAAAATGACAGTATAAGATACATTTAATCTACACTCAAGAGCCAAAACATTATGACCACCTATCAATAACGAGTTGGTCCACCTTTGGCGCGCAACACAGCTTCAACCCGCCTTCGCAGGGATGCCACGAGTCCTTGGTAGATGGCCGGAGACAGATTGTACCAGATGTTTAAACAACGGTCACGAAAATCCGAGATATTGCGAATTGGTGGTCTTTGAACTCTGAGCTGCCGTCCCATGACATCCCAAATGTGTTCTATCGGATTGAGATCTGGTGAGTTAGGCGGCCAGGACATTAACTGGAATTCAGCATCATGTTCCTGAAACCACTCCAACACAATTTTAGCCTTGTGACACGGGGCGTTGTCCTGTTGGAACATTCCATTTCCAGCTGGAAAAACAGAGGCCATGTAAGGGTGCAACTGGTCCGCAATGATGTTCAGATACCCTGTAGCATTCATGGTCTGCTCTACCACAACCACGGGTCCCAGAGATGCCCAAGAGAACGTCCCCCAAAGCATAATACCGCCACCACCGGCCTGTGTATGACCTACTGTACATTGGGGGAGCAACAGTTCGCCTGGAAGACGGCGTATCCTGACACGGCCATTGGCGTGATGAATGACAAACCGTGAATCATCTGACCAGGCAACTCTCTCCCACTGATCCATGGATCAGTCGCGATGTTCCCGGGCCCAGTGCAGGCGCAGTTGGTGATGACGCTTGGTCAGCAAAGGCACACGAGTGGGACGTTTGCTGCGTAGCCCCATATCCAACAGTGTCCGCTGAACAGTGTGCTGCGATACTATTCTACTTGACCCTGCATTGTATTGGGCTGTCAGCAGAGCCACTGTCTGGCTCCGGTTTTGCTTCACCATGCGAGACAGTCTCCGACGACCTTTTTCTTTGATAGCGTGTGGACGTCCAACACCATGTCGTCTACTGCTGGTTTCACCGTCATTCATCCACTTTGCATAAGTACTAACAACTGTAGGTCGCGAACAACCCACGGGTCGCGCAGTTTCGGAAATACTTGTTCCGAGCCTTCGAGCCATTACAATCTGCCCTCTATCAAAGTCGCTTAGATCCGCAGCCTTTCCCATCACACACAGAAATAAGTGAAAGAATGATTCTTCAGACTCTCCAGCAGCAGTTAAATACCACTTCCACCTGATCCCGTGCCTTCCACTTCATCCAGGCGAATTCATTGCAAAATGTAGGGGTAGTCATAATGTTTTGGCTCTTGAGTGTATAAAGTGATTAAAATCTGACCGCAGAAAAAAATAGGAGTTAAATTAAGCAAAAAGGTAAATTTAATTTACGAAGTGATAATTGCCAAGTATGACATTTAAAAATTATTTAAAAATTATATAATAATCTACACTAAATCTTCATAGCAAAGAATATTAGACCTTTGAAAAACATTAAAAGATGAGAGAACGGGATTCATTCAATCTTCAAATTGGTAGAAATAGGGATATTGAAAAAAGTTTAAAAAGTATTGCATAAGCTACATTTCATGTATAAAATTGAAATATGGTAATATGGCATATGAAAAACATTTCAAAATTACAGAATGAGGTACATTTCAGCTATAATGGGAAAAAGATAATGTTTCTTCAATGGCACAGCTTGAGCAGAGGTAATGTACATAGTTCTTCTATTTTGGCACTTCTGAAATGATAACAAAACTTCTACAGACCTCATGTGAATCTACATTTTCATCTCTTTGTTCTCTAAAATGATACAGGAATAGAATTGATCTGGAGCCGTATCATCGACACAAATTATTCTCCCGATAGCTTGATACAACTGATAGTGACAAAATAACATCAGCCATATTATTTCCTTACTTAATTACTGCAGTTTATAGATATCAGAGATCTTCAAAATTAATTATTGTTTCCTCTGTATTTTGAAGTTCTGTACAGTATATGATGTACAAATACACAATAAATATGTTTTTTTTTGCCAATGCGTGGCACTTGTCGATGAAGACATTCGCAATTTATCCGCGAGAATCGTTGGTTGCTTTCAATAGGGGCCCCGTATAAGTGAACCATCACCACCCGCTCGTACCACAACAATTTTGACAGTGCAACACCTCAGGGACGACACTTGGAGGGCTCGTACCTTCTTCCACTCACTGACTTAAGAGAAGGTGTTTGCGGTCTATGGCTTTAACGTGCCCATATCTAGCCTAGACACGAAGGTATTTGTTAGAGTTCGTCGGGACTCGAACTCCCAGTCAGAAGCCGAACGCGTAACCACTAGGATACCTAGGGCCCTATAAACAATAAATATAAAATTGTATGTATTGCAAATGGAATATATCTATCAGTTTCCAAAAATATTTCTCTACTCCTTTTGGGGGTTCTAGTGAGGCGCTCATAGGTCAATTATGATTGTTATGGTTGGGGGGGGGGACAAGCTTTGCATTTTCTCAAAATTTGTCTGGGAATATTTAATCATTATTATACTTCGAGAGTGCAATGAATGTTCTCCAAATGTCAGTTGAATTCAAGAGTTCAACCTTCTCCTTACGGGGTGGGATAGCATGTATCCCAAGAATGCGGGCCCAAGAAGGAATACGAGGGCTGTCCGTAAAGTATCCGAACTGAATGTATAAAACATAATACAGACACCGCTCTGCCGTTTGCCACGAAATTTTAACCGAAGATTTGGCCATCCGGATAACGGTCCTCACACGACCATTCGAATAACTCGGAAGCCATTTGCATGCGAAGTTCTCGTTGATCTTCGGTAAGCAAACGTGGGACAAACTTACCCGATACACGCCGCATGCCCAAATCGTCGGTTAAAATTTCTTGGCAAACAGTTTTTGCTATTACCACCTCTTCCGCAATCTCTCGAACTGTCATTCGTCGATCGGATCGTACCACAGTGTGAACCTGTTCCACTTTGACATCATTTCTCGATGTTGATAGACGCCCTGATCGTGTATCACTTTCCACAGATTCCCTTCCATCTCTAAAACGTCTAAACCATTGAAACACTTGAGTTCGGCCCATAAGATCCTCACCGTATGCTTTCTTAAGCAAATCGAACGTTTCGGCTGCCGTTTTTTCCAATTTTACTACAAAATTTGATGCAAACACGTTGCTTATTAGATTCCGTGATGATCCAACCCGACACGAGACTTCCACTGCGTTCACTTTTCGTTATTGCTACAAGAGAACCGCGCTTCGCAGTGCTTGGCTAATTTCCAACATAACAAGTTTACATATGTTTAAAAATGCGAATTAGCGTGCGCACGCAGAGCAGTGTCTGTATTATGTTTTATACATTCAGTTCGGATACTTTGCGGACAGCCCTCGTATATATATATATATATATATATATATATATATATATATATATATATATATATATATATATATATATACACTGAAGTGCCACTGAATTAGGGATACCTACCTAGTAACGAGTTGGGCCTCTTCTGGCCTTGATAACGGCTGCCACATTACGAGGCATAGATTAAACAAGTTTCTGGAAACGTTCCATGGGAATGGCTTGCCAAATATTGGCTAAAGCTGTCCATAATTCAGTAAGGTTCTTTGGTGCTGTGTGATGGCCTTTCACGCCTTGTTCCAAAACATCCCAAAGATGCTCAATAGGATTTAAGTCTGGGCTTCTAGGTGGCCAATTCCTGACAGAGAAGTCAGAGGAATGCTCATCCAACCAGCCAGTAGCCAACCGGGACTTGTGAGAGGTACAGTTGTCTTGCTGAAAAACTCCATTACCGTGCGGATAACAGAACAGCATAAACGGATGGAGGTGATTACCCAGCAACTCTACGTACCGAATTGCATTGAGGGAGGTTGGTACACGCACCAAAGATCCCAAACTGTGCCACGAAAAAACACCCCAGACAATGATTGAGCCACCATGCCCTAGTACAGTTCCAGCCAGGCATGCAGGATCCATGGCTTCATGAGCCTGACGCCATATTGTCAGCCTCCCGTCGGCGTTAAGTAGTCGGAATCGAGACTCATCACTCCATGCTACTCGTTTCTAGTCCTCTACACTCCAGTCTCTGTGCTTTCTTGCCCAGGCAAGACGTGCAGCCCGATGGCGAGTATAGAGCAATGGTACTCTCGTAGGTCGACGGCTCCCGAAACCCATACGGTGAAGCGAGCGTTGCCACAGTCCGTTTACTGACTGTACGTCTGGCACCGTCATTAAACTTGGTGGTAATTTGAGCTAATGTTTGGCTTCGCTGGCTACGTACAATACGCCTGAGCCGTCTCTCACCACGCACTGTCAAGGCAAATTGTCCTTTGCAGTTTGCCCGATCGTTAGTTTTTTTTCCACCATCCATGTATTCTTGGTATACTCTTGACACTGTCGACCTTGAAAATCCTAGCTGTCTGACGATTTCGGGAATTGAATGGCCCATGCGTCGCGCACCTACGATTTGTCCGCGATCGAAGGCGTCTAAATCAGGCAGTTTACCCATACTGGCAATTCCAACAACTAATTCAGAACAACCACAGTACACGCTATATATGCAGTTACCACAGCGCCCTCACTTGCGCATACATGATGCGCAGCGCTACACAATTTGTATAGGCTTTGCTATCCCTAATTCAGTGGCACTTCAGTGTATATATATATATATATATATATACCGTGGACGTTCGTTAATTCGAACTCGGTTAATTCGAACTTTCGGTTAATTCGAACTAATCCAAAGGCCCCCAAAAACTTGTATTGGAGTTAATGTTAAAAATATCTCATTAATTCGAACTAAATTTTCATCACTTCGGTTAATTCGAACTAAAAATTTGATAAAAAAAATTCTTTTTCCTCGTTTAATGGAGAAAATACACACTGTATTTATTATTTTGTGTGTCAAAATTTCTTTTCTGTGTAAAGAGACACATGCCTGCATTCCTAGACTATTGCATGTCCACTAAACTTTAGTAGCTATTGTCCTTCTTATTAGTGCAATTTTCCTATATTTGGATCGATTTTCTGAGAATTTCAGAAAAACTAGTCTTTACTACAGATTCTAGGGATCTGCGTCAGTTATAACTGCAGTGCAGACAAGTTAATGTGGTCTAGTTTTTCTTCCTCATTGTGTGTTGTGAACGTGTAAAAATTCAGGATGTCTACACGTGGAAAGTACAATACCTAACTTTGGAGACAAAGATAGAAATTTTAAAGAAAGTAGAGAATGGCGAATGTAAAACAAAGTTAGCAGCTAACTATGGAATTAAAAAAAAAAAGCCTTGTCAACTAATTTGAAATCAGGGAGTCAATTTTAGATTCATGGGAAAAATCAAAATTTGCTAGAGGAAGGAAACGCATGGGAAATGTGTCCCAAGAAGTTCTAGAAAAAGCTCTACTGCTATGGTTCCAGGATGTTAGATCTCGAAATTTTCCGATAAATGGGCCCTAGTGCTGACGAAGGCTGATGAACTGGCAAGTAGAATGGGTATTGAAGATTTTCAATGCAGTGATGGATGGCTTTCTTGAAGTCAAGGCAAAATATTTCTTATCAAACTGTATGTGGCCAAAGCTCTGATGTAAACGAAGACGTATGCACTAATTTCGGTAGGAAACTGCCAGGGCTTTTCTCTACTTACCTGCCGAAAGATATTTTTAATGGGGCCATAATGGTCAAAGCCATAATGGATTCTATTAAAACTCTGAAAGCATTTATTCAGATGGAACCTTTCTCTGAAAATGAATTGAAATGTTTACTTTAAATCGAGAAGCTGACTGAACAATGTAGGCATCATAAACAGAACCAAACATCCATTTTACAGTTTTTCTCCAAAGTGTAATTCATATTTTTAATAAAAGTTTACTTTATACTGCATATCTTCTGCTTCATATAATGATTAAGGTAAGTCTGATGTATTGCTTTTTAATATGTTGAACTTTAGATAACATATTATGATATATTTTCTGGGGTTATACATACTAGGAGAGTTTCTTCTTCAGTGATACACATTTCAAGTTATTTATTTTCTCTTAACATCGGATAATTCGAACTTCGGTTAGTTCGAACTTTTTTCTGAGAACCTTTGAGTTCGAATTAACGAGTGTCCACTGTATATGCCGCCCACATGGCATTTATAGTGGTTAGCGTCGTGAGCTTGGGTTCAATTTCCGACTAAGCCTTGGTCATTTCCGTGTCGTACCCCTCATAGGGAGCAATGCTGGCTCCCCTAAATGGTGCTTCCGAAATAAAGTAGCCAGTAAGACCTCGCGTTGTTGATGGGACAATGTCGTCAATACAAGTGCGAGACTCATAACAGAAAAACAAAAAATGGAAATATTCGCAAACAGTGTTATGCAGTTCTAAAAGTGTGGAACCATGATAACGTATTTAAATCGTGACTCACGTGTTTTGTATTCCAGCTTGAATCCGGGGTTACGCTGACCCATGTCAGTCTTGAAGCGGATGTAGAGCCGGAATGAGTTGGAAATGACGTCTACAGGTAAACTGTCGCCACAAAATCTGCCCAAAAGTGGGTAGGCGTCCGACGGCCCATCGAAAATCTGGAAAACACATTATTGTTTGCTACTGTAATGTAAATAACTTGATGTGACACTCTAGTACGGAAAGTTCCATAAATATCCAAAAAATTAAAACACTTTTTGTAAAACATTTTCCATTCCAATTTTTTTTTATTTGAAAAGTTACTATGCTACAGGAAGTTTCTATAAAATAGCGAAAAATACAGAAGTTTTCTTGTGAGACATTTTCCATTACTACAAAACAAAATTTTCTCTTACTCTATAATATGAAGATGAGTACACACACAATTTAATTTTCCAGTTAAACAATGTCAATGACTAAAATAAATGATACGTTTCTCCACAGTAGAAAGTTTTCATAGGAAATTTTTTTGAAAAGTGTTTTCTTGTAAATCTTTTCGATCACGATAAGACGAAATCAATTTTTCTTTGGCATTGACTACTAATGTTTATAGGTTAGTGGCTTAAAAAGGTTTCTCTGCTCAAAATAGAACAGAAAAATTCAAATACAATCTCTCTCTCACTCTCTCTGTATATATAAATATATATATATATATATATATATATATATATATATATATATATATATATATATATATATATATATATATATATATGTGTGTGTGTGTTAGTTATTTAGATAGTTAGTTTGTTAGATTTTTTGTTAGTTTGTTGTTGCGTATGCCACTTGACCGACAGCAACATCAGATCAAGTCCCGAAGGCTATAGGCGATGAAGGTGCGACTCCTGATTTGACTGGCACCACAAGGGTCGGAGTCCTTCTGTGTCTTAAGCCAAGTGCAACATTTATAACGACCGTCTATCCCGACCGATGCATGGTCTGTTCACCCTGACACCGGTAACCCACTAACTATTCCGGCAAAGTGAGAAACTCACCTTTTTCAAATTCCATTTCTCATATATTCTCCTCTTTCCTGTGACCCAGAAGGGATGAATTTGCGAATTTTCCCAAGTAATTTAATAAATCGGCTCTTTATCGTTCCTTCGAAGTTCGGGTTTCACACTCATGGCCGTCAGCCGAATTCGGATCTCCTAGACCGCAGGCCAATGCTCTTACAACTGAGCCATCCCAGCTATGAAGAAATCTCTCTTCTGATTTGTCACAAACCACACTGTTTATAAAGTTTTAAATTGTGCAAGTTCATTAAAGTTTTTTAAGTCTGAAACTCGTGTCTGTTTATTACCAGCCAGCACCTATTTCAGTTAGCCAAGTAAACAACCTCCAGTAATGGAATCCCATGGCGTGTGGCAGTAGAGGTATTGCAAATCAGTAGGTACCCAAACGCCCCTCATTGAGAGCTACAGAACCTCAGACCAGCCAGATCTATTTCCTAAAATACTCTCGTCGAATATGACGTCATCACTCAGAAACGTGAAAGTAGCAGTGAAGGAAAAAAGTAACATAAAATGATAGGAATAAAGAAACTTTCTTGTAAGAAGGAAAATAATATGAAACGCCATCATTTCTAGAATTACAACTTGGGGTTGTCTAATGAAATAGGCCTTTTGCCAGTTTCATTAGATTCAAGCCTGGAATATGGTAATATGGATGCCCTTGCACTTTAACACCGAAGGAGGACCATACAGTCTCTAATCCTTCGAAGGAAAAAAACTGTAAGTAAACTCTTGGAACAGTTAACTTTATGATCTTACCTCCAGACTGTCGAAGAAGCAGTTTTGATGTTCCTCTAGGTTGAAACTTACGAAAGAGATCTTGATTCTGTTTTCAGGGTGTATCCTTATCAGCCACTCGCATACGAGGTTGTTTTCGTAGACATCGGGAAAGTTCGGAGACGTTATGGTCCCTTTTGGAGCAGTCATCGTTCCTCCACAATTGTCCATTACTGTTTCATTTCATTTTTATAGAAAAGAGAGGGGACAAATGTTGATCGTTATAACATAAAATCATTAGTTCAATAAAAAAAATCGTAAATGCAAGACTTTTGAACAGTGCGCAGTAATGGAACTTAAACTGTGATGTTAGTTTCGGAGGAATAGCTACCTTGGCTTACCGTGAGCATCTTACTCTGCGAAGGAACTTTTACCTTTTTGTCGAATTCATGTCCCTAGGTTCATGTCCGCTGTCCATGCCCCGAATTTATGTTTCAAGCCCCTTGTTACGCAGATCATTACGTTAGTTTTGCACCCTCAAAACGGCCGCAATGCTTTGTGTTCTCATTTATGCGTGAGTGTCAGCGAATAGGACACGGGAAAACTTTTAACCAATCACAAAGCTGTTGTTGTTGTTTCCAATCTCCTTGGTGTAGGAAAGCCTACACGAAGTTCAAAGGACCTAGGTCCTCAAATCCTAGATCCTTAGCGAAGGGTAGTAGTAAGCAGCTTCACTTTAAGGGGAGGTACCACTAGGGCTGAAGTCTGACTTGACGTCGAAGAACATCGGTCCCCTAATTTTGAACCGAGTCAAGTGACCAGACCGGAACACTTGACTCCGCTTCTCCAGAGGTAAATTTGAAAACGTGGAGGACATTGTAGCCATTTTACATGCCCCGGCTATCATTAATGAACACGGCGGTATATCTTCAGCGACAAGCATCGAACCAGGGACGTTCAGATCACTAGTCCGCTGCTCCTACCAACTGGGCCCGAATCACAAAGCTTAATGGGAGGATGTTAACTATAAGCTTCGAAATTCGTTCAAGTACGGTGCTGATTTGCACCGAACTCGAACGAATTTCGAGGCTGATCGAACGGGCAAAGACCACGTGATGCTTCGATTTATCAACCAGTTGATTCAATAATTTGTTCCAGAAAAATGTCAGAAATATTTCAGCACTGTAAGTTTATCAAGAATTATTTGCATTCATCGTCATGTGTTTATTCCAGAATCATGCTAAATCTACCAATCGGGATTCGCTAGAAAATTTGTTTAATTCAAGCAATGCGAACATCATTTCGTCTCCTGTCTGCATTAGCTCTGACGGAAGCCAATATCACTGAAGTCTATGCACAGAAATGAACGAGGCTCAACTCCGAAGATCTATTACGCAGGTGATTCAGACTCAAGGCCTATTTTCAAGCGCCTGATCCCACCCCAAGTCAAATCCTTACACATGTAATCTGAATAACCCGCTGAGAATTCTCACTACGAAGCTTTGAATGAAACAACCTTACAGAGAACACCTGGTTGCTAATCACTTTTACCTTAAAATACAGAAATTTTAGGAAAGAACATCGCACTTCGCGAATGAAAAAGTGTTCAATGAAGGAATCACTACATCGCTAACATACGTACGTGGGAGGGCGGAGTAAGCTATATTAAATCCAGAATCTTGCACACTGTGATCGGAGTGAAATTCTAGAGTGGCAGCGTGTCCGGAAGTGATGAGTGGGGGAGGTGTGATCGTTGTACAGTACGTCCCTATGACTGGATCTAGGTCACTGATACCGTCAGTCACCTGTAAACAGATATGACGAATTAGATAACTACGAGGCACAAGAAGTAATTACAAAAGGGAGAGAGTTGTTTGACACTAAGGCTGCTATGTACTAACCCCGTTGGATTCGCTCACCTCAATGTTAGCCTATGGAGAAAATGTGTCCACGGATTGCCGACTTGGATTCAAAGATTTTTTTTTTAAATTGTACTCCGTCATAGAGAGAGAAAATTTACATTTGTGTACATTTTTCGTTTTTTTTTTAAAATGCAATTAATATTTTTAAATTTAAATTATTCCGGTAAAAATCTGGTATAATGTGTTTTAAACGCTCATAAATTCCTTCGGTGGACGAAATTTATAAAATGAATCCTGTAGCGCTTTGCAGAAAAGTTCAGGCTATTTGACAATACCAATTTTATTTGATTATCGGCATTTATGTACCTGCAAATAGTTGACAAAAATATATTTTAAATAAAAAATTTGGGGGCAGCGCTTAATCCCCCTATAGAGAGAAAGCCATTACAATCCCTCAAAATGTCAATCCTAAGGGGGGTGGAATTCTCGAACTGTCAACTGGACTCCTCCCACCACAAGAGTCTCCAAGAGGAAAAGGGAAATACGATTTTTTTCTTAGTGCATAGCAGCCTTAAGTGCAACTATGGCAGTAGACAGCCAGAAAGGGATGACATGAACTGGTCTAAGTGTGGACAATACCGAGAATGCCATGCTCTTGTCTGGACTGTCAGCAAATCAAATAAAGACCTATAGATTTTATGCAAAACAAGGGATCCTCTTCCCTCCCTCTGATGGGCTCAGCCCAACGATGTGAAACAGAAACGTTCCCATTAATCTTACAACAATTCTATGACAGCTATGTAAAAAAGTAAAAATGTAAGTTTGTTTTCCCATCCAGGAAGTTGAAACCCTTGTTCGACCTGTCATTTGACAGGAAAATAGAGACTTGGAGAAAAAATATGGTAAATCAATTTGATTATACTGGCAAATCACTCCTTAGAGTACTGGGGAAATAAGGTAGAATGCTTAGAGGGTGGGTCAGAAGAGAGCTGAACGACTGTGGATCGCTAGTTTGATGTCCAAAATGAGAAAAAATTGGTTTGTGACTGCTGTATTAACACATTGCTAAAAACGTTTTAAACATTCGCTTAATTGAGACCCTTTGTGAAGTATATGATAGGTAGATGAACAACACGAGATGTTTCATAACATACTTGAAGCAATAACATAAACAAAAGGTGAAAATAAATATGTCATAGATGCGTTATTTTGATACATCATTTTACATTTTCATGAATACAGAAACTCCCCCACAATTTTCTCAGCGGAAACACCTTCTGTCTTGAATTAAGTGATATATTTTCGTTACAGATTTTTGTCTCGCACCGATTTTGATAAGTAAACGTCCCACAAAACCATGCTCCATGTTGAAATGACTTTTCAGGTTTTCAAATTCACTGGCATTATCCGCCGTTATAATAAAACAAAAGGATCAATGTTGAAATGACTTTTCAGGTTTTCAAATTCACTGGCATTATCCGCCGTTATAATAAAACAAAAGGATCAATGTTGAAATGACTTTTCAGGTTTTCAAATTCACTGGCATTATCCGCCGTTATAATAAAACAAAAGGATCAATGTTGACCCATCATTTCAGCTTTGATTTTGAGATGCCAGAAACATATGCCAGAAAAGATAGCTATTTTAAAAATAATACATTTACAAATATTTTCCGTTCCTGCTGCGGAAAATAAAAAATTTCGCAAGTCCTCACTGTAATAAAGCAGTTTGTTCACTTTCTGGTCAATTCAGAATTTTCCAGGTTTTGGTAAACGAAGTTAAAATTAGTAATTTTTCCTGAGTTTTCAGAGTTTTTTGAAGAGAACAGGAAACCCTGTTCAAAGAGAACTGCATAAGGTGAAGCATCTGTTCACTTTGCAGATCCTCAATCTCAACGTCGAGTTTTACGAAATTTTTCTCGCCTTATTTATTTAATCACAGATAAACAAATATATATTTCCCAATTCGATTTCCTGCGTTTGAAAACAGATCTTAAAATTCAAGACGGAAGTTTATTTTAAAAAATATATTTCATTATTTTTATTTAAAAATAGAAAATTTGAATTTTGTAGCATTAGACTCGGAACTAAATGCCATGTAAATAATTAATTACAGCAAATTATAAAATTTTAAAAATGCGTACTTTACATTTAAACGTCAACATCAATAGACACAAAAAATTTCAGGTAGTCTCTTCTAACGTAACTACCGAGGGTTATTTACGTAGGATTACTTATCGTTGCTTACCTCTTTTGTATGTATATATGTATGCATGTGTTATGTATACAGTCAAATCCGGTTAAATGGACTACCGGTTAATCGGACTAGCCGCTTATTCGCCCAGATTCTTTAGGACCGAATCCCGTCTTGTAACATAATCCGCATGACCTGGGTTAATGATAGGCGATACAGGAAATGTGGTCGTGGCAGGAAATAAAGATAGTCCAACTTGATGTTATTTATTTATTCATATTACGTAGATTAATTGTCCCAGAGCTCCGTCATAAATGACTTAATTTCTAACGAATTCGTTTACCGGAACCGTCCCATTTTAAAAACTTCTCAGAGAGTCCGACAGCCCTCCTATCTCTGTGAAAACTTCCCAGCTTCTGCCTCAAAATCCTTTGTTCCAAATCTTGCTCAAAACCCACTTATTCAGCATTCGAACTTTCGAGATCTATTCATTACATAAATGGCCTGCACCCAAAATGGTCTAATTTTAGAATTCCCTGCCGGGAATTCCAAATTGGACCCTTCTTTCTTAATTGGATCATCAGGTGGCGGCCTCTATTGATCATATAAAATATTAAAATCTCCCCTTTTTCCCCTCTTCATAATTAAAACTCGTTCTACTATTTAAAATCTGCTCATTCCCATTTAAGCTCTGACATACATACATATATATGTATATATATATATATATATATATATATATATATATATATATATATATATATATATATATATATATATATATATATATGCCAAACTTTTGACGCATTTTGGTACTTTCTGTTTAACAGTTTACTGCTTGTCTAAGCGACACGGACTGGGTTTGGCGCGCTGCCAAAATAACTCACGAGGTACGGACGGACGGTTTTAGCGTCTGAAATTTTGCTTTTCGGAGGACTGCTAGGGATTTACGAAATCTTACGTTAAAAATCAAAAATGAGCATTCGCTAATCCGTGATACGAAGAAAATCTGCAATATCACTTGATGCGACACCTTAAAAAAAAAGAGCCGCGCTCCGTACCATGCAAACTCGTAGTGATGGAAAATCTCTGGACGGAACATTCCGTGGCAATTTCATCTGTCGAAGCTATAATTTCAGCCGTCAAAAATCAAGATCGTATTATGCAAGACATAAACAGTTCGGCTATGTTTTTAATAAATTTTTTCTTGAAAATATCTTAGCAATATGTATCATTCTTCTGTAAGGGTGAAGTACAAACAAAATCTAAATGGCCCTCCATAAAGGCGGCGACTGACATGTAAGAAAACGTTGTAATGTAACTCGAGCATTCAGTAGTTAGTGCTTGGAAAGCGATCGACGAGCCTAGCGGCTGAGGCCGGGCCATCGTGCCCCACTGGAATATCGGTTTTTTGGCGAATCCCTTAAATCGTTACATTACAAGTCAGGGCAGGTTACACTGAACAGGCTGAAGTGGAGGACCTTTTGTTCAACAGAGCATTCAAGAGGAGCATACGCGAAAACATTGGGCACACTTATAACGAAATTCGGGCTTCTGGCGACCCTGTGGCACAGCGCGCTGGTTTTCGGTGCTGAGTGTGCTCGGATCGAATCCCGGCGTTGGACCACGAAAATTGCCTCGTTTGTGTCGTCCCTTCATAGGGGGTAATGCTGTCCGCCTATATGGTTCCCCCATAATAAAATGGGCAGTAAACTGCGGTGTAATATAGGAGAATGTTTGACGACAAGTGCCTCCGCTTCAAAAAAAAAATAAATAATAAAATAAATAAATAACGAAATGCTCGTGGAGAGCATTACATTACAACAGCGATTCCAAGCGGTGTGCCGCGGAAGTTTATACTGTAGGATGCCGTAAAATCGGCCTGGGGTACCACATTTTTTTTGGAGGGGGGATAACCAAAAAATATAATTCGGGTCCTCTTATAATAAATATTAAGTTGTATTAATGACTCTTACGCCCGACAGATTGTAACACAAATCGATGCACTCGTTCCTGGGGAGGGATTAGCTAACCTCACGCGCACCTCTGTCAAGCTCGATACGAAACATTTGTTCACTACGCATCCATCGTAAATATCGCATTACTGAAACAAAACCCTTTTGAGAGATTTCCATTGTAGTTCTCTGGTGCCATACTATTCCGAATCCCGTGGCTATTTTTAAAACTGTATTTATATACCCTATTCTAGTGTTTATTTCTTATATATTTCAAAAAATAAATAAAATCATCAATGGAGTGGGTATTTATTTGAACTTAAATTTGGCATGTTTCTGAAACGTATTCCACTCTAATATTTAGAAAAATCGAAAAACTAAAATTCTAACGAGGGCGCCCCAAGTTTTTAATCTCATTCCCAAGGGTGCCGAAAGCACGGAAAGATTGGGAATCCCTGTGTAAAGATTAGTTATTCTGTATGGCGCAGTGTTCGCCTAATAGTGTTCGAGAGGGCGTTGGGTCACCCGAAAAGTCCAGAGCGCAATTACTTTGTATTTGCAAATTACATCTGCGATGACGAGGTCGGAAACCGAAACTTATATAGATTATTAAATGTTTATTTTGTGTTTAAATGTACCTCGTTTGTGCGTCAATGGCATAATTTCTCACCGAGAAAAATTCGGGACCTGATCAAAGCCTATTCAAGGAATTGGGTAATTATTTTTACACCCTGCATTCCACCGTCACGTTAGAAGTCAGTAGCCGCTTTTAAGGAACAGTAGGATTGCGGCAGCCAAAAATGTGGTCAAGTATGAGTCATGCACTGGCCTTAAGGTAGTCATATGAGCAATTTTCGTGGTGTTCCAGCATCAGTGTTGCAAAGCTGAACTGGATCCTCTTGCCGTACGGCACTTGTACTATCCAGTGACACGTTCTGTTGAGCGGGTACAGTCCCGGATATCCTGGCGAACTAACTGATCCGTATTCGGAGACGTTGAGAATTCCTCCGCACACTGAAAAGGAAAAAGATTAATTCGTTTCATCCATCAGAAAATGTCAGCATTGAGGCATTTTACCACATTCCGATTTCGTTTAACTGCAATATAAACAGTTGAAAATTAGTTACTGTCGGGTGTATGTGAGACTTGCTATGGATGCTTAGAGCACAAATGTTTGGTATCGAGCTTGACAGAGGTGCGCGTGAAGCTAATCCCTCCCCAGGAACGAGTGTATCGATTTGTGTTACAATCTGTCGGGCGTAAGAGTCATTAATACAACTTAATATTTATTTTAAGAGGACCCAAATTATATTTTTTTTGGTTAACCCTAAAAGAAAAGTAATTGTGCACCCCTGGCCGATTTCACGGCTCCCTATTTGTTATAACACGGCATTTTGTTATTTTATTTATTTATTTTTTTTACATTACTCGTGCTTACATTACTCATATTTTACATTACTTGTGTCATTAAATTGCTGGGAAAAAAAATTTGACGCTTTATGCCGCCTCTCAGGCTTAAATTGTCATTATCTACTATGCAAGATTTTAATTGGAAAATTCATGCTGTTTAAATTTATACTTAAAAAATGCATAGGTTTGTCATTATTAATAAAACTAGGGGAAGGGCTTGGGAGTGTCTCAATATTTAAAGGTCTCCCATTACAGGTTCTCTACTGTTGCCATGTTTTTCTTTATATCTGGACACAAATGCCATTATACCCACCTTTCGAGAATTGGGCAAAAAAGCTCATCTAATTGTACTTCATGCAACTCCGAATGACTCGTGAATGGTGGACAGAATGTGTGTTCAGACATACTAGGGAAACAGGAAGGCTAAAGAATCAATTGATTGCCAAACGCCCGGCATTTTTAAATAAACAAATGTTCAGTGCCAACTCACCCGGCGTGACCCCTTTCCAGGTGATCGTGAATCCCGTGGCAGATATCGTCCGGTCGGACTTGAACCACAGGTAGACCTGGTTGTGCGTGCTGGTGAAGGTGTCTCCGTGCAGCTGGTCGCTGCAAAAGCGTCCTATCACCCTGGAGCCAGCGTTCGGCCCGTCGTTCAGCTGCAGGAAGTCGTACTCGCAGTTGTAGCCCCCCTCCAGATGGAAGTGGTCGAACGTGATGTTGATGACCTGCCGAAAAGAGAATGCTCGTGTCAGTGAAAATGATTCCCTTTCCTGTGGCCGAGAATGTGCGGAGCCCGCGCTCACACTTTGAATTTTACTTTTACTATTTACTACTTCGACTGCTTAAATTTGAATAACATTTTCGAGATTTCGTTTCGTCTGTTGGCAACGCCACGAGGGCAAAGATAAAGGCTCCACACGCATCATCCCGAGATCGACATCGAGCGGCGGTGAAATTAGCTCACTTTCATTATTTTTACTGTTGGTTTAAATGTAGTCGTTAAAATTTATTAATGTATCGTTGAATTTGTTACTAACACCAATAAAGTGGTTGTTGATAGTCAGAGTCCGGTCCAGTCGATCTTCTCAAACACTTCAAAAGCTTTGGGATGCTAACAAAATCTGAAGCAGGCTGCTCGGTTATTGGAGCGTATTTCGAGAGCAACACTGGGAATTGCCGAGGAAAAAATCGTTGAAAATAACTTTTCCTCCCACGGTCGGGATAGTTGAGTTGGTGGAATATCCACCTCGAGTACTAAAGGCGCGATCTCGATCCTCGCTCTTGGCAACAATGGCTGACTTAGGACTAGGCCAACTAGGCCAAAGGCCCTTGAATGTAAAATTATTTTACCTTGTGATTTGCATAACTAATCTAAAATATTTTCAACCCGTGTCTAGGCCGAATATAGGCACGTTAAATCCGTACACCGGAGAGTCCCTCTACGAGGTCATAGAGGATGGGATAGGGTACGATCCCCCCAGATGCCACCACTAGGGGGGTTGCTCGGGGAAAATTGAGGTGGCACCTGGCTAAATCGGACTCTGACCCTTGTGGTGTCATTATAAGCAAGTGCAGCACCCCTCAGCCCGCTAGCCTATATGGACCTAGTCTAGATTACTTCCGGCCAGGGGGCATTAGAAGCACCACCACCATCAGCAACAAAATATCTATAAACAAAAAAATTTCACTCTAATTTTTGAAAAAATAGTGAAAATTGTTTTAATAAATTATAACATTTATAATGAACTTTATTTACAACATGACAAGGATAAGTTAGGTTTTTGATCAATGCACTATGATTAATGGGTCATCACATAGATGGTAAAAATTAACACTTTTCTTACAGCCTTCAAACGAATCGGGGGGGGGGGGGGGGAAGAAATTTAGCCAAGGGCTGCAAAACTTTTACATCGGTCAATGTCTAGCAGTGGCGTGGCGTAGTCGGTAGAGAGTCGGCACCGAGGTTTCGACACTCGCTTCTGGGTCATGTTAGTTGTGTTGTTGGTCTAACGTGGAAAGAACGACGATGGACTGCTAACGAAACTTATGGCAAAATTTAATAAAAATCAAAAAAAATAATTCTGCGAGGAAAAAATACCGGCACTTTCAGCAACAATCATAACGAAAAAAAAATAAGTAAAAAATATAAATAAAAAAAAACCCAGAAATTTTGGGCTTATATATTGCGTCGTTCGTTTCAAAAGAAAGGGTAAAATAAGAAGGAGGAAAGTGACTTAAAATAACCCTTCCTCACATCGTCGGTTCAGTGCAATATTTAGAATACCGAAATTCCGACTCCGGAGTTGAGATTCTCGTTACTGTGAGACGTTTGTTACTTTGTCATCCGACCGAAGACAAGGATTATGGGCGATTGTTGAAACTTATGACAAAAATATTCAACGAGAGAAGAAAAACTTCTCCAGAAAAACTAAAACAAAAAATAAATAAAAATATACATCAAGACCGGTGTATTTTATCATTGGGGTAAAAAAAAGTATCTATATGTGAGCCAATACGTTGGAAATAATACTTCTTCCCATCGTCGGACTAGTTCAGTCGGTAGATTACCGACGCTGATGTTTGGACTTCGATACCCAAAGGTCGTTGAAGTCAAGATCGTCCAATATTCACCCCGTAAAATGTCATGTCAGTAAGAGAATCGACGCCATAGCCTACTATTTCGTGAATATGATAAACATTTCTCTGCTAATCACTGTATTGCCCTATGACCAACAAAGATTTAGGGAAAGATTTAGGGTTTTAGTCGAAGATGTAGTAATCTACCCAAAAATACAGAGAAGATGGCTTCTTTACGCATTCTCAGTTCCTTTGAAAAGTAACTTACTTATCAGAGGGGGAGAGGGAGAATCGGAAAACTTAAGTAAGCAGTTTTATGCATTTACATAATACATAACAAAATAATCGGAAGTAATCACACTTCATTCATTTGATCGAAGGCTTATTTGTGCTCATCAAATAATACTTTTGATGGAGAGATTTTTGGTTGATTTTCAACATTTTAAAATTATCCTCCCAACATATTCCTTTCTTTCTCCCTGACCTACAGCCACCCAGAGCCAAGTAAACTAGTCAAAGATTTTCTTTTCTTCTTTAAATAAAGCAGTTTTGCCGTAAACAGAATTTGTTATCTCCGAAAGTTGGCAGTAATTAAATTTGAAAGGAGTCAGTTGTTTCATCTAAATTTCGAGATGAATATGACGTGAAAATACAGAGTTAGCACAAATGAACGACCGTATTTTAAATATTTATATTTTTGAAACTATTACACATATTACAATAAGTAATACACGAAATTAAATAAAAATATACCAAGTTTTATTTTCAGTTACAATCTTCGATGTGTGACTCTTACACGACAAACATCTAATCTGTAATCAAATTTGTTTCACATATTTTTTAGTTGTACACTGTCAATGGTTCCTAATGCTGTACAAATGTGCTCTTTAAGTTTTTGCAGTGTTTTCGACATCGGTGGAGCATAAACAGTGTCTTTGACGTAACCCTATATAAAGAAATCACATAGCATAAGGTCCGGGGATCTTGGTGGCTATGTGATTAAGGCTAAATCACTGTCATCCGCAGACCCCATCCATCAGTATTGAAGCTCCTCGTTTAAGTAAGCACGTATATGCAAAGACCAATGGGTTGGGGCTCCATTCTGTTGCATATTCTAACACCCAAAAACTCTTCTCTGCCATTGTCGACATTTTATGATTTCAATCACAGTGTTCTATGGATGTGCTGCCATCTATTGAACGACGGTTGAAAAATAAAACTTGGTATATTTTCTTTAATTTCGTGTATAACTTATTGTAATATGTGTAATAGTTTTCAAAATATAATTTTTTTAAATCTGGTCATTTATTTGGGCTAAACCTGTATAATTAAGAATACACATGACTCGGCATTCCTGGTTTTGGCGAGACTTATTTTATTCCGTTTTCACTCATATCAGGGGTGCCGTATTTCAACTATTGGAACCGAATCTAAACGTACTGCAAAATTTCACTTTTATCTAATGAATGCAAACGTGATGACATTCTCTTGTAAGTGAAATATATATATATATTTGAGAGCAGTGTTCAATCTCGAGCGATAGCGGTAGAGGTAGTTAGACTGTCGTAACAATGTACAGTAAAGATATATAAACGGCTGTAATTCCTTTTTTCCCTTTTCTGTGTTAAGCAGCTTATTTATGTTCAGTCTGCTGTCTACTAACCCTATTGGATTGGCTCAACTCCATGTTAACCTATGGAGAAAATGTGTCCAAGGATTGCCGACTTGGATTTATAGATTCTTTTTTAAATTGTACTCCGTCATAGAGAAAGAAATTTTACACCATGGTGCATTTTTTGTCAAAAAATGTAAATAATATTTTAAAATTCAAATTATTTTGGGGGGGGAAACTCTAGTATACTGTGTTTTAAATACTCCGAAACTCCTTTGATGGACGAAATTTCTAAACTGAATCCTGTTGCAAGGTGCAGAAAAGTTCAGGCTATCTGATTATTGGATTATCAGCATTTAAGTGGCTGTAAATACTAGACACGTTTCTCCTTAGGTTAACATCGAAATGAGCGAATCCAATAGCGTTAGTACAGAGCTGCCTTAAATTATGCGAAACCTTTATTACTTTGAATAAGAAGCATTTTATGTGTATACTGATCAGTTTTTCCTAAATTAATCCACGCACAAAACCCGACACACAGATGAGGTGCTATTGATGCTCCAATTCTTTTCTGCGTTTAATTACAGGCATGCAAATTCTCAGTTTCAGCGTTAGTTATTACCTTGTCTTCTTCTACGGAGATGACCCAAGCACAACTTTCTTCGTGATCGTAATGGATGCTGTATTCTGGATAGTGGAGTGTTCCGTTGTTTCCATTGAGATATCCTCCACACACTAAATAAAAATCAATTAAAATAAAAAATTAAAGCTATAACATGCAACTAAAATATAATTTCCTATTTAAACATTTTTCTATTTATGTTTACAATTGTTTAATGTTACAAATAAACCGAAAAAGACAAAGCTTCGTAGTCGTCAATTTGTATTAGTTTGTCATAAATTCGATAGTGGTGTGTCGGCCGGAAAATTTCGTCTACCCAATAGTCGCCTTCTACTACTAAATAGCGTCAAGAAAATTTGTTGTCGTTCCACGTTAAAAATTCGTTAAGTGGACATTGTGCCTTTGTGTAGAATCGTGATTGTCGTAATAGGATTTTTTTGTGCTCATCGGTTCGTTTTCGAAGTGTGTTCAAGTCGTCGTTTTGGGTGAGAAATTTTTGTTGAAATTTTTGTTGAAAGTTTTGTTGAATTGGTTTATTGTGACATTTGTTTTGATTGTCGTTAGTTATTTTGTTGACTTTGCCATTCTGTTTTCGTTAGTTTGGTTTCGTTTAATTGTTGTAGTAATTGTGTTAGAAATTGTTGTAGTTGAGGTTGATTTTGTAATATTTATTGTTTTGTGTTAGCGATTGTCAAAATGTCGAAATTGATAAAGCTCAAAACCAAACGGGATGTTCATAGAGAACAATTAACAAAGATAATTGACAAAATTGATAATTATTTGTTAGAACCGGATCTGAATCCTGATGTCTGTGAGTCTTTGTTTGAACAGTTAATTAGTAAAAGTGAAATTTTGAGTATGTTAAATGATGACATAGATAAACTAATTAATGATGAGAATGAAATAAGGGCTGAAGTTTTAACTGTAGATGAATATTGTGAAAAGGTAATTTCTGCAAAAATTAAATTGCAAAATAAAATTGAATCGTTAAACTTAAATTCTACCGCTGAACATAGAACCACCGAAAATTCGTTACCATTGAAAACTCGTGTAGAAATTACTGCTAAACTTCCCAAATTGTCTATTGCAAAATTCTATGGAGAGCCGTCCGAATTTCTTGAATTCTGGAATCAATTTGAAAATTCAATCCACAATAACCCAAATTTAAATGAAGTTGATAAATTTTGCCATTTAAAGTCCATGTTAGGCGGAAAGGCTCTCTGCAGCATAAAGGGGTTTTCAATTAATAAAGAAAATTACGCGCAAGCAATCAAGTTGATTTCTGAAACTTTTGGACAAAGGGATATTTTAATAAACTCGCACATCTCAAATTTGCTTAATATTAAACCAGTCAAAAATTCTTCTAACGTTCAGGCTTTGCGTAACTTGTATTTCGATTGTCAAACACAGATTGGGTGTTTGCAAAGTCTGGGAATAGATTCCGAAACATACACTACTCTTTTGACAAACACAATCTTGAAAAATCTCCCACATGATATAACGTTAGAATTTGCTAAAGTCAGTGATAAATGTCATGATCTCCAAGAGTTAATGAGCTTCCTGTACAAAGCGGTGAGTGCGAGGGAGAAAGCTCAGCGAATCCAAGGTCACTCCACCCCTGAACTCTCCCCATTGCTACTCAGAGGGGGGTCCAACTCTCAGCCGAATCGCACAAATAAGTCAGCTTTGGAACTTCACGCCAATGTTTCGAAGAGCGCGAGTTCTAGCAGGTGTCTTTTTTGCAATGACTCACAGCATGGGAGCTCAGAGTATGATATTTTGACTCTCCAGGAGAGGAGAGATCAGCTAGTCCGTGATAAACGTTGTCTGATGTGTTGTAAGATTAACTGTTTCGTAAAAAATATGCAAGGGGCCAACATGTAGCTTTTGTAAGGGTCGCCACGCCAAAGCCATTTGCTTTAAACTCGAGAATGACAAGAAGCCGAGAGTGGAGGTTGAGAATGACGTGTCATTAAACCATGTGGTAAATGATTTGAGTGGGGTTTTGTTGCAGTGCGTTAAAGCAGAAATAGTGGGTCGGAAAAAATCGGGATTAGCCTTAGTTTTGTTTGATAATGGTGCACAACGTAGTTTTATCCGAAAAAGTGTGTCGGAGAAACTAGGTTTAAAGGTTTTGGGTTCCGAAAATTTGAAAATTTATTCTTTTGGTGCTAAGGCTCCTAGTACCGAAATTTGTCGCAGAGTAGAGATAGTTTTAAAAAATGTGTTGAACGGAGAGGAGTTTATCGTTGAAGCGCTAGAGGTCGAGGAAATATCAAACGCTGTTGTGAAACTTCCTAGTAAAGAGGTGTCGGAAAAAATGAAGTCTAAGGGATTTGTGTTGACATGTTCAGATGAGTCATCAGACAAGTCTATTTCGCTATTGATAGGATCGGACTACTACTGGAATTTAACTAGAGGTTGTGACGAATTAAAATAATTCTCACAATTAAAATATACGCAGCACATGGCTGGAATATGTCGCAACTGACCGACACGCCCCCCCCTTTAACGTATAACAGGTGACAGCGAGCTGGAACGAAAGGAACACAAAGCGGTGTGAAAATCTTGGCGGAACAGAAATTCGCCACGGTGCTCCAGATTAATGACGCGACCACCATGAAATCACTCGAATTTTAACCTTGCCTGCCAGCAAATCGAAAAGTCTAGAATGACATCACGATTAGCAGAGCCAATAGGAGACGAGTTCTCTGGACGGAGCGAGAGAGTCCAAAATTAGACGGGGCGAGAAAAAGTGAGTTAGCGACCGGCTAAGCTGTGGTAGACTCCTCCGACCATCCAGGGTCGAAAGAAAACAGCTATACGCGGACTTGCGTAGTCGGCGGCTTATTTCTCACGAAGAGAACTTTTAGCTTCGGCTAGGAAGCTTGGGTACAGTTCAACGAAATCATCAGTCCGGATCATCCTGATTCTATAAAGTGCCTCGCAGTCATCCGCCCTGCAGAGAGTGAAAATCGAGGGACTTGCTCTAATTTCAACGAACTATTCGATGATATTGAATTAGCGAAACTCCAAGTGGTAACTCCTCCTAACGGACTCAGTCGTCATTTTAGAGGACTTTCATTGACTATGTAACGGATCTTCAATCTCCAAATTTTCTCCTCCGAATTGAAATAAATTCGTCGATTTTAATTTATTTGGCTGTGATTTTTTGTTGAGTCGATTGCTACCTCGATCAACGCGTTACAAGGTGTCGAAATTTTGAATTCTTCGTTAGTGGCAGTTGAAACTTGTTTAGGGTGGTCGCTTCATGGAAGATGTGGTAAGGCTGACGAACTTACATCTGTCAATCTGGTCCTCAATCAAGAAGAGTCAATTTCGGCAGAATTGAGAAGGTTTTGGGAGTTGGAGAGTTTAGGTGTACAGGATTGTGACTCAGGTGTTGATATTAGGGATCAGGAGATGATTAGAGAGTTCAATGAGTCGATTCGTTTTGTTGATGGGCGCTATCGAGTAAAATTGCCGTGGAGGTCGGGTGTGAAGGATGGTTTAGAGGATAATATAGGAGTTGCTCGTAAACGGTTTGAAGGATTGACTCGCAAGTTTAAGATGGATAGCAGGTTTTTCGATGAGTACAAAGGTGTCGTTGATGAATATTTGAGAGAAGGTATCGTTGAAAAAACTTCTCTAAAAAATCCGGAAGAAAGATCATTTTATTTGCCCCATCATGCTGTCATTCGGAAAGACAAAACAACTAGTCGAGTACGCATAGTATTCGATGGATCTGCACATGACAAAGAGAAAATATCTCTCAATGACTGTTTGCACGCAGGTCCGAACTTGCATCCCAACATATTCCAATTGCTTTTGAAATTTCGCCAGAATGCCGTTGCGTTCACAGCTGATGTAAAGTCGGCTTTTCTGCAAATTGAATTGGATGAATCAGATCGTCAATTCACTCGTTTCTTCTGGGTTGATGATCCTAATGAACAACCATTTGTGCTCAACTTCCCGCGGGTTCTCTTTGGGCTAACATCGAGTCCATACCTTCTTGCAGCCACTCTGAAGTACCATTTTCAGAAATACCAAGAACAACTGCCAGCTACATCGTATCTACTTTTGAATTGTGTCTACGTCGACGATCGAATAGGAGGAAGAGAAGAGGTTTCAGATGCTCTGAAAACCTCATTAGAAAGTATAAAAATATTAATGGTACTCAGAAAGTGGAAAACTAATTCATCCGAACTTCGTGAATTGTGGAGAGCCAACAACATTCAAATCGAACAGCCGGACACTCTTGTTCGTTCTGGCTTATCGTCGAAGGTCTTAGGTTTGGCCTGGGATCCAGATTGTGATATGATATACTTTTCCACCACAGAACTTGTGAAATTTATATCTCGTAAAATAGACACTAAACTTTTTATCGCGAAATTGAAACATTTAGAATATGAAAATGGTCCACTTACTGCAACTGAATTAGAAATTGCAGAAAATACTTGTATAAAATTTGAACAATCTCTAGCCTATCCTTCGGAATTGCATTGTTTGAAAACTGGCAAGCCAGTTCCCACCGAATCGAAAATCTTTAGCTTAGCCCCATTCTTAGACAATAACAGAATACTTCGTTTAAAGGGGAGGATTGAGCAGGGTGAATTATCTGAGAATGAAATTCATCCTATTATTTTGCCTAAATCAAAATTTGTAGAATTATTGATAATTAGAGAACATAGCAAAATTTTACATGGTGGGGTGTCAGCTACTTTGGCAAAAATTCGCGCAAAATTTTGGATTGTGAAGGGTAGGCAAGAGGTAAAGAAAATTTTGAATAAATGTTTGATTTGTCGGAAGTATACTTTGAAACCTGCGAGACAGGTAACTGCTCAGCTGCCAAAGGACAGGATTTTGGAAGGGCCGCCATTTTCAGTTACAGGGGTCGATTTCACAGGACCTGTTTATTTGAAATCAGATAAGGACATTCGTAAGGCCTACATTGCTTTGTTTACCTATGGAGTGACACGAGCAGTTCATATTGAACTCCTTTCCGACATGTCAACTAGAAGTTTTATTTTGTCTTTAAGGCGATTTCTGGCTCGAAGGGGAAATTGTGAAGTCATCATTTCGGATAATGCTAAAACATTCAAAAACACAAATGACATTTTAGGACAATTTTCAAAAATCATTCTAGACAAAATTTTGAAGGATTTTGTTGCTATTAACGGCGTAACATGGAAATTTATTGTGCCTAGTGCCCCATGGTGGGGTGGATTTTATGAGAGGGTCATGAAAAGTGTTAAGGATCCTTTGAAAAAGATCCTAGGCAAGGCTTTATTATCTTTTGAAGAAATGATGACTATCCTCACAGAAATCGAATGTGTTTTAAATAATCGGCCACTTACGTACGTAAGTAATGATTTAAATGAGCCACAGCCTCTTACTCCGGCTCAATTTTTGTTTCCTGGTCAAAATTATAGTTATCCTGTGCATTTTGCTGATCTTTTCAACAATGAGTTATCGACAAAGGAAAATTTAAATCGCAGAAAATTGTACCAATCTAGACTTTTGAAGCAAATTTGGCGTAAGTAGAAGGAAAATTATCTGCTTCAATTAAGAAATGCCCATAATTTTATAGTTCCTTCTCCTAAAGATAATTTAAAAGAAGGTGATGTGGTCTTGTCAGCGAAATCTAAATTACTTTGGCCTTTAGGCATCATCGATGAAGTATTCGTAGGTCGTGATGGACACGTAAGATCTTGTCTTGTTCGTACTTCAAGTGGCCAGTATAAACGTCCCATACAAGTTATATATCCTCTTGAATTAAATGATTAATGTTTTGTATATACTTTAATACCTTTTCTTAGATTATGAAAATTTTAAATTTGTTTTGAAGAACTGTGTCATAAATTTAGGTCTCTTTTTGTCAGTAAGTTTAAAATAATATTTGTTCTTGTATTGATGTAAATTTGATTATTTGTATTGTATTTTGAGTGTTAGTGACATTTTATTAAGTAGTTTATATACCCTACATATTGTGTGATTAGAGGTGAACATTTTGTTCACGGTGGGGTGTGTAGAAAATTGTATCGAGAGGGCGCTGCGACGCCCGTAGAGAGGGAGAAGTTTTTCGCTTCTCAGTTCGTCCCTCGCTCTCGTAAAACAGGGTCATGTAACCCCCCGTTGGAATCCCTATCTGGGGAAACATTTTTCTATTTATGTTTACAATTGTTTAATGTTACAAATAAACCGAAAAAGACAAAGCTTCGTAGTCGTCAATTTGTAGTAGTTCGTCATAAATTCGATAAGGACAATATCGGCACGTTTTTCTCTTGGGAAGCTTATCAGAAATTTTTTGAGAGGCGCTACGCGTTTCACAAGTTCTCCAAGAATGTCTCGTGCTAATTTTTTAGGTCATCCGGAAGGTTTGGGATGGACAACCGACATTCCACTTGTTTATGTAACAAACTGTTCATTTGACAAATAGCGCTAAAGTATGAAATACGGGATATTAGCAAACCTAAGCGTCTCTAAGACGTGTATTACCAGTTAAGGGTTAACTACAATGCCTTCCAATCCGTCTAATTTCCTCTTGTGGCTTTCATGGTAATTTCTGTGAAATCTGTGTAGGTATAGTATTGTCTTGAAGTTTCGGTCCCCATATTTCTTTTCTTATTATTTGATTTCTAATTCCTATTTAGTAACAGAATTTGTGAGCAACTAGGCGCCTGAATTTTCGTTTACTTAAGCCTTGGATAGCTATTATGTGAATAATGATTTACAATTTTCATTTGAAAGATATATATATATATATATATATATATATATATATATATATATATATATTATACCCAGAGAGATAGTAAGAGAAAGCCTGAAATTTAATGACCAGGGAATTTTCGTTTACCTCTCTGTTGTTCAGCGCACGTTGGGCCACTGAACCGACTCGGGCAGGTGCAGGTGAAAGTGCCAGCTCTGCTGACACATGTGCCACCGTTCTGGCAAGGGTTTCTTGCGCATAGATCCTGCGCATTTTCACAGTTCGTTCCGTAATATCCTGCTTCACACACGCAGTGGTAGGAGTTGCCTGCCATCTGAAAAATATGGGAATCAACAGGTGATTGAAGTCATGGGCTATGTTGTATCCGTATTAAGAAGGTTTCGGTATAACCTAAAATCTTTTCATAAGTAATTATGAACCTATATTACTGACTTTCTCTATTCCATGTACTAAATTTTAAGTTATTCGGCTGCACATTCTGAACTATATGCCGGTTTCTAGAGTTAACTTAAAGTTTCAAATTGTTAAAATTTCCTTTTCGGAAAGTTCACATCAACGGTTAGTTTGATTTTGTTCTCTATATGGAGATACTGCCTGCCGAATATTATGCTTCAACCAAAAGATGTTTTTATTTTTATTTCGCATATCCAAACTGCGATCTACAAAATTTCTCAATTTTGGAAGGTCCTCTCCAAAGGAGGAGTCATGGTCAGGAGTCATTCATGAGTCATTCTCAGGAGTCATGGTCACCAATGAACATACATGAACATACACTGCATCAGAAGCTGATGTGTAAGGGTAGCTGTACAGCAGCTCTTCCTGAACAGAATCTTATTATTATTATTATTATAATTATTATTATTAGGCCCCCCTGGAAGGAATTATTCCAGACCAGATCTATGATGGCAACGCGCAGAGGGGTTCCGGTTTACAATGGCATCACAAGGGTGTGACTTGGCAAAGGTGCCACCACAAATTTGACAGAGCAACCCCTGGGGCGATATCTGGGAAGCTCATACCTTCTCCTACTCTCACTGACCTCACAGAGGGACTTTCTGGCCTACGAATTTAACGTTCCCTATCCGGCCTAGACACGAAAGTGTTTAATTGCGTTCGTCAAGATTCGAACTGACCACTCCCAGTCCAAAGCTGAACTCGTTATCACATGAAATAATGTAATTCCCAACCGATCTATTTGCATTTCTTAGAACCGAAAACGCCTATTACTGGAAAATGAAAATTTAACAAAATTTGAAATTTTCCTAGAGATTACAAAATGTGTTTCTAAATTAGAAATTTTCGAAAAAGTACCTATTTATTCAATTACCTAATTTCGAATCAGTGAAATACCCCGAAATTTTTTTTTCTTCCCTCAGCACTCTGAAATTGTCTAAAACTTCAAGGTTAAGTATTGTGTGAATAAAATAAAACGGTAACCAAGATCTTACTATCATTAATGCTCGATTTTTAGAAATAAAACTACAGAAATTTCATGACCGAATTTTAAATGGTCTTAGTTCATCAAGGGGCTCTACGACTCGAGTTTACGACCCTACTGACGGCGAGGAGTTTGACACATATTTCTGAGGCTATGACACTACTGATTGCTAGCTGAAACCCTAATCTAAATATAGCAAGCGTTATTATTCATTGCCTTGGTCAGTTTGGCCAATTCCATGACGCCAGGCACAGATTTGTCTATCACTGCTTACTTCAGTCTCGAATGAAAATCAGGTTCTCAGGCCAGTAAACCTTTTTCACTGCCAGCGTGCTACGTACTTGTTTCCAGTTTGCATATACACATAACTCCCTGTCTCCCTCATCGCATAGAGGTCAGCGTCCAAAGATTCCACAAAGTTCAAAACCCGACTAAGATATGGACGTTCCTTTGCATCCCCTCATAGTCTTTTGGTTCACTTTGTAAGGGACTCCATAATAAAGTAACCAACAAAAATCATGATGTGAATGGGCTACTGTCCATGGAACAAATCCCTGCCGCATTGAACTATATCGATATATATATAATGTTCCATTTTCCGGGTTCGATGGGATTGAATAAATTCTCTTCAGAAAGTGTACACAAAATAAAATTTATTATTCTGTAAATTCTTCAGGCGTGTGCACAAATACTAACAGAAAACACATAACAACTGTCTTCTATACAGCAGAAAACTCTAAAAATACAAGTCAGGATAGCAGTCTTCAATACAATATACGCCAAACGCACTTTCAATACATTCAATACGCAGCAGAAAAGAACACTGACTACCAATGCCAATCTCAGGTATATTTATAGACTTCCAAAGCACCCTCTACCGGTCACCAGCTAGAAATCTCCAGAACGTACGAGAAATATCTAGAAGGTTGGATACCATTTGGAGCCATACCGTCAAATTTGGCGAAATATCGCTAAATTTGGCGAGATTACCATAGACTCGCAAAATTCGTAACAATATATATATATATATATGCCAAGAAATTAGTGGGGAAAGAAATAATTAAGTTAAAATTTAAAGGGGGGCTTCGGGATAACTTATTTCGTGGCATTAAATGTCACTGCTTTCAGATTTCAGCACGCGCTTCGCGCGAAATAGGAGGGAATTTCCCCGTTTCATTAGATAACCTTGATTCGCGTCTGTTGTCGGGCGAGCTGTCTATTTTTGGAGCAAGCTCCGGCTCTAAGAGTGGATAGCTCGAACGAAGCTGTTACGTAATTTCAGAGATGGAGAGGATTCTAGAATATTTCACAGGGCATGCGCGAAAGTTTTGCGCCTAAGTTTTAACAAAAGGTTTTAGCAGAGCGCGGGATAAATTCAATGGCGACGGGTGTATGTTCATCACGTCTCGAAAAAGAAAATGGCAAAAGATGGATTCGCTACTTAGATCAGTGGTTGCTAGAAGATAGTGAAATAAACTTGATTTCGTTGGAACTATATTTGTTTACTGGATTTATACTACCTTCCACTCGACACTAATATTTTAAGGAGAATGACTGCAATTTCAAGAAAAGGTGAGAGCAGGCAAATCACATGCCTGTCATATATATATATATATATATATATATATATATATATATATATATATATATATATATATATATATATACAGAGGCTGTTCACACATTTTTTAGACGATGTATATTGTATTCACAAAACTAAATTACATAAAATTCTTGTGTTTTAAATGTTCTATTTGACATCCCTTATTCTGAACTATCTTTCGACACCGCAATTTCCAGGATAATAATGCCTTTTGAAGTGTCAGAAGAGGAATTCTTTCCCATTCCTCCCGAACAGCTTTCCAGAGTCCTGCAAGGGTTTTGGGACGACGTTTGGATAATGCAGATTTTAAAAGTCCGAAAGCACAAAAATCCATAGGTGATACATCGGGAGATTTAGTAGGGATATCAGTGAAGGGTATGGCCTTGATACCAGTTTTTTTTATTCCATTTCTTTTAGGAAATTTACAGTGGATTTTGATGTGTGACTGCTAGCTTTGTCCTGATGGAGTCTCACAGATTGATGGCACTGTGGGTAAAGCGATAGTATTTCATTCAGAAAAATTGGCGATAAAATATGTTCCTGATAGTATTTGGAGTTAATCTTGACATTTTTTCTCACTCTCTTTATTTTTAACTTGCCATTATAAGAAAAACCAGCAACAATCATGAATCCCTTAGAAAAACTTTCTTTCGATTCTTTGAACCATGTACTTAAATTTTTTCTCCCCTTTTATGATAATAAATAGCTCTTTTTTTGTTGCAATCATTTAAATACACCCATTATTAATCTATTGTGACAAGTGTTTTCCATTTTTCTTTGGATAAGTGTTTCTCATATAGAATTCTGCAGCGTGTCCTGCGTTCAGCGATATGATTTGGAAGAAGACGATGCACATTGCGTTTTTTCGCTTTCTTAAGATTTAAATCAACGTTCATCATTTTATTTACAGTGGACACCGAGCATTTTAATGATTTTGCAACTGTCCTTTGACTAGGGGGATTTTCTTTTAACGTTAAACAACGTGCCTTTGCAATAGTCGAAGATGTCCGTTTTTTCCTTGGATACTTGTTTGGAATTTTTGTCCCACTTGAGGCTCCAATTTGACGTTTTTTTCCTTTCTTGTTGACGATATTACCTATCGACGCTTTAGATATCACAAAACCATGACTCTCACATCGTTTTTGGATAACGGAGTATGCATATTTCTCTTCGGAAAGAGCATAAATGTAGCCTTCGAACCACTGCTTTGTTAAAAACGCCATTTTGAATAAAAACAAAACTTTCAAGCCGCAGACGATAGTTTTGATTTTTAAAAACATAGTACAATTGCAATTATTTCTTTTGCATCAAACGAATTTTTATTACCGCTTACCAAAATCGTCTAAAAAATGTGCGAACAGCCTCTGTATATATATATATATATATATATATATATATATATATATATATATATATATATATATATATATATATATATGAAATACAATTAGGATAAAAATTCAATTCCGTGTGAAATACAATTAGGATATATATATATATATATATATATATATATATATATCCTAATTGTATTTCACACGGTTAAACTAATTAGTATCAATGAGTATTCCAGTAAAAAGTTATTTCATTTGGAGTTGATTTTTTTTCGCCATTTATATCGGGGAATAACAGAACTAATATGAAACTTACAGATTCGCTGTTTTTACACATCGGTAGTTATTGATGACATCAATCTAAAAAGGCAAGAATCCGAAATTACGCAATTTGTTGGATTCACTCTTTTTTCAGAACACCAACGATAGACACACACACACATATATATATATAAATAAATAAATATAAATATAAATATAAATATATATATATATATATATATATATATATATATATATATATATGTGTGTGTGTGTGTGTGTGTGTGTGTGTTTGTTCCTGGAAAGGAGATGTATAAAGTTTTACGAGACATTTTCCAGTGTAGTGGCAGGAGAGTGAAGCTTACGCAAAATATGGTTGGAAACGAAAAGTAAGACTCTACTTCGGAACTTCCTTAGAAGCTACTTACCTGGCACGTGCCATGCTGGCATGGATTATTGGCACACGTCATGCCCTGAGTCGGGAGACATCCTGTCAGACCCTCACCGCTGCCTACATAGCCAGGCGGACAGCGACATTCTCTGTAAGTGGTTGTTATAGCTGCAAGCAGATGGAAATCAATGAGAATTTCAACTAACAAAGTTCTCTAGTGATGTGCGTCGTAATAACATAGTGTGATCTGACACAACCTTCGGAGATATACCATAAAAACTACATGTCAAAACGGCAAAGTCAGCAGACACTGCTCCCTTAGTGCATTAGGCACTTTTCCCAAAGAGAAAACACGAATTTTGGTAGCTTCAGTGAGACACTAGAAAGTAAACAGTTTTCTTAGGCACGAACAAGTTAGACATTTAAAACCCATTACGACCGGAACAGAAAATTGCAAAAAAACTAAATTTAAACATTAAAAAAACCGAAAGTTCATACACAAAGTGTACATAATGTTACTAAGGAGGTCTAAATCGACAAAATATTTGAAAAATGGATGTATTACAAGGCTGAAGTGTTCTATATTTTCACTGTAAGAGTTAAGTAGACTATAAACAAGAGAAATGAAATTTGTCCAGTATACAAACGCAAGACAAAAACAAATCTTTCATGATTCTCCGTTAATATTTTTTAATGACACCTTGAGATTAAGACTTGAAAGAAATGAACGTAAAATCAATACCTTTACAACGCATTTGCAGGTTGCATGCTCATAATTTAAGGTTTGTAGGTAATTTTCAATAGGGTCATCTGGGTTAATTCGGGCTAAGACAGATGTTCCTGCGTAGTCCACTCATGAGGAGAAATATTACTTCTGCCATAGTGTGAGTTCAAAATAAAGCAGCCAACAGAAATTGTAGTGTGTTAAGTCAAACGCCTATAGAATTAAGCAATGGGGGAGGGGCGGGGAGTTTATATATACAGTGGCTCCCAAAAGTGTTCGTACACTTACGATTTTCATTGAGGTAGGGGTCTATCCATTAATTAAAATTAATATTTCAGAATGGGTATTTAATAATAAGATCTATAATCTATTCTTAACAAAACTACATCAAATATTTTAAAAACATAGTAAAACTTTATTTTTAACAAAACAGTAATCAAAAAGTAACAAAAACTTTATCTCACAAAATTCATCGTACACTGAAATATTTTCGGATAAATTCATAATTAAAATCATCGTCTGGCGCTTTATTATTATTTTTGAATGGTGGTAGCATTTAAAATATCGTTTGGCTTTAATTTTTGCTTGAATACTCAGTAATATTCTATTTATTATTTAAAAATGGCTCGTAGTCGTAAAGAAACAACAAACAGCATTCGAAAATGGATTATTTTTCATCATAGTAGTGGTAAATCAGTTCGGAATATTGCTAAATTACTTAATTTATCTCATTCTACTGTGCAGTATGTTAAAAAACGCTTTAAAGAAGAAAATTGGATCGAAATCAAGGTAAGAAATGGCCGTCCGGAAAAGTTAACAAAACGTGATCAGAGATTTATAATTAGAAAATGTGTGAAAATTTCACGTTTGAGTGCTGTAAAAGTTTCTGCAGAATTCAATAAAACATTTTCTACTTCAATTTCACCTGAAATTTTTTGACGAGTTCTCAGAACAGCTGGATTACATGGGCGTTCTGCCCATAGACAATTTTTTGTGAGTGAGAAAAACAGAAAGTTTAGGCTTCCCTTCGCACTATCAATGATAAATAAGCCCCAAACCTATTGGAATAATGTCTTATTTGCCGATGAACATTTTTGGTGCTGATGGGCGTATAATTGTATGGAGAAGAAAAAAATGAGGAACTTAATCCCAAGAACTTAGTAGGAACAGTTAAGCATGCCGGTGGAGGTATCCTTGTGTGGGGGTGGTTGTCAGCATCAGGACTAGGAAATTTGGTATTTATTGATGGCATAATAACTCATACTGCTTTTATAAATATTTTAAGAGACAATTTAAAATTATCAGCTCAAAATTTGGGTATTGGAAACAACTTTGTTTTTTTTTTTATCAAGATAATGATCCTAAGCACACGGCTCTCAACGTTCGCATCTGATGTGTCTATAATTGTCCACAAGTTTTGAAAACACCACCTCAATCGCCAGATTTTAACCCAATAGAACATATTTGGAGAGAACTGGAGGTTCGAGTACGAATCACGACATTCACACGAAAAGCGAACTAAAAACAATTATGATGGAAGAATGAATGAATATTGATGCAAAAATTACAAAAGAACTAAAGCAATCTATTCCCACACGTTTAAAAGCTGTGGTGGATGCTAAAGGATATCCTACTAAATATTCATTTAACGAAAAATTAGAATATTTACTAATACGTAGAGATTTTTTGCAGGTGTACGATGACTTTTGTGAGATAAAGTTTTTGTTACTTTTGGATTATTGGTTTCTTAAAAATAAAGTTTTACTATATTTTCAAAATATTTCATGTAGTTTTGTTAAGAACAGATTATAGAACAGATTATTAAATACCCATTCAGAAATATTCATTTTAATTAATGGATAGACCCCTATTTCATTGAAATTCGTAAGTGTACGAACACTTTTGGGAGCCACTGTATATATATATATATATATATATATATATATATGGGTCAGGATAACCGTTCGGTGATTAAAAATAATTAAAGTATTATAAACTATACTAACATTTAATGAATATTACTTATTTAAAAAAATATTTACAAAGAAGCGTCGTTAATTAATAACATTATAGACTAATGAAGGAGCAGTCGTCTATTGCTAACAGACAAACGCGTCATAGCTCATCGCCGTCCATTGTCTAACTGACTTGCCAGATCTCTTCTTCTTTAGTTGAGCTGAAGCAGCGCAAATGAATAATAGTGTCACTGGTGGAATATGCAGGCAGTACAGACCGATTTAGGCCCAGGAACCCCCCCACACACATATATATATATATATATATATATAAATGCGACATAGAGAGCTGTGGCAATAGCAAGCGACGAACCAGAAGCGTTCCCGCCTGATGGTGATCTTCGGCGTTCTACGCGGAACGGATGACGACAGAAGAGAGTTGACTTTCATAGTGTTAAGACGTGTCTTCCCAGCTGACGGCTGTGGTGGGACTTTTGTTTTCTAACGATGTACTATGAAGAAGGAATTTCTATGTTATGAAGATTTAACTGTGTTCTATGTTTAGTTCTAATCGTTTTCCTATCCTGTGACCTGTCCAGAATAAAATTGGTATTTGTATGAACCGATGTGTTCAATTTAAATGACGGGCACCAATTTACATGTGGGCCCAGCCGGTGCATTTGTAAAAGTGCATTATGGGCTTCCGTTTTCTTTTTGTGAAAATTCCCCTAGCAAAGCCATCCTACGACGTTTCTGGATTGCCCCTACAACGTTCCTACCGGACTGGATAACTTTTTACTCCTATACGGCGAACCAACGAGTTTAACTTAATTTTTCAAATGAAGATATTTTTTACGTTCATCTACTTGTTGTCACTGAGAAAACCAATTGTTCTATGGTACGATGTGTTTTTGAAATATATACTTTTGTAATATGTTTTTCCTACACGTATTTGACTTTAATTGTGCTGCATTGGTGTAATATTTAAGAAAAGAAACTATCTCTTTTCTGATGAATGTGTGCATTTTCAATTCCGGTACAAGAAGTGTTTTGTTTTTGTTTTTGAAGGTATATGAGCATATTTATATTTTGTGCTGTCTACTTTCGCTATGAGTACTTTAAATGATATTCCGCATATTTCAAAAGCCCTTAAGTCAGGGTCAACAAAGGCAATCAGATTATTACATCAGTTTATTTTTGAAAATGATGCTGAAAGAGACAATCGTAAAGGACTCCGCATTTTTTACCATGTTTTTATTAATTAGCTTCCTTGTTTGTGTGTGCGTTTGTGTGTTTGTCCAGTACAAATCTCGCAATCGATTTTTAATTAACTTCCCGACTAGCTAGACATTTGAAACTTTTAGAACAGCTCCGAACACGATGACAATGCATTTTTTTTAATACTTTTAGCCATCTTTAAGCAGATTTTTGCCATGTTTTTATTATTTTCAGTTAATTTTGTTTTGTAGACTGGTGTTGTGGCCAATGAGAATTTGGGAAAAGAGGGCGCTGTGCGCGCCTTTGAAGTGTGAAGTGTGCAAAATTGGCGAGTTCTAACTGAGAGCTCAGATGATGATGTTACTGAAAATATGTCTCTTCTTGTGTGGTGTAAATAAATATTGTGGCTGTGAATCGAGCTGTTTTTCTTAAAAGAACCCACTCCAGATAATATTATAAAGTGACGCCTGCTTAGGAGCGTTACAACTGGTGCAGCCATCTGTCGGCCGGAACGTGATCGAAAAGTTAAGCGCAAGTTAACCGCAAGACCCCAACAGAAGCTCTACGGTTTTGGTGACTATCCAAATGCCAGATCGAAGTTCCTTTCCAACCGCAGATTCCGGTTCTAATATAAAAACCTCTTTCGGCCAGAGACACATAAATCCTTCTTTGTCTGATGTTGATTCGCAGTGTTTCCAAGCTCCTATTAGTGGAATACATTTATCGTCATGTGACCTTGCAGAGTCGGTCGAGCATCGCTACGAGCATCTATAAAAACATCGCTAAAAGCATCTATATAAGCATCGCTAAAAGCATCTGACTACACCGCTTCGTACCTAACCTTAAATATCACCGGTGAAGGACAAGAAGCATTGTTCGTAACTATCCCATGCTGGACGCGTGCGTGAAACAGTCTTTTATTGGTCGCAGCCATCGTAGTATAACACGCAACAGTGACGCAATTCACACTTTGGAATAAGACAGCGAAAATGGATATTAGAACTCACTCAATATTAAAACAACGTCTCTCTCTCTCTCTCTCACACACACACACACTCTCTCTCTGCCTCTCTCTCTCTCTCTCACACACACACACACCTATCGCTATACGGCCGCTCTTTATACGGCATTTCGCTATAATAGCCTTTTTTTAATTATGGCACTTTTTCAATTTACGGCCCACAATGCTTCGTTATACGGCCACAACAGCGGAAAGTGATGATGGTAGTATATTATAGCTTAGTGATTCTAAAGAATAAAATGCTTTATGAACTAAAAACTATATCAGTTATAAGAAATTGGAACAGATCCAATTAAGTTTGTATGGGTTTGTATCAAAATAATTGATTCGTTATACGGCTTTTCGCTTTACGGCCAACGTTACCGGAACGTATCTAGGCCGTAAAGCGAGGTATGGGTGTATATATATAAGTATATATATTTTGGAGTAGTAATTATTAAAAATGTTCAGATTATAAAACGTAATGACAAATAGTAGAAGGCACAACACAACGTATTCGTGGTTTCAAGTATACATGAAGAGGCTGGTTCAAAATTTAAAGTTTCCATGAGGAATTTCTCGACGAAATCTGGTAAATATTTTCTGTTCCTAAAATTAAAGTTTCTAATCTCTGAGTCATACAAATAATAAACAGTGCACGAATGAATGGGTATACATGAAGTGTACTTATTTGTTACTCGATATTTCGTGTGCGAACGACAAAATGATGTTCTGAACTTATAATGCTTGCAGTGTACAGAAGGCAGAGACCAATTATCCTATTTTAACCTTTTAAAACTAACAGAAAGCCTAAAAGCCTCAAAGGACTTTAACGTAGTTCGTCCCGGGTGCTAGAAACGCAAAATAAAGAGGCAAAATTCTTATAAATAAATTAATATTACTCTATCACTGAAAAAAAAATACATACAGAAAGAACACATTGCGAATAAATAAAAAAATAAATAAGTAAAATTAAATATAGTTCTCACCGCACCACCAGTGAACACTGTAACTTTACCTGGGTTAGCTATGCAAGTAGCAAGAGGATGGCACCCTCCTCTATTGTTGTTGCAAACACTCTGGAACATGCACTGTTCACCGTTTCCAAAATATCCTAAAAGATATCGAAAGTAAGCCGTTTGAAATATAAATTGGAAAAAAAAATGTGATCGTAACAACGTAACAGTTGCTGAGAATATAACTAGAACATCCCTCTACAGCTTATAAGCTGGAGATCTTATCCTTGATGGAAATGGAAGAATATCAGATATGAACTGTGATATCTGAATAATTATTCGTAGCCATAAAAATATTCATATATCTAAATAAAAAACGGACACTTAACGTCATCAAAAATAAATCTCACAAGAAACATTTAGCATGGAGAGGTTAACATATATCACGAGATCTTGAAAAACAATGCTTACGATACTCCTAATTACTTCCTTTGAAACTCGAGTACGACTGAAATGTGAGAGAATACGCTCTACCATAAGATGTAAAAAAATTCAGCTTAGACTCAATTAAAATTTCCCAAGAAACACTAAGCATGGAGAAATTAGTCTACGCCACGACACCCTAAGAAAGAATATTTAGGCTACTCAGAATTACTTCCTTTGAAAACTAGAGTGTGACTGAATTGTGAGAGAATACGTTCTACCATAAAATGTAAAAAACAATTGAGCTTAGACTGAATTAAATTTTCCCAAGAAACATTTTGCATGAAATTTACATACACCGCGCGATCTTAAGAAAGAAAACTTACGATACTGACGATTACTTTCTTTAAAAAGTCGAGTATGGCTGAATTGTGAGGAAATACGCTCTACCGTAGGACGTAAAAAAATTTAGCTTAGACTGAATTAAAATTTCCCAAGAAACACTTAGCATGGAGAGATTAGTCTACACCAAGACACCTTAAAAAAGAATAATTACGCTACTAATAATTACTTCCTTTTAAAACTAGAGTATGACTGAATTGTGAGAGAATACGTTCTACCATAAATTGTAAAATACAACTGAGCTTAGAGTGAATTAAAATTTCCCAAGAAACATTTTGCATGAAGTTTACATACACTGCGATATCTTAAGAAAGAATACTTACGATACTAACGATTACTTTCTTTAAAAAGTCGAGTATGGCTGAATTGTGAGAAAATACACTCTACCATATTTGACATATATGCTATGGATATTTTATATACAGGTAGATTAATATTATTAGACTTGTGGTTAGCCTGTCAAAAATGACGCGTTAATTTTAATTTTTATCAATTTACATCCGCAAAGTCAATATTTTTTGTATACTTAATAGCTTCTCTACTTTCTTTTATTTAAATTATACACATTTTTAATTATTTAAAATTATGCAATAACAGCACTATTATGATCCACTTAAGATGCAAATTTTTAAAATTTAAATAAAATCTGAACTCCACATAATAGCATCAATTTACTTAATTATATTTCATGTATTAATTATGAAATATTAAATTCTGTATGTTAACAGTCTGCTGCACGCATTCGGTTTAGCGATTCCTAACTTTGTCTTAAAAGCCATCTACATTTCCGTTCATTGGCCTTACGATGCTTTTTAGCAATTCATTTTAAATGTATTACATTCCGCTCTAAGTAAAATTTCCAGTAACGCTAAATAATTATACAAAAAATTTTAACTTAGTTGTTTCATAATTTTAATTCATAAATTAACATGGGTCAAATATAAACCATTGAGGTGTTCGATATTTTTCATTTAAAGATGTTACAAGTTGAAAAATATTTTTATATACGTATTTTGTTCGAGAGGAAAGTATGATAACAAACAAATCCCATTACTTTATAAACATGCTATATATATATATATATATATATATATATATATATATATATAAATAAGAATAAGATGAAAGAGAAAACCAGTAATAGCTCTAAAGCTACTTGAAGCCAGGAACATCCAACATGTAAAGAAAAGTATGAATAAGGTTTTTGACAGCATTTCTTCATCAGCGGTGTCAATACTGTCTAAAAACCAATGGATTGTTTCTGATGAGTATGATCTATTAAATAAACACACTCAGACACCGTACAATCCATTATTAACAGAAGAATTGAATAATAAATGAATTAAGTTTGAATAAAAGTACTTAACCAAAGAACACCAAGCCTGGCGCTAGTCAGAGTGGAAGTTAAGAACTTGTAACCGCAAGATGACTGACGTCATATAACTTGCAACCATTGAGGTAGTGGATACTCAGTTACAGACTTACTTAGGTTACCATATTTTAAGACTATTATTCCTTTATTTATTTAGTTTATATTATTGTTACTACTATGAGTTAATTATTTTTCTATTTTTCTTATGATTTTTATTTTTGTTTTTAGTAGTTATTATTTTTATTTTAACCTATTGTTATGTTTAACTTATTAATGCAACAGAACAAACTATTCATTAAAATAAAAACAACCAATTATGTTTTTGGATAGACTTACTGGGTAATTATTACGAGTTAGCACAGCTTTCAAGTCTATAATATGCTTAATCCTATATATATATATATATATATATATATATATATATATATATATATATATATATATATGTATATATATATATATATATATATATATATATATATATATATATATATATATATGTGTGTGTGTGTGTGTGTGTGTGTGTGTGTGTGTCTGTGTGTGTGCGTGTTTGTTTGTATGTTTGTTTGTTTGTTTGTTTGTGTGTTTGTGTGTCTGTGTGTGTGTGTAACTAACATAAAAAGAGAGGGAGGGTATTTAGCAGTATACCTTTAGGTTTTCAGAAAAATTACGATTTTTTTTTCAGGGTGTCTGGAAAATGAGTTCCTAAGTTTCAGGCAGTATATGACAGTACGTGAAGAAAGCATATAAAGATAACCTTTTTACATAATGAAATACATAAATATTTACTATATAATTATGTATTTTCAAAAGCGTTCTTTTTGAAAGTCATCACCTAAAGCTATCTTCTAACAGAAATCGAAATGTGATGGACTTGAATTTCGAAGTAGCAATTACACAATTATACGTAGAATGTGCATGAAAGTATAATTATTTTCTTTCAAGTTGAACCTAAACGTAAACGTACCCGCCGGACAGGGTCCACACCTCCTTGATCCTGGAATATTCTGGCATTCTACGAAAGGATTCATCGAGCATCCGCCATTCTGGTTCTCACATTCATTCAAGTCTTCACAGTACAGTCCATTTCCAGTATAGCCTGTAGAAAATTCTGTATTAATACGGGGTCACAAGCGCATGCGATTGAATTCATTACATACAAGTTATCAGCCCATCAAGACTGTAATTACTAAAGTTTCCCAAAAGCAACTGAAATACCGAAAGTACAGGAATTTCAGAATCTCGCCAAAGGAAAACAGTTCATATCGGACATTACCCTGATGTCTTACCTGCCGGACAAGGTCCGCAGTAGAATGTTCCGGGAAGATTGATGCACAAAACTCGTGGGTTTACTGAGCACTTCGGCTGGTCAATTTGGCACTCGTCTACGTCCCGGGTACAGGCTGGATTGCCGGCAGCTTTCGTCCATCCCGCATCACAGATGCAGCGATATTTGGGCTAGAAGATATCAGTTGCATTATCTAAGCCTTTACTATATACCTTATGCAACAACGAGAGAATGACACATAATGAGATTTTTAACTGTAGTTTATTGTTCCTTGAGTGGATCGATAAAATGAGGACCAAGCATACTTGGGAACTAACACTGGGGGGTCTCGCGGCAGGCTGACCACCTGCCCGAGACATATGCTGTATGGCACCCGAAGCCCACGATCAAGAAAACGGAGATGTGCACCACAAGCCTTGGTCTACAATGGACTGTTACACATTTGGTTAGTTAGTTAGTTTTTATTGTAAATCATGTATAGAGTTTCCTTCTAGACAACACAGAGAAAAATAAATGTTTTATTTCAGTATAATGATGCTATCAAGTTACATTCAGCTTTTCTTTGCTTCTGTCTGACTCTGTCGCTCCCTGATAGCACTTATTATAAGATTCGTTTGTGGGTTTTTTTCGGCGAGTAAAAAGTTTGATTAAATGAAGCGAAATGCTTTTGTAGTACATAACAAAAATTACCATGGGTAAAAATTTCTCATTTTGTATTTTAGATTAAATTTTTACATGTTATGATTAATTGAACGACATTAATCTAAAAGTTGTATTTAAATTATTTAAACAAATTTTTCCTCCCATGGAAATCCATCTTTCTATTTCGTTTGATTACATGAACTCAGTAAGTTAAAAGTTTCTGTAGTTGTTGATTTTCATTCTAACATTATCATATGTGTGATTGAATGATGTCGATATCACAGTTACCATCAAGATTGGGAAACCATTATTTTCTTCGTAGTTTGTTTCAGCATCAAACATTTTCTTACCTGTCCGGGTTGAACCCGATTTTCATTGACGCACGTACCATGACCGCACAGTTCTTGATGCGAGGCAGCGTTGCAGTCGTCGAGCTGTTCAGAGCAGTGGATGCCGAACCAGTTCGCTGGACAATCACACCTGAATCGACAAAAGAAGGTTCACAGTATTAAATCCACCGTTGTTCAACAAGTTGGGGCTAACACATTACTAACTGATTCGAAGCGGTTGATTTTTTTCAAATGGCACAAATTAAAAGAAAACTACAGCCAGAAGAAAAGCAAAAAACGAAAAAAAGCTGCAGCAAATAGTCAATGAATCGAGAAGTCCCCTGGCCTCCCAATAATAGTCCACAAGAGAACTTTTAGTCAATGCAGGGCAATGAAACAAATGTTCACAGTTCATGACCCGTCCACCAAAGTCACAGAGTCTGCATAAAGGACTAGTAGAAACAATGTTGAAGTGGTGTAAATGTTCCAGGAGACAGTCATGGCCAGTGACTAATCTAAACTCGGCTACCATTTTATGTATGGGCCATTTAGAGACACCAAATATTTTTCTCTCCAAGGCTTTGGAGAAGTTTTAACGGCGAGAGCGAAGCGGTTGATAAAAGCACCAAGAGTAAATGTTTAGTTTTAAATTCTATGTTGTCTTCAAAACATGAAGAAAGATGGAAACCATAAGCAAATACATTAATAATATTTCAATCGCATAAAAAAGTAAGTATACTGTAGGTATCTTCAGCCTTTGAGGTCAGATGCCCCACCCGTTAGTCTAGTGAAGCGGTTCTCAACCTTTTTACCCCCACAACCCACCAAACCGTAAAAAAAATAAAATGCACTAATAGTAAATAATAAGAAACACTTCACCCCCCCAGACAAAAACTTAATAACAGTAATACATATATAAATAGCTGCTCGAGAGACTACTTCAAACTATTAAGCTACCTTCATATTGACATTTTGCGACCTTTAGCAGCGTGGAGTCCCATCGGTAAAGTCTGAGGCACATCCTAACTAGAGATATTAGGAGAGTTAACTCCTGAATCTCCTGTGAATAAGAGATTTGAACTCGTATGCAAAGACATTAAAAAGGGCTCAAAAATCGTCGATCCAAAAATAGGTGCTTGATGCCGCCCGCTTGGTATAGTGATTAGCGTGCTGAACTTCCACGCAGTGGGCATAGGTTCAAATCTCGAACAAGGCTTGATTGTTTCCGAACTGTCCCTTTACAGGGACCAATGGCGGCTCACCTAAATGGTGCTCCCAAAATGAAGTACACAGGAATATTTGTGGGTGTTGAATGTCTCACGACAAGTGGCTTCGCATTAAAAAAAATAATAGGCAATTGAAGTCTCCTGTCCAGATTTTTCCGTATAATATACCAGGGAGAAAATGTATATTAACTTGTAAAAAGTGATACAAATTTTGTATCCTGTGATATACAAATTTTGTATCCTGTATTAGGAGCGAACACCGTACAGGGTCGACCTATGCCTCGGGAAGTCGCTTCGCCCTATGGCTAACGAGCTCGCAGTTCTTTGTCTTTTTCGTTTAGTTTTTTAAAAAATTTTAAATTACTTAGACGTTTTCTCCGTGGAAGGCAAATCTAAAATACCTTTAAATGCCTAATGTCCAAAAAACAAAAGGCTGCCAGACAGGAAATCTGCCTCTCCGAACCTTAAACTTTAGGTCCCGGTGTCTAATTTGTTCTCACGTTTTCAAAAGGGTAACCGTGGAGTTTCAAACCTGCCAACCAAATATACGTTAAAAAGTATCTCGGGTTCCTTAAAAGCACTGGTTGTTAACTGGTGGTCCGGGAGAACCCAAGAAATTGTCTGCGAAGACGGTAGTCATAAAAAAGTTGTCGTCATCGTTTAATAACGTCAATTTAACAATTTTATAATATTGGGATTTTTTGTTGTTTTTGTTGTTCATAAGCTTTGAGCAATATAAAGCCAAGAATTTTACAGCTAGTAAAGCCAAAGCAATCTGAAAAATCTCGTTCATTTTTAAGTTTTCATAGGCTTTTATGTTTGCTTTTAAGTAAAATTTGTACTACGTTAGATTTGTAATTCAGTTTATTTGTAGTTTCCTGTCTAGGCTGTTAATAACAAATAGTTTGTTTATTCAGAAAATTTTTGCCTCTAAAAACAGTTACTTGGGATTGTTTCACCGGCGATTTTTTTTTGGGGGAGAGGGGGGTAAAGGTGTCCCCCATCAACAAAAAAGATAAGAACCATTGATTTAAAGAATTCATTCTCCATTCAATCGAGAATTTCTCTAAAAGGAAACATGACCAATGGAGGAAGTATTTACCTGTAACTTCCTGGAAGATTCGTACAGGTAGAGCCATGCTGGCAACCAAACGCCGTTCCGGAATATAAGGCGCACTCGTTGACGTCACTCTCACACGTTGGACCCTGGAAACAGAGATTTACATACTAGTAAAAAAAAATGCCCACTAGTAAAAAAAATTCCACTATTAAAAAAAATGACGAAATTTGATTACTGATGACGATTAATAAAAGTTACCAAATTCCAGCATTGTTACCAAACTTATTCTAATTACAAAGGAAACAGATTTTTTTTAAATCTGTAAAATGAGTAAATTCAGTTGAAAAACATGCCATTCTTATGTAAGTGGAACTTCTTTAACATTATTCCACATTGTTGCTATGTTTATGTTTTGGAGTATTATTATGAATGTCGCTAGAGAATTAAATTGTGTGAAAACCATTAGACTAAAAACTCAGAAACACGGACAAAAATAGCAAGAAGTAGAATTAAATATAATTAGTACCCACCGATAAACAAGTGTTAACATTAAACTGTACTTCATTACTTTTCCGAGTTCAGTCTCTTTTCAAGAGTTAACTTTCAGTCTGAATATATATATATATATATATATATTTATATATATACAGGTGGTTATCATAATAATGAAAACTTTTAGAAACATCATGAAAACATTACTTTATTAATACGGCCCAGGATCACCTTTGTCGTGTAATACCATCTGATTCACCTTGGAATTGGATTATACATGTCATGAATAGTGGTTAAGAATATATTGTACCATTCTTCAGGGAAAAATCATGAAAGTTCCTGTAGAGATGCTGTGGTGGATATCGATACCTAGCTCAATCTGCTTATACCAATCACAGTGGTTGGATGATATATAGTCGGGGGCATTGTACAGGGCAAGGTATAATATTGGACTTCTTTTTTATGCTGTTCAAACCAAAACTTGATAGATTTAGCTGTATGTATAGGGAGATTATCATCCTGGAGAACGCCATCTCCTGCAAGAAACAATTTTTGCACCATAGGATGCACTAGTGAGCTAAAATTTTGACATAGTCCTTCCCATTGAATCTCCCTTTTAGGGTTACAATAGGGACTGAAGAAAACCATTAGATGCCATACCACACCCTGATAGATCTACCCCCATGATTGACAGTTGAGAAGAGACAGCCAGAATACTACAATTGTGTAGGTGTTCTCCAGACATACGCACGTCCTGTTGCGAGGAACAATGTGAACAATGATTCGTCGGATAAATGCCGTTTTTCGACATATTACTCGACGAGGATTTGCCCTCGTGTCAACATTATGGACATTATTTTGTATCTGCGTCTATTACAAATGGCTTGGGAATATCTACTCTTCCGTAAATGCTTTGTTTGTGAAGTTCCCTTCTACCTCTACCGGAACATGCAGATGCAAATTAGGCTCTTCGGTCATTTTGGTAAGAGTTGTTTTATTTCTTCATGTCACAATCCGCTTCAATACCTCGTCCGCCTCTTTCACTCAACTCTCCCTTTCGTTCACTGTTCTGTTCGTCAAAGGATGCTTTTCCGTGCACTCTGCATGCTATCGTGACTTTCGATACCATAGCTCGAAAAAACCCCATTAGCCTGGGAGTCGCAGTAACAGATACTCCAATTTAAACGCGCTCCAACAATTTGCCCTTTTCTCAAGGTCCGTAAGGTTTGACGTTTTACTCTGTTCCCCCCAAAAGCACGATGCCCTTAGCTTCATTACGGCTACCTGACAGTAGACTAATATATACACTATATTATATAAAAAATACCGGTGGGCAGACTTGTGTTTTAAGGAAAAGAAGCACATTCATATACACAACTAATATTGATAGGTGTTTCCATTATTTTGATAACCACCTGTATATATATATATATATATATATATATATATATATATATATATATATATATATATATATATATATATATATATATATATATATATATATATATATATATATATATATATATATATATATATATATATATATATATATATATATATATATATATATATATATATATATATATTATGTATGTACGTATAAAAACAAATTCGTCGCAAAAATACGCATTGATTGATCAAAATAACTGCACGTGGCAAAGTAATCAAGCAGTCAACTTACCTCCCAGTTTGACGGGCAGTTGCACACGTATCCGTTGTAAGAATCGACGCAGGTGCCTCCATTTCTGCAGGGGTTGCTGGAACACTCGTTCGCGGAAAGCAACTGAAAAGCATTAACAGATATAATAAATAAAAAGATATATATATATATATATGTGTGTGTGTGATACGATAACTTTCATGACCATCATTAAAGAAAACGCCTATTCAAAATTCTTTTATACTATCGCAATATGAAAACTCCTATCATGAATTCGACCTGGGATTAACGCAAAGTCACCTATTAGTTTTTCCCCTAAGCCACGTGCGGACAGCTTTATATAACGCTTCTATAACGAGACATGTTCTAGAAGCCTGGCGAGATCATGATCCGATATGACGTGCTAAACTCAGGTGTCCTAGATTGATCAATTAGGAGTTCAATGCATGCGTACTCCGGGCTTTAATCTAGGTCTTTAGCGGCCCTTCTGTGTCTGCCCGTCGTCCTATGAAGTCGCAGGCTTTTTGCGCTGCGAATATATTTGTTTCCTGCGGGCTGTTCCGGCAGGCTCAGGACTGTTCTGAATGTGGTATCCTGTTAAAATATGTCCAACTGTGAAATTCTGAAATAATTGTACAGCCAGCCACGAAAATGCTTCTGAAATAAAATCTGTGTAACTAGTTATGTGGACGATTAATTAGCAGTCTGGACACTTCTAAAACTGCCTGCGTGCATTCAACCACTTCTATTGCCTAATGCTCCGGCATGACTACTCCCGAAATATCCGAGTTCACAGGCCTATTGTTTATCGCCACCGATATGATTACATACATATATATATATATACTTCAAGGATTAATTAGAGAGAGGAGAATAATTAAGATAATAGTTAAAAGTTAAATTTGCTCGCACGAATTTTCATAATGAAGAGGTAAAAAGGGGGGAGATTTTAATAGCCAAAGTGATCAATAGAGGCCGCCACCTGACGGTGGGAATTAGAGGAGAGCAATATGTTGGTAATCGCTGCTAAATTTAGAAGCAAGGCTGGTTACATAAGTGGAAAAGACACATTCAACAAAGTTCTATTTGCTAAATATGGGGGTTTTGAGTGGACTTTAAGACAAAGAGTTTTGTCAGATAGGGATTAGATTTTTATGCTGATGGACGTGGTCGCGCGTCGCGAGTGAGAGATGATGTAGCTTGGCACGGATTGAATTGAGATTTAAGTATTGTTAGTTAATAAAACTCTTAGATGTAAATTAATAGTCTTTCTTTACCACAGGCCTATGTTTGTCGACTGATAATTAGGGTAAATTTAAGGGAAAAGTTATGCGGGAACCAACGTGTCAATAAGACGCGTGTCATATATATATATATATAAATATACCAAAATATTTCAATGTTACCTCTGTCAAGTGATTCACTTTGTCCTCCAACATTTTAACCTGAAATTGAAACAACGAATATCAGGAATAGGCACTTAATTATAAAGCATAGAAAATAAAATAAAAAAATAAGTTTTTTTTTAATTTCTTTTTTGTTAAGCTATTTAATCCGGGCATGCCATTTAGATATGCAATACTTTATGTTCTAATTTTAAAACTTTTTGGATCCAAAGAAGTTGGGATATGGACTTGAGTATTTTAGTAATATAGTAGCCACAGTAAATCAAGGCAGGTAAAATGCGCCATATTGCCATTTTAATTTTCATTGTAGGCACTCTACTGCTTTCCTCCTGAAAGAGAGGTGAATTGGATGGAGAAATTCAGCACAACAAATAATGAAGTCTTACAAAGCCCGTCTAGTGTTTGAAAATTGTTATTACTTACCATTCTAAAGTACGTATTACTTAACAGCATCTTAATAACAACTCCCTCATAACAGCCATAATAAAAATTAAGGGTGACAGCTAGTTTTGAACAAGTAAATAGTTCTTCATCTGGTCGAAGCGTATTATATTGTCTCTATGTAAAATTCACAAATGCTATTGTTGTAATCAGTGGGGAATTTAGAAGTTTTGCTGACCTAAACAAAATTTCTTTTGGGACTCCCTTCCGATTCATTGGAAGGCAACAAGAAAAATATAAAGTTTTACCATCTGTGTGATAACCCATGAATCGTTTACGTCTGCCGTTAAGGCTGCTATGTCCTATTGGATTCGGTCACATCAGTGTTAACCTATGCAGATAATTTTTCCAAAGATCGCCGACATGGATTGAAAGATTTTTTTAATTGTTCTCCCTAACAGAGAAAGAAATTTTACACCTTGGAGCATTTTTCGTTTTTAAAAAAAATTCAAATAATATTTTAAAATTTAAATTATTTAGGGAAAAAAGTGGTATAGTGTGTTTTAAAAAACGAGCAATTCCTTTGGTAGACGACATTTATAAAATGAATCCTGTTGCAAGGGGCAGAATAGTTCGGCCTATCTGGAAATACCAATTTTACTGGATTATCACCATTTATGTAGGAGTTAACAGGAGAAAAATTTTCTCCATAGGTTAACATTGAGATCAGCGAATCCAATAGGCTTAGAACACAGCAGCCTTAAATGAAAACATTTGTTGTTCAAGTGTTATCATATTACCTTTTTTTAAATTCTAAAACAACATACATAGAGATTTAGAAGTTGAGAAAACTCCACCTTTTTTTCTGTTAAGTTTAATTTACGGACTAATAAGATTAGATTACGCGTTACTATGATTACTATGATTATTTGTTAAAACAATTTTCACTATTTATATTTTAACACAAAGTCAAATTTCTTTAATGTAGGATTTCGTTCCTCCATAACGTTCCTCCGGAAAGAGAAATTTATGACGCTAAAACCGTCTTGCGAGTTATAAATCAAGAGTGGCAAAGTAGGCATATGTAACCTATTTTTCTTACCATAGACCTAATCTGCATAGGGTTATCACTCACACTTCTCTTCGTATGTAGGAATTTTAGCGTGAAAAGAAGAGGTAAGCAACGATAAGTAATCCTACGTTAATAACCCGCGGTAGTTTCGTTAGAAGAGACTACCTGAAATTATTTTTGGTTTATAAATATCACAAGGTATTTTTTTATTAAAATTTTTAAAAAATCACAAGGTGTTTTTTTATTCACGGGCCTGCGACCGGTATGTCGCGGCCTAGTTAGCTTGCTCCAAAATCCACCACTGCCTGTACACTTACCTTAGCAAAGTATCTTCTCATTCCTCTGTTGGTGATGCGATTCTGGTCAGTTCCCACGAGTTGGTTCATCTGAAATCGTGAAAAATAAGGTAGTTGCGGAATTTTCCCCGAATCTTCCACGATCATCAATAATTTACTGAACTTACCCTTTGTGCTATATCTGTAACGTTATCTTCCAATTGAAGGATTTGGTCTCTCAAATCGTTTATCGCCTGCCACCTGGTCAAGACGTCCGTCACTCTCCGGTTGAGAGAAGTCTGTCGAGGAGAATTTTACGGATTTGAAAACACTGCGAATATAACACTGCAATACAACTCATCAAAGGACATTCGTTTCATAGTACAAGAAAATTGTCCGTAAAAGAGAAATTTCAGTTGTTTCTTTCAGGATCCTTGGCGGATAAGGACAAATTCTCCAACTACCTCTCGTTAAAAGCTATTGTCTCGTTAAAAGCTATTGTCTATAATCGATGCAATAGTGTGGTATTTAAATTTTTAAAGAATTCTGTGCCCCCGAGTAGATTCGTTATTTTATTTAATTATCCTGCAAAATTTCTGTATAATTGATTACAAATATGTCCACCAAATGGCGCTTCACCAGCATTGACGTACCCTCAATCCTAGCCGCTATAAAAGGAACTGCAAAATCAACAAGAGTTGGTTAGGGCAAGAAACTTGCCATGTAGACTTTTTCTGATAAAACCTTTTTGGAGATTCATTATAATCTTGTCTTTAGTTATAGATGGGATTCATTATAATCTTGTCTTTAGTTATATATGGAGCGCCTTCTGCTGGGCATATTTGGAATTATTTATTTTAAATTTTATATAATTATGTAAAATATGGGTTTTTAAAATACTTACTGACTTTTGAATCACCCAGTACATTAATAACTCTAGAAATCCTAATCACAAAAGTAGGTCAGTTATAGTGTCTCTTCTTTCCTCATATATACAAAAATAATTTGGTTGAAGGTAATTAATTATCAAAAAGCAGTTACGCCCTGAAGACAAGAACACATGCACTATACCTCTCCAACGATAAAAGGGGATGTTGTATAACCTTGATACGGACTATTATCACAGTTTTCATTCCCCTCTCTCCGCAACAAAACATAAATATCTTAAAACATCCTGAAAGAAACCCCATCACTTTAGTTTGCGAAATGGCAACAGTTTCTTACATTTTTGGACAATGTGACATATAGAGCTACCTTGAATGATCAAATAGCATCCGTTTAGTCGGTATACTATGCAAATGTTGTTCGCGTTCGTATCTGAGATGTTTTCGCATAGCAGATGCTGGAAATACATTTATTTATAAAGAGGCTGTTCACACATTTTTTAGACGATGTATATTGTATTCACAAAACTAAATTACATAAAATTCTTGTATTTTAAATGTTCTATTTGACATCCCTTATTCTGAACTATCTTTCGACACCGCAATTTCCAGGATAATAATGCCTTTTGAAGTGTCAGAAGAGGTATTCTATCCCATTCCTCCTGAACAGCTTTCCAGAGTTCTGTAAGGGTTTTGTGACGACCTTTGGATAATGCAGATTTTAAAAGTCCGAAAGCACAAAAATCCATTGGTGATACATCGGGAGATTTAGTAGGGATATCAGTGAAGGGTATGGCCTTGATACCAGTTATTTTTTCCATTTCTTTTAGGAAATTAACAGTGGATTTTGATGTGTGACTGCTAGCTTTGTCCTGATGGAGTCTCACAGATTGATGGCACTGTGGGTAAAGCGATGGTATTTCATTCAGAAAAATTGGCGATAAAATATGTTCCTGATAGTATTTGGAGTTAATCTTGACATTTTTTCCACTCTCTTTACTTTTAACTTGCCATTATAAGAAAAACCAGCAACAATCATAAATCCCTTAGAAAAACTTTCTTTCGATTCTTTGAACCATGTACTTAAATTTTTTTCTCCCCTTTTATGATAATAAATGACTCTTTTTTTGTTGCAATCATTTAAATACACCCATGATTCATCTATTGTGACAATTGTTTTCCATTTTTCTTTGGATAAGTGTTTCTCATATAGAATTCTGCAGCGTGTCCTGCGTTCAGCGATATGATTTGGAAGAAGACGATGCACATTGCGTTTTTTCGCTTTCTTAAGATTTAAATCAACGTGTATCATTTTGTTTATAGTGGACACCGAGTATTTTAATGATTTTGCAACTGTCCTTTGACTAGGGGGATTTTCTTTTAACATTAAACAACGTACCTTTGCAATAGTCGAAGATGTCCGTTTTTTCCTTGGATACTTGTTTGGAATTTTTGTTCCACTTGAGGCTCCAATTTGACGTTTTTTTCCTTTCTTGTTGACGATATTACCTATCGACGCTTTAGATATCACAAAACCATGACTCTCACATCGTTTTTGGATAACGGAGTATGCATATTTCTCTTCGGAAAGAGCATAAATGTAGCCTTCGAACCACTGCTTTGTTAAAAACACCATTTTGAATAAAAACAAAACTTTGAAGCCGCAGACGATAATTTTGACCTTTAAAAACATAGTACAATTGCAATTATTTCTTTTGCAGCAAACGATTTTTTATTACCGCTTACCAAAATCGTCTAAAAAATGTGCGAACAGCCTCTGTATTATGATGTTTCTGTCGGGAAATTTTTAAGAGTCAGTACATCAAGGGTGTCCGTTGGGTGAGGTTTTGCAACCACATGGAATGTGAATCAGTGTCAACAATTGAGTTATATGACTGCAATCGAAAGATACAAAAAGAATCATGCGATTGAATTTAAAACATCAATCCTCCTTTAAAGTATTCCATCCTCCAGATGTTTATAAACAGTATACGGGATTGTGGCGGCCCAGTGGTACAGCGCGCTGGTTTTCGGTGCTGAGGGTGCTCAGATCGAATTCCGGCGTTGCGCAACGAAAAAATGCCTCCGTTTGTATTCATACCTTCATAGGGGGTAATGCTGTCCGGCTATATGGTGCCCCCATAATAAAATGGACAATAAAACTGCGGCGTAGTATAGGCGAATGTTTAACGATAAGTGCCTCCGCATTGGGGGAAAAAATTAATAAATAAACAGTATACTTAAAAGAGTATATTTAATTTTCAGTAGAGCATTTTATGCGAAGATATATTTTATTTATTTAGAGTATTTTATTTGAACAGTATATTTAAGTTATGAAGAGTATTTTTTTTTAAAAGTATATGTTATTTATGTAGAGTATTTTATTTGAAGAGTATATTTAATTTATGTAGAGTGTTTTATTTGAAGAGAATATTTAATTTTATGTACAGTATTTTATTTGAAGAGTATATTAAATTTATGAAGAGTATTTTATTTGAAAAGTATATTTTATTTATGTACAATATTTTATTTGAAGAGTATATTTAATTTATGAAGAGTATTGTATTTGAAAAGTATATTTTATTTCTGTACAGTATTTTATTTGAAGAGTATATTTAGTTTTTGTAGAGTGTTTTATCTGAAGAGAATATTTAATTTTATGTAGAGTATTTTATTAGAAGAGTATATTTAATTTATGTAGAGTGTTTTATTTGAAGAGAATAATTAATTTTATGTACAGTATTTTATTTGAAGAGTATATTAAATTTATGAAGAGTGTTTTATTTGAAAAGTATATTTTATTTATGTACAATATTTTATTTGAAGAGTATATTTAATTTATGAAGAGTATTGTATTTGAAAAGTATATTTTATTTATGTACAGTATTTTATTTGAAGAGTATATTTAATTTATGAAGAGTATTGTATTTGAAAAGTATATTTTATTTATGTACAGTATTTTATTTGAAGAGTATATTTAGTTTTTGTAGAGTGTTTTATCTGAAGAGAATATTTAATTTTATGTAGAGTATTTTATTAGAAGAGTATATTTAATTTTAACTACAGTATTGTTTTAAGAGTATATTTCTTTACATGAGGTCCAAAAAATTCAGTTCAGAGGTTTCAGAAGTGTAATAAATCATTTAGTTTTCCAGGCATATCTTTTTTTTAAAATGAAAATAAACTCCGTTTGTATTCTTCGAACTACAAACAGTAAAATCAATACTGGGATAATATAGTCTTTTCGTTGACTAAATACTGTATCATTTTTTGTTTTTCATAGTACCCCTCAATATTGAAGAGGCGATATTTTCTAAATAATTGATCACAGAGTTATACCAATATGATGTCGGCATTTTCATGATAATGGAGGCTAATCTCCCTAATAACTTTTTTTTCCTCTCCAGGGCTCTTCACTGTATTTACTGCGTCAACACTTGTAGAGTTGCTGGTGGCATACTTATAAGAATTTAAATTTACTTAAAATTTCAGAATTTTATACGGGATCATCAAAAAACGTGTCCGGGATTTCAGTTATGCATACCGGAAACAACAATCGACCGATCGGATTTTGCGTAGCAGCATATGGTATGTTAACTCTGGAAGTTTTATTTTCCATGTCATGGTGACCATGACTGCGCTAGGGGCATGCGCAGACGCTGTAACGTCGCGCTCCCTCCTGCATGGGTTTTGACGTTGGATAGGAAAGGACGGTACAATTTTATGGCCACCAAGAAACTGTTGCCTATCGCCTAAGTGTGCGCCGAGTGACGAGGGTTGCTCATATCGAAACTTACTAGACAATGTCCAAAACTTGATTCGTTTCTGTATCTTTTGATGAAAAAATAAACGCCATGAGTTCTACTACATGGTTTTTTTATTTCACGTTGCAATCACTGACACCTTTTTCGATGACGCTGTATAATCAAATGAAATGAGTTATTCAAACGCTAAGAGTGAAGGGGTGAGACTTGATCTATCGAAAACTGGCTAACATTTTGAAAAAATTGCTGTCTACAATCCACCAAACAATAAACCAGATTTTTCAACCTCATTTATATCTAATAAGACTCTGTAAATTGGATATTTTAATGCCCACTCCCACATGTGAAAATATCGTGACATTTCAAGCGGTATTGGCAAGCGCAAAAATTTTTGGGCAAATGCTGACTTTCCTTTATCTCTTTTTTTCTTTGTTCTTCCTTTGTTTTTCTATTGTATTCTTGTATTCTTTGTATTTTGCCTGCCAATGGAAATTAAAAATAAAGTATTTTACAATTACAACGTCACCAAAAAGACTCGATTTTGACTGCAATTTTTAAGAATCAAACGCCTTGAAAACGTTTCTAAATTCTACTGTCATCATTTTATTTTGGATCCCTATGTCGTTAAAAATTAATTCACAGTAGTGCCTCATTTGTGAAAATTTACAAGTTGGGGATATAAATCACAATAGCATCGAACTGTAGTGAACTGTGAATATTGTTGAATCCTAACAAAAATGATTATCTTTTTCAAAATTCAATTCGATAACGATAGGAAATTCTGCGAGAAAAAAAAAGAATTGCATTTAAAATCAATTGATCGCTGATCTTATAAGATAAGGTTATCACTTCTGAAGAAAGAATTAGTAATAAATTACCAATGCTGATGATTCTGGATCTCTTCCATTTTGAGCCTGAAAAAAAATATTAAAGAAATTATATTTAGGAAAAATTGTTTAGGTTTTTTTTTTATTTAGAGAAAAACTCTGAGAACATTTCCCCTAAGTCAAAAACTATTTTTTAAAATACTAGGGGCTTTGCCCCTAGGCTCGCTACGCTCGCTCCTCTGTTATGGCTAGTAGCGAGATACATAGGGGTGATTCTCGGGCAATGTAACAGCCATTTACTGTTGTCAGTCACCCTCATGCGAAGGGGAATCACTGTTGAATCACTATTTCAGCTTTAAAATTCAGTTAAAAATCGAAATTTTAAGATAGAGACTTCAAATGAGGTTTATATGAATGAGAAAGCTTTCATCTTCCAGATGATATAAATATTTTCTTTGTAAGATAAAAATTCGAGGAGCATCGATATTACATCCACATATGTGACGATATTTCTCGAAAAAGTGGGTTTAATATTTTGATGAAAATATTATTTTTTTTAAAATTATTTTAAACAAATGAGGTCTTGTTTGAAGGAGAAATGTCTTTAGTCTTAGACTGTAAAAAGATGAAAATTCTACGATTAATTTTTGGCGAGTTATCGTAATCTGAACATGAAAAAGTCAATATTTTTCCACAAAACATAAAATAAAAAAAAACTTAAAGTCCGACGAAGATGAGACATATCTAACTTTCTTCCCCGCATTTTTCTGCATCTATTGGTATCGGTCTCGACCCCATACCCCCAGCGGTTTCGGAGGAGATAGTGTGACAAGCCTTTGGCAGCGGCGGCGGCGCCGGTTACTTTTTTTTAGAATAGAGAGACTATCTACCTTTTAAAGTGATCAAAGATTATATAATGAAAATTTTTACAAGTCCTGAAGGCAAATTATATTTTGAAGCTATTCCTCTCTATAAAAATGAAAAAATATGCAAATAGAGCTATTGGCTTAGCAGATATTTCAAAAACAAAACAAGCTCAAACATTTGAATTTTTATATGATTTTTATAAAAAAGGTAAATTTGATGAAAGTAAAATCATTATGAAATACGCATCAATTGAAAATCAGTAAGATTTTGCACCCCGGAGCCTGTGAAAGCTGCAAAATCCCACCAAGAAGTCTCAGTGAACTACTTACCGATAGAGTGCCCATGCTTACGTTGTTCACCAGCACATTGCCTAGACCCATCGTAGAAATGGTGACATTGCAGTTGAGACCACTTTTAATGGTGAGGTGTCCATCGCTGACAACTAGACGAGGCCTGGAAGACCACAATATCAAGTTTTAAGTTTGATTTTATATAAAAATTTTAGCTTAGATGTCAGAAAAGAAATCAAGTTCGTACTTGATTATAACGGCTACATCATTGTAGAGAGCTTTTCTGGCCGAGAAATCCGAAATAATACATCAAATGGAAAATCGCATTACTATATTGCGATATTCATTAATTAACTGCCGTTTTAACGCGTTACGCGATCTAAAGAAATGGAAATTTAGTGGCGTTAACGCTGAATAATCTGTAACATTCCCTTTCAACATCAACTTTAGGAAATGATTTTGTCATAGTATGTAATAGATACCATGTTATACAACCAGACAAAATGGCCATTTGGGTGCCAAAGAATAATGATATTTTGGGGCGCCAAGTCTAAACCCATAGTTAAAAGCATTCGGGAAGCACGGTGTTTCGAATAAGGTTTAGTCCTTTTGTGGTTGGCTAAGTGTAATTAATATTAATTTGTAAATCAATTAAATATCTTCCTCAGTCGCCAGACTAAATCAACGTTGATGTAACTGTTGTTCAGAGTCATCAGCATTCATCACACAGTAAGAAATAGATAAATTTCAATACCTTGTAGCCGTGAGTAGTAAAACTTGTGCGCAAATAATATTTGTTGCGTGAAAATACCACACACTACATTTTATAAGTTACAAACTTATTTATTTGGCTGAGTTATCAGAAAAAGAAGAGTCATCCATGACAACGCTTGTGTATTAAAAATTTAGCCGATGAAGCCACAGTATGAAAAATAAAATATAATAAAAATACACGTAAAACTTGTGCTACAAGGAGAGCCACTAGTAGACTGCAATTCATCAGCAATTTCTTCTCTCCGGAATTCAAGCAGGCCAAACGCAAATCGCACATCGCAAACTCGCACATCGCTGACGCAATCTGGTCGCTACCCCCCCCCCCCCCCCCTGAGACGCGTAGTCGTTAACACTGGAAACGAACTACGGGGCGGGAGATACGACCATACTGAGTTCTGGAACTGGAAGAATCGCAGATATCTGCAGAGGTTGGTTTGTCATCGTCAGTCAGTAGGAACGCCGGCTATAGTCTGTCAATAGAAATAGTAACATAATTTCCCTTAATTTCGAGAGTAAAGAACGTGACTGCTCGTTTCAAAACCTTGAATGGACCATCGTAGGGTTGTTGAAGAGGCTTGCGGACACTGTCCACTCGAACAAAAACATGGGATGAACGAGGAAGCTCCGGGTGGATGAACACTCTACCACCCGGAGCTCCACCCGGAGTCGAGTGTGATGACGCAGGAACAGGTGTCAAAGTTCTTATCTGGATCTTAAGATTTTCCACAAAGTCGTACTGGAACACATGACCCTCCGAAAAATTGCGAAAGAACTCGCCAGGCAACCTTAAGGCAGTACCATAGACTAAGTCAGAGGATGTTGCTTGCAGATCCTCTTTTAAGCTATAACGCATACCAAGTAATATTAACGACAATACTTTATTCCAAGATTTGGTACCGTACGCCCTAATAGCGGCTTTAAGCTGCCTGTGCGTGCGCTCAACCATACCGTTGCACTTAGGGCTGTTGTACGGTTTTTAAATGAACCGAGCAAGTTAGCATAGTTCCTCTATCCGTTGTGATAGTGTTGAACTCCAAAGCGCGCGACCCACATTTGCAAAGACACTGAAGCTATAGTGGCGGCAGTCTGATCACCTATTGGAGTTGCCTCGATCCACCGAGTAAATCGATCGACACAAGTTAATATATACGAAAATCCATCTGAAGGTGGTAGGGGACCTACAACATCCAAATGCACGTAACTAAATCTGCTATCAGATAAAGAATAAACACAAAGATATGATTTCACGTGCCGGCCGATCTTAGACTTTTGATATGGAACACATTCCTTACAAAAATATTTTACATCTCTATCCATATTCGGTCAAACAAATCTCTTCCTGATTAAAGCCAGTGTCCCTTTTTGACCTGTGTGTGCTAAGGAATGTAGCATATTGAAGACAACTCTGCGAAAATTCACTTGGATATAGGATGGAACAGTGTTGCCCGAAACATCACAATGAAGGTCACAATTTGGTTGGTATTGCAACAACTTGATGTCTAATCCAGTGTCAGATTTTATCAGAGATTGCAACTCGTCGTCGCTTTTTTGCGCAGCTGCAAGGTCAAAGTGACTAAATGTCTTTCTCAACGCGCGACAAGGTAATTTATTTTCTCAACACGCGACAAGGTATCTGCGACTACATTCTCGTTTCCTTTAACGTGAACGATTTCTGTTGTGAACTGGCTCACAAACTCTAATTGTCGCTTTTGACGTGGCGAAAGACTGTGACCATCCATTAAAAAAGAAAAAGGTCAAGGACTTATGGTCTGTATAAATTGTGAAATGTCGGCCTTCCAACATGAGTCTGAAGTGGCGTACTGTGGAATATATTGCGAGTAACTCTCTGTCGAAGGTACTATACCGACTCTCAGCAGGAAATAATTTTCTTGAAAAAAATCGAGGGGCATAAACCTTCCGTCTACGAACTGTTGTAAAATAGCTCCGATTCCAATTGTTGAAGCGTCTGTATGCAATGAAATCTCTGCTTCAGGATGAAAAAACGCCAAGAGAGTGGCCTCTGAAATTGATTTTTTACATAGGTCAAACCCAGTTCTGGCTGCTTCACTCCTTTGAACTTGCGATTTATCTCTTTTTGTTGGTACCACGAGCTAATTCAAAAAGAGGTGCTTGAATAGTGAAGGCGTTGTGAATGAACATATGGTAAAAAATGATCATGGCCAAAAATCTCCGCAGCTGCTCTACAGTATCGGGTAAAGGAAATTGCACAAGTGCCTCAATCTTTTCAGGGAGTGGCTGGATACCAGCAGCAGAAATTCAAAATCTCAAATAGTCAAGTTGTGTTTGACCAAAAACGCAATTGCTCTGGTTAACCTCGACTTCAGCTTCAGCCAATGTGTTAAATAATCGAGTGAGGTGTGCTTCATGAGTTCGCTCATCAGGTGAAGCTACCAAAATATCATTACTATAGGCATAGCAAAAGTCCAGCTCTCGTATGGTGTTATCGATATGCTGCTGAAATGTTTGCGCAGCATTACGCAAGCCAAACCACATATAGACGTACTCAAAAAGTCCAAATGATGTAATAATAGCGGTCTTGGGAATATCTGCAGGTCGAACAGGTATTTGATGGTACGCCTTAACTAAGTAGATTTTTGAAAATACTGACTTACCATGAAGCATGTGGGCAAAGTCATGAATATGGGGTATTGGATACCTGTCTGGAATTGTAGCTGCATTCAGTTGCCTATAGTCGCCGCAAACACGCCAGGAGTCATCTTTCTTAGGCACAAGATGTACTGGGCTGCTCCACTGGCTGCTAGAGGGTCGAATTACCCCTGCCTCAAACAGTGAATCGAATTCCTTGTGTAAAGCCTTAAGCTTGACGGGTGCCAACCTACGCTCCCGTGAGTAAACAGGAGGGCCTTGAGTATCAATGCAGTGTTCGACACCGTTTGGTTTTCGATATCCAACAAGCTCAGACCTAAACAGGTCAGGAAATTTTAAAAGTAAATGCATGTAGGGTGAATTGGTGCCCATAGGAGTGACCACCAAAGCAGGATTAGATACGGAACACGTACTATAACTAAGATGTTATTCTATCTGTCAGTTTCCTGCCCCAAATATCCAAAATAAGACAGAACTTCTCTAAAAAATCAACACCGAGGATTGGGTGGGAAACATCGGCTACCACAAAAGTGAACGGAAAGTTCCTGCGTAATCTCAAATCCAACCCAAGTTGCTTAACAACAAAAGTCTGAATTTTCGTACCATTCGCCGCCGTATGAGCAAAATTTGCAACTCCACTGCCTCTATATAATCTTACTGGCAGGCTACTAACAGCAGCGCCACTGTCAACTGAAAATCGGACAAATCTCAGCCAACCCGCGCATCTTAGCCAACAGCTGAGATGGTCGAAGTTCGCCCAACCACAACTCAAATAATAATTGCCTTAAACGACTACTTTCAGATTTAGAAAATTGTCCTAAAAGTTTAGTTTTGAGCGCAACATAAGCATCGGTAGCAGCGGACTAGTAACTAAGTCACGATCATCTTTACTTATATAAAAGCCTAGAGTAAAAAAAGTGTAAGTAACCATTCCGGGACAGACCAAGTCGGGAACATCTTAACATTGCGGCGCCATTTTCTGAAATTTTTCTTGAAAAATAATACCACAAAAGTTACATATTTTGAAAGCCCTTTAAAAATATTAAAATTCCAACTGAACACCCTAGCTCAAAACCGTTTAGTTTTTGAAATATCTTCAAATTAAAATATCCATTGAAAAGAATCATTTATTCAATTGAGTCATTCACTTGAATTTCGAATTCATTCTACTCCATGGTTTTTCCTATTCCCTTTAAATAACTACATTTTTAATGTTTAATTTTAATGTTAATTAAATTGTATTTCACGTTTTATTTTTGTTTTATTTTATTGTTGTTTACTGCTGTTTAAGTATCGTGTTCGGCAATGCCTGTTGTGTGGTGATTCATTCACTTTTGAAACAGTTTTGGTTTAGTTTTGATTTAGTTTAATTTTGTTTTGTTGTTTACTGCTGTTTAAGTACAGTTTTCAGCAATGCCCGATGAAAATGATGAATCACCTCTTGAAACGCTGATCAACATTCCGTCATTTTTGACGGGGGTTATATACTAGTAGCCTTATAAAACCTTAGGGGAGAAGTCCCATATCCTGTACCGGAAAATTTGGTGATATTTTTGGGCGATAAATATTTCAATATGGTGTATTCTCATTTGTTTCTGTTGCGATGGGTTTCACGTGGTATATCTAAAGGCCAATCAATTTAATTTTAATCACGTGGTAATTTCAAACATTATCAATTCTATAGTTTTATTTTTGAACGGACATTTCGACAGCGTATGGAGGGATTGCAGGTATGCAAATCTCTTTGCTTTTGTCACTTTTTTCTTTTTTTTTCGCTATGCATCCCTTACTTTTTAATTTTTCCATTTTTAAAAGTGATTTTAAAAGTTTATCACACTAATGTGATTATTTAAAAATAGAGAAATAGTTTTTGTGGATATTTTCACTGTAAGAAATTTTATGCATTGCATTTCTTGGGGATATCCTTTTTAACGTCGGATTACGTTCCTCCATAACGGTCTGCGGTAAAGCAAAATTTATGACGCTAAAATCGTCTCGCGAGTTATAAATCAAGAGTGGCAGAGTAGACATATATAACTTATTTTTCTTACCATCGACCTAATCTGCATAGGGTTATCACTCATCCTTCTTTTCGTATGTAGGAAATTTATTGTAAAAAAAGAAAAGAAAAAAGGGGTAGGCAACAATAAGTAATCCTACGTTAATAACCCGCGGTAGTTTCGTTAGAAGTGACTACCTTTTTTCTTTTAATATCAGATACAACTGAGACTATCTAAATTCCCTTCCATAATTTTTCTTCAAAACGTGGCTTTCTGGTAAGTTGTAAAATTTTATTTGTTTTATTTTTAGGTATCCGACTACCTTTAAAACGTCGATTTTGACGATCATTCCGAAAGTGTTCTTATTCTTTATCTTGAAGATTGTGAATTTGTGTTTCTAAATCTGCTTTTATTTTTTCTGAATGATCATTAGAAATGAAATGAGAGCGATTTAAAGGGCAGCAGCAGCTATAATTTGAATACAAGTTGAAAACTTTAATTATGTTTTCTTAAGAACTCACTTTTCATCAAAAATGTAAACACATATTGTAATATGCCTATGAAATATTTCACGTATGTTTTTCTTAATATTTAGAATGTAATGAACTACAGATTTAGTTCTATGTATTTTATTTGTTGATTTATAGCTGCATTTAAAGAAAATCTCATGAGAAATTACTAAAATTTTATATGTAATTGCATATAATGATCTGTAATTTTTTTAGATTTCATGATATCGATTAGTTTTTAGTCCATTACACAAAGGAGGTACTTATGTACATATGAAAAAAAGGAATTAATGTTATATGCACAATTTTTAAAATTTTTTTAAGAGCTAGAGTCGTTTTCGTAAAAATTTAGGGTCAGGTGAAGAATTGACCACTTATTTGGTGCGGTCCCCCCCCCCCCCCCCCCGCGCGTTTTACAAGATTCAAAAGCGCGCCAATTGTGGTATCCAAGACGATTTCGAATAGTATTTAAGAATCAAGGTGAAATAATAGTTTGCAATAGTTTTTCCAATATTTTTTGCCTTAAGGTAAGTGAAAGTATTCTCAGTGTTTGTAACAATTTTAAGTTTTAAAATGTTTTTGCAAGGATTTTCAGTTTTTAAAATTTTTTCCAACAGCTTTGTCAGACGCACCTCCGTTGGCGAAAAGTTGGGGCTAAAAATGTTTTGCGACATTGCACCTCCGTGGCGCCAACTTTTCCTAATTCCGCACACCTCTTAGGCTTATAGTGCTAAATCTAAACAAAAACTTCAATAGCGACCAATACATAACAAATTAGTTGAAGACAATCTTACCGCTGGCTGTATTAAACTTCCCAAAACATTACAGAAATCCCCAGCCTGTGGTTTGTAGCCGTAAACGCAAATTCTCCATACACAAACATATTACACACCTGTTTCCCATAAAACACAAATTAAACAAGAACCTCAATTCAATCATGTCACTCATTTTGCCACAAACTACACTCTAGAAGACACAAAACAATATTACACTTGAAAAGGGTGAAAATTCCTGAATCTAATTTCGGGGAAAGGAAATTACCGCAGGCTATATTAAACTTCCAAAAACATTACAGAAATCCCCAGCTAACCTCAGTAAAATAGCAATAACGCATGCGCGAAAAAAACCACAACAGAAATAGCAAAAATAAACAAACAAAATACAAAACGTACTCAACTCTGAGCTGTTAAAAAATTAAGAAAACAATCAAAATTATGAATCTCATTATTTATTATTACATTTAAAGTCTCAATCTAATAAATGCCATCTGTACACGACTAAATCGCCAAAATCGCATGGTTACCACGCCATACACAAAATCGCCAAACTTAAAGGGGAGCTGCGTCTGACAAAGCTGTACCCTGCTTTTTTGTATTTTTTTTTTTTTAGTTTTTCGCCATCTTAAATGTCACGCTCTTGCGTAGTGTCTTCTGGAAAAGGTTGCAACTCCAGGAGATAAGACGCGTGATCGCGCCAAATTGGCTATTTTGAAAATCGTTCCAAGGAGTGGGCGATTCTTCAATCTCCCCAAACTTTGCTAAGTTTCGACCCAAATTCATAAATTTTGTTAAAAGTTGCATAGTCATGGTCTATTTTTTCATCATTTTCGCGTTTTGGTGTTATATCCCTTCGAAGAATAAGACAGAAATTAACGGAATTATGGTTATTTTTTAAGTGCTCCGAAGGTAGTCAGATGCCTTAAGCCTAAGTGACGCCGAAGAAAATGGCGTCGCTTAGGTAGCTTGCATTATTCTGAGTTTTTCGCCAAACGCGGAAAAATCAGAAACCGCGCCAAATAACGCCAAGCGGCACTGGATACGGAACTCTTCTCAACCTTAGTGTCCAATGCGGTAATTACTGAATGGAATTTTGTTTTATCTGCTGTTATTCCAGCAATTTAAAATTGAGATTCCATTTCAATAAACCGCAAATCGGCGTCATGTTCCCAAAAGAGCGAAACCCTCATAGCTACACGTGCTAACTCTGGGTTTACTTCTTCGGAAGCATTCATAATTGCACAAAAATATGCTACACAAAAATATCACTAATATAACACTAATATATATATATATATATATATATATATATATATATATATATATATATATACACTGCTGGCCACCCAAATTGCAACACCAAGAAAGACAAGAGATATCACAACAAAGTTTATTTTGTAGATAACATGTTGACCAAGTATCAAATGATTAAATTTATAGACTTCTGTGAAGTGTGGTTCCTGCCAAAATCAGTAACCAGAGTTGCCGCCATTATTGGATTTCACCGCTGCCACACGCCTCGGCATTGATTCAATGAGACTTTGGATGAGTTCTTGGAGTACAGCAGACCAAGCAGCTTCCACACGTTGCCAAAGTTGATCTGCTGTGGCAGCTGGGGATGGAATCTGGGTCAATCGTAGAGCAACCATGGACCACATGTTTTCTATCGGCGAAAGATCCGGAGAGCGAGGCGGCCAGGGAAGCAATTCAATCTGGCGATTGACGAAGAACCGTTGGACAATGCGTGCCACGTGTGGTCGCGCATTATCCTGTTGAAATATGGCTGTGGGCAAGCCCTGAAGGTAAGGAAGGACAACTGGCTCCAACACCTCGGATATGTAGCGCTGGCTGTTTAAAGTACCGGCAATGCGTACTACAGGTGTGCGAGAGTGATATCCAATACCGCCCCATACCATAATACCCGGTGCAGGACCAGTGTGGCGGTGCATAACGCAGCTGTTCAGCATCCTCTCTTCACGGTGTCTCCAGACTCGAATGCGACCATCGTGGTGTTGCAGACAGAAGCATGACTCGTCAGTTAAGACAATTTCATTCCATTCTGCCGTCTACATCCTTCTGTCATCGCACCATTGGCGGCGGAGACGTCTGTGGTTCTGCGTCAAGGGTAGACAAAGCAATGGACGCCTTGCGGACAGACCACTCTGCTGTAAACGGCGTCGAATGGTACGCGCAGACACTGGATGATGCGTTACAGACTGCATGTGATGAGCTATGGTTCGTGATGTGACTGAGCGATCCGTCACTGCCATGCGCACAATTTGCCTGTCATCACGTGAAGTGGTGCGCTGAGGTGGATGCGATCGAACACGCCGGTCCGTCATACCCTCCTGCATCCAACGATCACATATCCGCATTACAGTTGTTTGGTTTCGTCCATCACGACTACCGATTTCCCTGAAAGATAATCCACAATCTCTGTAAGCCACTATCCTTCCTCTGTCGAACTCAGATACTTGATCAAAAGATGATCGCTGTTTTCGACGAGGCATAATTGATCGTTTTTTTGAAAAAACCACAAGAAAAACACAATTGCGGAACTTGAAATCGTCGAAATCTCCAAGCCTTAAATGGCACTTTGAAGTGGCGCCACAGGCGCGCGTGATGTGCGTCTGCGCTGAAATTCTAATCATTTGCATATCTCACCTCCGCTAATGCATGTTGTAAATTTCATGTTATTTGCGTGTTGCATTTACATTGGCCAGCAGTGTATATAGAAACACTGATATAAAAATAGCACTAATACACTAATATCAAATACAACAACAACAACAACCCAAAAAAAATTAATTTCAAAAGAGCGAAGTTTAGGTACCCAAAAGGAACCGAGCAAGCCCAGTCGCAATTCCAGGGATTCGGGAGGACAAAAGGTGAAGTTGTGACGTGACGTAAATAAAAAGTCCTGTAGAAATGGCTCTGCACTGTTTATGCATTTACACAGCAGATGACTTGCTTGAAACGTATCCAACGACCGGGATCACCATTAATGTAGCGGTGAGTAGTAAGACTTGTGCGTAAATAATATTTGTCGCGTGAAAATACCACACACTACATTTTAAAAATTGCAAACTTATTTATTTAGCTGAGTTGTCAGAAAAAGAACAGTCATCCATGACAACGCTGGGTATTAAAAATTTAACCGAGGAAGCCACAGTATGAAACATAAAACATAGTAAAAATACACGTGATTCATTTCGAACTTGTTACGGATGTCTCAACGCAAAGTTTTCTGCTCGCTTTGAGGCGTTTTATCTCTCGTCGTGGCCGAGTGAAAACAATTTACTCGGATAATTGAACGAACTTTATCGGCTCAAACAACGAGCTCCAGAACGTCGATTGGAGCGCTGTTGTTGCACTTTCTGATGTAAAACGACTTACCTGGCACTTTAACCAACCCTCCGCCGTCTGGTGGGGTGGTTGGTGGGAAAGGGTAGTCAGAATGCTCAAAGAATTGCGGAGAGGCAATTTGGGAAAAGCGTGCCTTAATTACGATGAACTACACACCGTTGTGTATGAATGTGAGGCTTTGCTGAACAGCAGACCACTTACTTAACTCTCCGAGGAACCATCTGATCTAGTGCCTCTCACACCATCATTATTTTTACAAGATCAGATTGAAGTGTGTGTCGAAGATTTGGATCAAAATGACGTACAAAACCTTCGCAAGAGGACGAAACACCTTCATGCAATAAAGCATAAGCTCAAAACGCGGTTTTAAAAGGAATATATCTCCGTTCTCAGTCAGGCAATCTTGTTCAAACTCCGCTAGTTGTTGGCGATATAGTTTTAATTGGTTCAGATAATAAAAAACGCGTTGATTGGCCTTTGGCTAAAATTGTTGAAATTTTCAAGGGACGTGATGGTGTTTCCCGTGTTGCGAGGGTCAAAACGCAAAGTGGTGAAATGATACGACCATTTCAACGGTTGTACTGATTAGAGACTTCCGGTAAAATTGATGAGAAACGCTCCAATAACAACCAGAAGTAGAAGAGTTGTTGTGCAACTTAAAACTTAAAATTTTCATTTTGAACATTTTTCTTATTCTTCTTTTTGATATGTGTGCTTCTTGATTATGTATGCCTTTCGAAACATATGTGTTATGTTAAAGTTACACTTTTGCGGGTGGAGGATGTTGCGTCATCCTACCTCGTGTCACGTCGGCAGCCCCCTTTCTTTACAAGTGATGGACTTGATTATTTACCACACATGTGCTTTTCTAAGTACTCGAAGGAACGTTAAAGGAAGAACACAATAATGACTTTTTTCCGTTCCAGAGAGTCCCATCTGTTGCAGATAAATCTGACACGGCGGAGACTGCCCTGTAATTTGGGGACAGTGAAGTGATCGATGATCGACGAAGGATGGAACCTCTCCCGGACAATGGAGACGATTCTGAGGGTCGCCTAATTGTACAGATGAAGTCCGAGCGGCACGAGCGGAAGTGACACAACGGATCCGGAAATGAGGAGCATTAAAGCATTTCTGGAATATTTCAGGGCTCTCGAGAAGAAATCAGCGGAGATGATAAAAGCCGGCTGCCTTTTGTCTAGGGGGGACTTGCTACACCGACTTTCTGGAGTGCTGTCGGGTTTGTGAAGGCTGAGGCCTATTTTATTCTCTGGAGAGATTGCACGGGTTTTCTCTTGTTTGAAACAGAGACCGTGGGATAAACTGTTTTTGGCTTGTGTTAGCCAGTGATTTCATTGTACTGAACATTTTCTTGTGAATATTTCAAGGTTTAATAAAACCATTTGTAAATACTGTAAGCAAGTCTCAGTTTCGAGTTTTTGATTCAGTTTCGTGTTTTTGACTTGGTTTCATCAAGTTTTTAAGTTGCTGTGGGCCACGTTCTCATACTCCTCACTGGACGGCGCTTCTAACGTGCGCCGAAAACAGATAATGTAACTGTAACTTTTAGTTTTTAGTTCGTTCTTCAGAATGTCAGTTGCTGTGTGGTGTTGTGGTGCGTTCGTCCATTACAGTGCTTTAAAGGAAATCAAGTCGTTTTTACTCGTTGCTCTAAAGAAATATTTCCGACATATAACACACACAATAACTGACATACGTAATGAAATTGAACATTTTAATTGACTCGACAGTTTGAAGATGGGAACGAATCCAAAAACTGCTTTTGTGGGAAATTTAAAAAAAACTTTAAAAAAACTGTCTTACTTATTATTTTTTTCACTAAACTTTTATATAAGACTCTTTACATTCACCCGCTATTCCAGTGCCTTTTACAGCTTACAAGGAGCGTCTATATGTAAATAACAGTATAGCGCAAAACAAAAAAAAACGAATTTAAATTTTTTGGCGCTTGTTCCCTTCTTAAAACTGCCGATACAATTGTAATTAATGATACGGGAATTATCCTACAAACTTACAATAAGTGACCTACGTAGATAATTTACATAATGAAATTAAGCATTACGATGATTAAGGAGATTTATGTAGCTGTAACCTTCCACTGACAATTGTTTGCAGTTGTGGATCAAGTTTACGAGTGGAAATGATCAGCAGTGACTTCAAATGCTCATCAGTTAATTTGGACCAGTAAATATTTTTTTTAAATTTCATTTTGGAGAATGTTTTTTCACACATATCAGTAGTGCCGACATCTGGAAAAAAAAGTCACGGGCAAATTTATGCAACTGATCAAACTGAGCGAGTGGAAAATTTACGCGAAATTCAAAACTACAGTATGTTGGTATGACGAGCTAGCTAGCTAGGTCTTGGCCCTTGGGGCTTAGTGCAGGAGTCAGGGTGGCTCTTAGGCTAAAAGGTTTGGAGACCCCTGATCTCGATAGTAATAAATTGTTAAGAATGGTAAAACTCTTATCCCCGTAATGGATGTTTTTTTAAACATAAAATTTTCTAATTTCGAATACCGGTTCTATAACCATTGGAACCAGGTTTTCTATTCCAATAATTTCCTCCAGAGAACCCGGTTCTGCAATCCCTAATTGCCAACCTGTCATATCTAGACAGAAACATTTCATCTTTGCCACTTTCAGGGTCGTGGAGATGACTCCCCGTTTCGCCAAGACCGCTTATTTAAAACATCGAGATCCAGAAATAATAAAAAAAGCATTATTTCACTTACTGTTTAGGGAAAGGGTCTCCACCGGAGTTTATCCCCAAGATGCCGATAATCAGAACCAAAACGCACTTCATCCAAAACGTCCCCATCTTGCTCGCTTTCTCACCGCAATTGGGAAACAGAGCTGCGGCAGAGCTCGTGAAGAATGTAACGTTATACGCCCGCAGCTGCTTTTATTAAGGATACGCCCCCCGACGGATTGACGTTCCCTTATACACCGTTTTCAGGTATTGGTAGTATCAGAAGATAGAAAGGACTGAAATTTGTGTAAGCGTCAATTCCGCAGAGGATACTTGGTTATTAAGTGGTTACGGCGTGGTACAATAATGACTAAGATGTTTCTGAGTACTGACTGAGGGCAGGGCTAGATATAGTTCCATGGCGTGATATATATTTATCCATATCTGTCCAATCTATCCATATCCCCCCCCCATATCTGTACGTTGGTTAGAGTCTTGAGCTTCTACAAAGTGGGCTTGGGTTGCCTGCACTGTCCGCTTATACAGCGCCGGTTAAGCAGCGGTTCTTGACCGCTGTGGTCCTGGAAAATCTAAGTAGTGTCCCGCGAAGTCAGCAAAGATGATTAAAAAATGATTTCATAGTCCTAAAGAGATCGCAAATTTAACAATTTTACAAACTCGGAGCAAAAGAACTTTTTTCTGCAATTTTTTGGGTCAAATTCTGAAAATTCCAACATTTCTTCCGTTTCCTAACGCTTTAAGTATGAAAATATCCCCTTTCTCTTTAAAATATCCCTAATTGATATCCGTGAGACAAAGTCCCGGCACCGCGTCAATCTAGCAGCTAGCAAAAGAAATACACGCTAAAAAATCTCATTCATTTTTAAGTTTTCACAAGCTTTTACGTTTGCAATCATATTTACTTTTGCGTTAAAATTGTTATTAAGTTTATCTTTAACTTTTTATTAAAGTTGTTTACCTCAAATTGTTCGTTTTTTTTTCAGAAAATTAAACTATTTTTCTCTCTAAAAGAGGGAGGGGGTCTCTAACGATTTTTTTTCTTTGGATAAGTGAACCCTGATCAATAAAAGGTTGGGGAACCACTGACCTAAAGGGCGCTCCCTCAGTAAAGTAGCCAACATAAGCGCGGTGTTTAAGAGTGAATGTCCTCAGGATAAATAAAGTGCCTGAAACGTTGGAAAAAAATCCTTTTCTTCTTAATTCTCAATTTTTTGATTCGTCGCTTTCCTTTTGCTACACATTACAAAAATGTAAATAGTGAGAACTGATAGAGAGTGAAATGCAGTGTTGTGTTGTGTCGTTGGGACTTATGCCCCCACGTCCGGAACACTTCAAACCAGCTTCCGTTTACAAATGCACCAACGAGGTCGGAGTCGGATTTGATCTATTTATTTGACATAACTTGATTAGCTTATTTTCTTAAAATTCTCTCCCGACTGCACCACCTGATCACTCCAAAACCATTTTCATATCAACCGGCTTTCCCCTAACCTTTCTCCTAGACTTATAATTCGACAACACTTACTGTTGCGCAAATTCAAGTAATACAATAATCTTTTCAATTCTTATATACCCTATATTCAAAGGGGTTTCTTACTGACCATCGGCCACCCTTTCATCGGAAACGCTGCTCTCTTCTAACGCGAGCTCCTCTATAACATAAATATATTTTTATTGCTCATCGTTCACGTTCCCCTTTTCTTACCAACCTCAGTGTAAGATTTTAGAGCCATGCTCAAATGTAACCTTTTGAAATCCTTTAAAATTGTGTAAAAACCCTTTTCTTGTTCCCTAAGCATTCTTAAAAATACCATCTGCTTCGCGTTTTCTTAAGCCAATCGGCTCTTGTATCTTTCACAAACAACATCCTGCATGCAAGTATTTTGCAGAATTAATTTGCTAGATTGAAAGCTAGCAGATGCACACCTTTGGTGTCAAACTGTTTCGGTATAAATACACCAGATTACAGAACTTCAATCTCTGCTCTCTTATCAATCTTTCATGATGGCTTAATTTGAGCCGCTCACTTTGCCAAATCGGTCAAGTGCACAAAACAAGAATATTAAATTTAATATTAACATTAATTAATATTATTTAATATTGAATATTAAATTTAATAATATTAAATTTTATTTTCAAAGTGGAGAACTATGATAAAATAATATACATTGCTTTTTATAATTCCTCTGAAAATATAAATCCAGATAAACATTGTTGAATGTATCAATGCAGAGGTAGCTTTTATCTGATGACATATAACGACGGCATTACAATTTTTGCATGACTAAGTGACTTAACCGATTTCGCGAGTGAAATCAAGTAATAACATCTAATTCAGACTTCAAATTATTTTGTTACTACAAAAAAAAGTGCAGCAGTTAGACTGTAGCCGACTCATTTATTTTACTCTTCTGGTGATGAAACAACACAAAACGATTGACCGTTAATCATCAAGTACTTGCATCTGCATTTGAATGGCATTATTGCAAGGATTGACATTAGAGCATGGACTAAACTGTATTGGCTTCTAAAAAAAGGACTTATTATTCTATGACCAAAAAAACGTTTGTCACTGAGTGGTGCTAATCCATATTATTTGGGAAATGTATTACGAATGTAAAGAAAAAAGTGACTTATTATTGTATGGACAAAAAAAGTTTTTGTCGTTCAATGGTGGTAAATCCATCATTGAGTGTCACGGAGTGGAATCCATCAGGTGACACTAAAATTTCAAAAAGTGGACTCAGAAGATTTGGCTTGTGAATGACTCATTTAAATCTGATGATGATTCATTCGCAGCAAAATAAACCGGATGAAAGAAACGACAGGGATTTTCGATGAATACTTTTATTAGGAAATATATACAGAAATAGAACAACAGAACTTCATTTTTAATCGCTTTTGACGCCCAGAAACATGAAAATATACATTTTTTAGTTGATTCATATCTTGATTCGTGTCACGATGACAACAATTTATAACTATTAGTCCGTGTGGAGTGATTAGTATGGCAGCTGGATAACGATTAACTTGCTCCTTCAGCAAGTACGATGTTGGAAATGGAGTCGTTCGGTCATACTGTGTTTCCCCCAATATTTTCCTTTTTTCATGGATGCAGAATATAGGAAAATCCATTTTGAACGTGATCGATGTCTGTAGCCTATGAAAAGTGCATATGGGTTTGGATATTGGCAAATGAGAGTTAATTGAGAGTTGCATAATCTCCAGTTTGGCTACTCTTCGTTGCGGTTGTATCTCTGTACGACACCCACAGGGTTGGTCTCGGCAGCTAAGAAAATTGAAAACAAAGGGAGATTGTAAGACAAACGATGAATAAATTATGAATAACAATACATTTCAAGGCAATAAAAAAACATTCTTGGCTGAAAAAAAATATTTCGCATTGATCCATTCATCTTAGTCCAAGTTAACTCTCAAAATTTATTTAATGTAGGAATAATTCATTAAAAATTTTGAGATTGTATTATTTAAGCTTCCAAGTCATGATTCATTTATGTCAGAGATTCCCAAACGGTGTGCTGCGGCGGTTTAGGGTGTCGCAAAATTGACCAGGAATGACCCCCTCCCCCACAAAAAAAAAATTGTGATAAAAAATATTGGTACAGCTCACTTAAAATAAATATTAATTTGAAATCAAACATTTTGGCCCTAAGCATCAATTGTAAATCAATCTCACATCAGAAAACAAAACTCCTTTCAGCGATTTCCATTGGAGTCCTCTAGTATAATACAGTGGAACCTCTATATATACAACCTCGATATAATCGAATTCCTTGATAAATCGAAGTTTTTCCATTTCTCTTGAACCTGCCTAACATCCATGCTACTTTTACATCTACATATGAGGCGGTGAAAGGCAAAGTGGTGTAAGTCAGGAAGTCAAGTGGTGTAAGTGAAAAGCGTTTTATTGCAAAAACTACAAAAAATTCCACTATAAATTGAACAAATTATAATTCATAATAATTATTATAATATTGCAAACAATAATTATTTGCGATTCCACTATAAATTGAACATGGAGATTACATTTTTGCCCTCAAATAAAAAAAGTTGAAAATGTGACTTACACCACTTTGCCTTTCACCGCCTCATATCGAAAAACTAGTCTGGAAGACCTCGAAATTTCGAATTTTTAGTTTGCTTGTCTTGGCACCGCACCTCTATATGAAGTTTTTATTCAAAAACCTCTATATATATCGAAGTTATTTTGTTAAAATCAATAGCATTTAGACGAAACTCAGTTCGTTCTTTGGGTAAAACCTGTATATTTCGAAGTCAGTCAGAAATCGCCTCGATAAATCAAACCTCGGTATTTCGAAATCTTCGATAAATCGAAGTTTTCTCGTTACCCTTGAGGTTCCATATATCGAGGTTCCACTGTATATTGAATAGTAATATACCGAATACCACGGTGCGGCGGGGTCGTGTTGGTTCATTAAGCGAACGATTCAGTGTAACAATTATTTACTGAAACATCGCAACACACGGACAAATATTTACACACGGACAAATATTTAAACTTAAAATAAAAAATAAAACTCGAAATAAAATTTAAAAATAAAACTTGGAAAAAAATTTATACACAAATCGTTAGTAAGAATTAGATTTGTAAACTAAAACTGATATTCTCTTTTATATATATATATATATATATATATATATATATATATATATATATATATATATATATATATATATATACACACACATATATATATATATATATATATATATATATATATATATATATATATATGCACATATATATATATATATATATATATATATATATATATATATATGTGTGTGTGTGTGTGTGTGTGTGTGCGTCGGGGGTAAAAGGTACTAAGTCACAATTATTAAATTTTACAGAAGAGCTCACTAATATCCCTGTAGTCCTCCTTACCTCGATACAATGATAGGAAGGGAACCGTTTATAACTGGCAAGAACTCTTCTATATAAATATTTAAGTTAGAGCTTTAAACCACTAAAATTATTCAAAAAAATATAAAAGAATAAAGTTAAACAGTCCACTTTTAAATATGGACTTCGTGCCCTTTACTTCCAGCACACAAATTTATATATATATATATATATATATATATATATATATATATATATATATATATATATATATATATATATATATATATATATATATATATATATATATATACAGTACAAATCGTTTGTAAGAACATCCAGGGGACTTAGTTCTTATAATCGATAGTTTTTATATCCGATAGATAACATAAAACTGCTGGAAATACCAAATTCATTGTCACATAATTTCTATTTACACCTGAAACATGACGTTCAAAAAATGGTTAAAAGGTTCAAGTTCAATCAGGGAAAAAACACATTGCTTATTTTCATATAAGTATGCTTTTTTAAACTTTTTCAAATACATAGTTCTTAAAACGTTAAAAAGAAAAATGAATAAAATTTTGTAGCTATTATGAATGTACATACATAATGCAATATTTTGTTTTTGCATGTTTATGGATTTGCTGAAAAATAGTCAGTAACATTTCTTTGTTTAGTTTTTTTTTTTTGTAAATAAAAAGAATTTTCGGTCCTTTGACAGATTTTTTTTATTGGATCCTTCACAAAATCGTCCCTGCAAGCTAAAAATTTATTAACAGTATTGATTGTCGAAAACATTTCTTTTGATCTCGGGCAAGAAAACTCATCCAAATGATCTTCTGAACTGGCACTGTCGTCAATATCATCATCTCTGCCAAAAATCTTTACATTTACGCCTGCAACAATAGCAAAAATATCTTCATCCAAATGTATGTCTTCATATTCCTGAAGTGAATCTTTTTCGATTTGCAAATCTCGACCCCCCGTCTTGAATCGTTTCATCTCTAGCGTCTTGAGTTTCAAAAATGGGAGGATTTTCATCCCTAAGAAAACCAGCATGCCGGAAACAATTTTAAATCGTTAAAGGTTTAACATTATTCCGCGCCTGTTCTAGCATGATGATAGCGTCCAGTACTGAAATCTTCAGTTCTTTCTTATTTTCAATTTTTCGTTGATCTGTAGAATCAAGTTCTTCCTGAAATAAACTTTTAAGTACTTAATGACACCTTGGTCCATAGGCCGTAATACGGAGGTTGTGTTGGGAGGAAAGTTAATTTAATGACATGAAGACCTTGAATCGGAGAGTGGGTTGGGCAATTGTCCACAATAAGAATTTTTTTTTGTTTAATAAGTTCTTGGTCCCACTTCCGTAACCAGTTTTCAAAGATTTCTCCTGTCATCCAACCTTTAGAATACGAATGATAAAATCAACTGACAGCGAATTTATATTTTTAAATGCCCTCGGTTTTTTTTTTGTATTTTCCGATCACTAAAAGCTTCAATTTTTCAGTTCCAGTTAAATTTGCAGCAACCATAACTGTTATCCTTTCTTTTGAAAGCTTACCACCACTGCAGTTTCCAAGTTTGAAACGCAACGTCTTACCCGGGGTCATCCTATAAAATAGGCCAGTTTCATCAGCGTTGAAGATTTCATGGTCTTCACAACCTTCTCTTAACGTAGTCCAAACGGTTTTAAGCCAATTATCAGAAACTCCTGGTGGCACGGCCTTCGATTCTCCACTGATTCTCTCGAACACAATGGAATGCCTCTCCCGAAATCTCTGGATCCACGAAGTTGAACAAATGAAATCATATTTTTTAATGTCCAGCCTTGCACTCTTTCTTCTCGCCAACGGTCTGGAATTTCTGCTGCCGTCTAGGTTGGTTCCGGATCTCATAAATTTTTCTTGTTAGACTCCACTGGTGGGTGGAGGTTTTGGGGGATTGGCTTGGCAGGGTCAGCACTTCGATCATTATGTCCAAGTCACTGGGGATATGGGTGTTGGCCCACATTTCTTGACAAGCTTTGCTTTGTTGGTTTTCTGGAGGCACAGATTTTCTGGCTCCCATACTTTATGAGGGCTGACCACAACTGAATTAGTTCGTGAGAGGTGGGGTTTTTTTTAGATAATAAAAGGGATAAAATGGTTGAAGAACAACGTGCTGCTACTTCCCGTCCATTCACAATTAACATGTTCTTATAAGCAATTTATTTTCCCAGAAACCAATTAATTTTAAGTCATTAAAAGCGATATGTTCTTATTAACGATGTTATTATAACCGGATTTTGTACACATCATTATACATGAGAATTGGTCGGAAACTAATAATTCCGTTCTTTTAAGCGATATGTTTTTATAACCTGTTTTCTTATAAACAGTTTTTACTGTATATATATATATATATATATATATATATATATATATATATATAGTGCCACTGAATTAGGGATACCTACCTAGTAACGAGTTGGGCCTCCTCTGGCCTTGATAACGGCTGCCACACGACGAGGCATAGATTCAACAAGTTTCTGGAAACGTTCCACGGGAATGGCTTGCCAAATATTGGCTAAAGCTGTCCATAATTCAGTAAGGTTCTTTGGTGCTGTGTGATGGCCTTTCACGCATTGTTCCACAACATCCCATAGATGCACAATAGGATTTAAGTCTGGGCTTCTAGGTGGCCAATTCATGACAGAGAAGTCAGAGGAATGCTCATTCAACCAGCCAGTAGCCAACCGGGACTTGTGAGAGGTACAGTTGTCTTGCTGGAAAACTCCATTACCGTGCGGATAACAGAACAGCATAAAGGGATGGAGGTGATCACCCAGCAACTCTACCGAATTGCATTAAGGGAGGTTGGTACACGCATCAAAGATCCCAAACTGTGCCACGAAAAAACACCCCAGACCATGATTGAGCCACCATGCCCTTGTACAGTTCCAGCCAGGCATGCAGGATCCATGGCTTCATGAGCCTGACGCCATATTCTCAGCCTCCCGTCGGCGTTAAGTAGTCGGAATCGAGACTCATCACTCCATGCTACTCGTTTCAAGTCCTCTACACTCCAGTCTCTGTGCTCTCTTGCCCAAGAAAGACGTGCAGCCCGATGGCGAGTATAGAGGAATGGTACTCTCGTAGGTCGACGGCTCCCGAAACCCATACGGTGAAGCGAGCGTTGCACAGTCCGTTTACTGACTGTACGACTGGCACCGTCATTAAACTGGGTGGTAATTTGAGCTAATGTTTGGCTTCGCTGGCTACGTACAATACGCCTGAGCCGTCTCTCACCACGCACTGTCAAGGCTAATTGTCCTTTGCAGTTTGCCCGATCGCTAGTTTTTTTCCACCATCCATGTATTCTTGGTATACTTGACATTGTCGACCTTGAAAATCCTAGCTGTCTGACGATTTCGGAAATTGAATGGCCCATGCGTCGCGCACCTACGATTTGTCCGCGTTCGAAGGCGTCTAAATCAGGCAGTTAACCCATACTGGCAATTCAATCAACTAATTCAGAACAACCACAGTACGCGCTATATATGCAGTTACCACAGCGCCCTCACTTGCGCATACATGATGCGCAACGGTACACAATTTGCATAGGCTTTGCTATCCCTAATTCAATGGCACTTCAGTATATATATATATATATATATATATATATATATATTATAGCAGTCGGTGATTAAAGGCCTGTGGCAAAGAACTACAAATTAATTACACTTAAGAGTTTATTTCTGAATATTAACCTACCCCGATTCAATCTATTAATTATTTTACAAGAAATCATCTCGATCCTCGTGACCGAACCGATTGAAAAACTCTCCCGCTCTGCTGGAAAACTATTGTTTTAAGTCATCTAATGGTATAGCGCATGCGTGTGACGTATGCGCCGGCGATGGACCCAAAGGCGGAGCTTAAGTTTGATACTATTAATAGATTTTCTCTCTTTGCTCTCGATCAAAAAGGGAATTCCATGAATTCGCGGCGCGTTTCGAAATACGATATGAAAATAGTGGCATTTTACGCCACGAAATTAACTACCTTGAATCCCCCCCTGTAAATTATTTAATTATTGTTCTTTTCTTAATTAATTCTTAACATATATATATATATATATATATATATATATATATATATATATATATATACACACACACATATATGTATATATATATATATATATATGTGTGTGTGTGTGTGTGTGTGTGTGTGTACGTATGCAAAATTTTCAAGAATGAGTGCTCACCAAAGGCGTCCGTCTCGAAGCTGGCGTAAAAGCCTGGCTGGTTGTTCGTAGCGTCCGTCACCAACTTCACCACCGCTTCATTACTGCGGAGTTCGTGGTCGCCGGGCTGGTCCTGTCGAGAGAGGATTACTTAAGTCCAGTGAAATACACAGTTTGAACCAAGGCAGCACTAGGTGGATTCCTATCGAGTTCTTGTGGTCGAAACGGACATATACAGGCTTTGCATTAAATGGCATTATACACTTATTAGGTAAGGGGCATTATAGACTTATTCGGTATTTGAACCCAAGCCCACTGAGGGGAAGCTCGTGACGCTAACCACTACACCATGTGGATGGCAAATACAGAATATTCAACAAAATTATTTTCTTACCGAAGAAAACAGCTCGAATGCGAAGATGTTAACATCCACTAAAATTGGGGAACGTCGAATAAGTCAGGAAGTTTATACATCACAGCTCTATCTATAATTTCTAGTATTAATAAGTTTGGAAATCCATTTTTAAATCCCCAGAGAACAAATATGCTGTGACGTCACGTATGTATTGTGCGGTTCACACGACCTGCGAAGAGCCTTCTACAGCTGCAAGATTTAAAAACACAGCCATGCGTTCTCCCAGCAAGACAAACCTAAGAGAAACAGTTGCACGGAACGTGAGAACGCTAACTGAATTAGGAAGTTTAAATACCGCAGCGCCATCTATTATTTCTAAACTTATCAAAGTTTGCAATCCCATTTTTGAATTATTAGTCAACATATATCCATTTACTCTCTATTTTTGTGGATAAACGTCCCAGAGCGATTCCACTTACAAAGTGGGGGTATCCTCGTCCCTTTAAAGAAATAAAATTCAAAATAAATGTAGAAAAACAAGCAGCATATCGAAAGCATTACCGATCCGCAGTATCTCGCCACTCGTTTCGAGATGTCGTCTGTCGATCCCTCGTATATCTCCATGTAGTTGACGTCGCAGCCCGCGGTCGAGTTGAGCGCAAAGCTCGTGAACTGCAGCTTCACGTTGTGGTATCCGGGAACTGTGATGTGCCACTTGCATTCCCCGGCTCTGTTGTACGCCGCGGGGTACAACGGACTAGAAAAGGAGCCTTCGGTGGCTTGCAGCTCACCTCCGCATCCTCTACCTGCAAACGAAAGAACCTCAGTTTAAAATTTTCGCTTCAATTCAGTTCCCTTCCCTAATGCATTCAGGAACACCACCAATGAACCCTGTAACACTGGAAACACGTAACCTGGTGTGACGAGTCTCGTTTACCAACAGATTCGGGCATATGGCAGGGTCCGCTTGTGAAGAACACGCCGTAAATCTGTGAACCTAGTATGGTAAATCCTCGGCTGGTAGGTACTCCCTCAGTAGTGGTATGGGGAGTGTTAATCGGGCCTGAATTAGAACCCGTCACACGTCTACAACTTCTCCGACCGTTGAACCCTATGTTTACATCCTTTCACATGTATTACATCTATTCATGTCACACAAACACTCTCGTGGGATTGGGCGTCCTCCGGCAAGAGAATGCGCCACCACACGCATCCACAGTCACCAAATTAAGGTTTGAGGAACACTCATCAGAGTTTTGAAACATAAAATAGCCCCCTTGTCCATCACATCTGAACGCTATTGAGCATATCTAGGTTGCCATGCAAGTTTCCATTCAAAATAGAGACCCACCCTCTAGGAATAAATTACTGAGGACAGCTCTTCAGGAGTTAGACGTTCATTGTCTACAGATTTCCTCAGAAAATTCATGGAGTCCATGTCCTGCCGCGTTTCTGCAGACCTACAATCGGGAAGTGGAACTATTAGGTGTTAACCCTTCAGCGGGCGCGCCCGTGTACAGAGTGCAACATTTTCGTAATTTTGAAACGGTTTGTTCTTACATGTAAGATTTGAATGTTCTAAGCAGTTTCTATCTTTAGCTACACCCTTTCTAATGCAGTTATGATATTCTGACCCATGTATTCCTTTCCATTCATCGTTAGTCGTGATTTAATCGTGGTAAACCAGCGATTATACTGGATAACAATACGACAAAAGCAGTAGTTCATGAAGTAGATCGAATTTTTTTGCTATTACAAGGTATCTCGCTTATCACGCATAATCTCATTGTTTTTCATGTTTTTGGACATAATAGGGATGAATTCGCTAGTTGTCCCTAGATCCATTAAACCAGACAGTTTTGAAATAAGACGATTGTATATGCATTCTTTGGCCTTTAATAATAAATATATCTCAATATTATCAACATTTTAAATCGTTTCATAATACGCAGAATTATTATTTCCAACTTGAAAAAAAAACGTTCATTACAAAAGGAATAATCAAGGTTGAAAGAGACGTTGCACTTTGTGCCACGCGCGCCTGCTGATGTTCCAAAAATATTCGGGCCCGCTAAAGGGTTAAACAGGTATCCCGTTTTTTCTGGCCCTTCAGCGTACATGTATTTTAAAGCTAAATTTTATTCCTATTGTTATACTGTAGCTATCGTTTTACATATACATTTCTAAGAGGTACGCGAGGTGTAAAAGGTCGAGAACAGCTGCACTACTGCAAAGGTTGGTAGCCTATGAAAAGTTTAACAAAAGCAACATATTACCTTGGAATAGAATTTTCTCATAAGAGTTGAAAATTTCAAGCTTTGAACACTCATTGGTATGTTGAAATTCAAATATCCGTCAAGTTCCTTCTTTAATAATTTCTTGAAAAAAAATGTATCGGAATATTTGAGTTGCGTAGAATAAAAACTACCGATCTCCATCATACCCTTTTTCTTATCGGTAAAGGGCAAAGACTATGTCTTCTGCATTTTTAAAGATAAAAATTTGAAATTACCATTTGAAAAATCCTCACATCATTTTTTTTAGTGATGAGGCCATTTACGAAAATAATTTGCAGTTATACACACACACACACACACACACACACACACATATATTGATATATATATATATATATATATATATGTGTGTGTGTGTGTGTGTGTGTGTGTGTAATATCTTAAATATTATGCCCTCCATTTTAGCATTTAAATTCCCTTTCTTAAATCTAATACCAAGTAATACTAATCCATATCTTTAAAACCCTTAGCAACAGAGCTTCCCATGAGAACAAGGCCTTTAAAACCGCATGCCTTTGTATTCTTACACGCGCGTATGTACGAATTCAGGAGTAAGTGAACTTCGCGAGTCCCAAAATCTGCTGATCCTACAATTAATTAGCCACATGTTTCTCTCGCCCTCTCGCGTGAAATGTTGAAAGGTGATATTACGAAGCCGTTCTTCTGGACCTAATGGATGTACCTGATGGACTCTAATAAATGATTCGGCCCGACTGCATCAAAACTTTATTCCCTTCTGGCTGAGTCTAGCTCCAGCCATGTAAATATGAGCTAGGTTTTCTTTACAGGATCTAATTCAAGGACATAATATAATAGGTATATTACACACACAAACACACACACACACACACATATATATATATATATATATATATATATACATACATGTATGTATGTGTGTGTAACTTATACGCTGTTTCAAGTGGGCTATGACAGGCCTTCCCTTACCTTTGTCTGTGGAAGTGTAGGTCAGGAAGTAAAGTCCGATCCGGGACGGTAAATTCAAATCCAAGAAAAGAGATCTACCGGTGGAAAACACGGGATTCGGAATGGATTGTCCGCAGTAAGTGGCGACCAGAGGACTCGACCCGTCGACTCCGTCATGAATCTAGAAGAAACCCGGGGCGCATTTACAGTGTGACATTATACTCATACTGCACTTTGAAGAGGTAAATGAGGCCGTAATTGAGACACATGACAGTAAACACTGTAAGACAGGGGTGTCAAACTTGCGGCCCGCGACGAACATTTTTGCGGCCCGGCCAATATATTGGCACACAATAATATATAATAAAATAACCGAAGCAGAATTATAAGATAGGAAGAATTCGCTAAATGTTTTTTTAAATTATACTCTTTTTTTTCTATAGTTAAACAAAATGCGTATATTTATGTTGAATATACTGTAATTAGGTAAATAAACCTACGTTTCTATTAATATTGATTTTATTTGCGGCCCACCTATAATTAAACCTTGTTTGTTTGGCCCAAGTTAGCCTTTGAGTTTGACGCCCCTGCTGTAAGAGGTCAGTGTACGGAGCAAAATACGTGACATCCGATCATCCGTGTGCGGAAGAAGTGTTTTGCGGTTTATCATCCGCGCACGTTAAAAGAAAGGTAAGCTAAGGTAATGGGTTTTAGCAATACCCAGCGGGATGGAATATACCCCACTTTAACGTCCGATCGAAAAGAATAAGATCGGAACTAGAAATTTCGAAGCTAAATACAGCAGACCCAAACTAGAATTTTGGAGGCGACCGGCAAATTCCAATCGAAATGAGATATTTCCCCCTTCAAAGCCGGGGGAAACCCATCGTGTTGCTATCAGCTCGATAGCTGACAGCGGTAGCGGTACCTTGACTTACCTATGAGATATATAAATTATTGTGTGTACAATTTTGTCGGTATAGAATAAGAATGGGGGAAGAGGGAGCTTAATTACGCAAATCATGTGCTGCCATCTATGGACAGTAGCGAAAAACTCAAGCAAACATGAAAGAATAAATTATAAAAGAATTGAAATCCACAACCAATGAGGGTAAATAGCGCGCGCCCATTTGCACGGGACTTGCAATGGCATGACATGAAAAATTTAAAACAGCGAAAGAGGAATTCAGTAAAACAAAATTAAACAAGGCCGAAAAGAAAAAGAAATTTAGAAGCCAAATGCAGTGTTTTATCTCGTTCTGCATCTCTTGAACGGGACGCGCGAGATAACTGTTTGTATAGGAAATCACTCTACGTTAAAAGAAAGAGTTTCGAAATAAAATACAAATTGTCCAAATGGCTCGTTCGGGTAAATAAACTTTAATGTGATATTTATGTTTTTTTTTTTTTTTTGCTTGTTACAGAAAGCGAAATTCCGGAGAATGAGGAGGGTGGGTGGGTGGTTGGATCGGAATCTAAAGGTTCTCCGGGATTTCCCTTTTGTCTAAGAATGCCAGCGTGATGACGTCCGTTGCTCGCGTTTAAATGATAACCCTGTGTCTCGTGGGGGAATAAATGATTTGGCGAAATGACGTCATTACGTGATCACGCCTCAGGTGTGTGTATATAAAGCAGAGCGGTATTCAATCTCATTGCCAATGGATCCAGACGACAGACGTGCGATTTTTCTAAATTCATGTTTGACAACTCGTTTACTTCGGAAAATTACTTTAAGTTTGTTCATTCATAGTCCGTTCGCAGGGGAAAGCAGTGATAGGAAGTCCGTAAACCCTTCTACCTTGACCTTGGATATCAGGGCGAAGGCGATAGCAAAAGCTGATGTAGAGGTAGGGGTAGACCTTTGTTTCGATGTACAGGAATAAAGTACAAACGGCTGCAATTTCTTTTTGTATTTAAGTATCTTACGCAGCGTATTTTTGTTAAGTTTTGGGACTAAAAAAGATGATGTATAATACTACACTAGGAAAATTTTCACGAGGCATGAAGACAAACTCTTGGTAACTCAAAAGAGTTTAATTAAATAGTCCTAAAGTATAATATATACAAAGAGATGTGTACAACGAGATATGTACAACAAGTTAAGTTGCCGTGGGCATGGTACGGCGTTAGTAATATAGCACCAAGATGTGCTTGCAAAATCTCAACAAGGAGAGATTATTCTACGTGACAATTCGCATAGCCTCACAAGACAAGGCTACTGGAAAATATTTGGGGTGACGTTACGACAAGCGAAAGCGGGGGAGAGGTCAATGATCATGACCACGTGACCCTCCCTCACGGTCCCCGCTTCAACCTCAAAATATTTTACAGTGACTGCTTTATTTTATGCCGCAAATAAAAGGCATTTTATTTCTATGCTGGTCAATTTTTCTTAAATCGATCAACGGAAAAAAACCCCTACACACCAACATAATTCAACTGGAATATAAGATTTTTTAAGGACCGGAAAGTAAACGAAAACAAAAAGTAAGGGTTTGCATTTGCGATCCCATGAAAGGGAAACTTTTTGAGGACTTTCAAGCACCGTACGAGCCCCGACAGACGATTTCTTTGAAAGGGAGTTTCCTTAATTGCGAGAACCTTACCTTCATATGAGCCGCCACGCAGTTGGGGGTATACATCACGTCGAATTGCCTGAAATAGACGGATACTGTCCTGCCCGCCGGCACTGTGATGTAGATGGGGCATACCGTCGAGGGGTTGAAGCGCATGGGATAGTAACCGTTCGTTATGACGCCGTTGTCCTCCGCGTAGGTAGAGTTGCAGCCTGTTGGGAAATAAAAAAGTAGAATAAGGCAGACCGCACATGGAGGGACAAAAGTGTGGCGCTCCAGATGTTACGTTACTGTGCAACCTCTAAAATATCTCTGGGAGTCATCTTCATTCGCGTGCATTATGATAATCTGAAAATGAAGGAGCTGCCACGGCATCGAAGCTGATTGGTTGTAACTGAAAATTAAAAGATTGGAATTTAAAAAGAGCACAACTGTCGTGAACCACTCTCCCTCGGTCCACCTAGGTTCTTTTTCTATGATGGCATGAGGGCAAATGAGGTAGTGCAAAAACGAGTCGTCACTCTACAACTCGTCATTCTACAACACATAAATTTATTTACAACTTTGTACAGTTTTAGGCTTAACATAATTACAGAAAACACTGAGCACGAGGTGATCAAGCCTACAACATCTTTCCAGACCTCTGCTCTTAATACTACACTCTATTCTGCTTTCAGAACTAATTATTTCATCGGAGGCGAGACGAGCTTGCTATATCTCGCCAGACCTCCTAACTCTACCAGAGACGCTCTATCTGTCTCTATTCTAATTACGAATAATTAACTCACCAGAGGGGAGATCAGCCTGCATATCTCGCCAGACCTCCAATCCCTACTAGAGATGCTCTCCTTCCGTCTCTTTCTTACTGACTGCCCGACGATCCACACCCCCACCCCCTTGGGTTTTTCACCCACGCAGCTAATCCTCTGATTGGTAGAGGGGGGAATCACGTGGTACAATATTTTCGCTTCAACCAGCACTCCCTCTCAAACATTACACTACAACGACACAAAGCAATTTCTCCACTTCTACTCAATATGCTGGCGTGTTCTTGTAATATAATAAATTATCATTACTTTATGAAAATTTTTATTAGTGTTTTTTCCGTCTTTCTGTAAGTAGTGATATATATCGTACCCTCCATAAAAGTTTCTTACAAAATGTTGCCTTTCTTTCCACTGTAGACACATTCTTTGGGTGCATCCACTCAGTTTGGTGCTACCATCCAAGACGACTGTGCGCGAAAGAAACCAAAATGGCGGTACGCTATCTGATGTGTTTTGGGTGAGCCTAATACGCGGAGAAATGACTTTTTTCACGCATCTTGTTTCATTCACGTGTGTTTCATACGTGCCATATGTTTCATACGTTTCATACTGCTCGACTTGCAGCTGTCCTAGGAGATGTGAAATCAGCCCCGGCGTGTTAGGTATGCGATCATGCTTTCAGAATGGATAGGAAAGAATAATTTTGCTTTGCATTCAATTTTAAAAATTGAATTATGAAAAAACCTTAAAAGTTTTTAAGCTTATATCTTTTATGTCAGGAAATGTTATGGATGGTCAAAACGATGAGAAATACACCTATACCTCGCTATACGGCCGCCCTTTATACGGCATTTCGCTATAACGGCCTTTTTTAATCATGGCACTTTTTCGATTTACGGCCTACGATGTTTCGTTATACGGCCAATAGCGACCTTCTGTTTAGTTTCAGCTTCTCCCTTCATGAGGCCGGCTACATTTTGCCTTTGTCATCATTTTACTGCGTTGTCGCTTCAGTGTAGTTTGGCGTGCTTATTCTTGTTTGTTTTCTGGTTGAATTTTGTTTCTGCTCGTATTAATTGGTTAATTGTAAACATATTTGGTAGGTATGTATTAGAAAGATTTTATATTAGCAAAAAATCTTGGATTTGAGGATTTGGAAGAAGGGGATTTGATTGATTTTCGAGATGCTGACAGAGAATCTCTTTCAGACGAGGAACTGATCCAGTAAGAACGAGCACTTGATGAGGAGCCAGAGCCTGCTTTAAAACAGCAAAAAACTTGTTGAAGGCGCTTTCTAATTTCGAGAAGGGAATGAACATCTTTCTTCAAAATGATGCCGACGAAGAACGCAGCACTAAAGTGTCTCGAGGAGTAAACTCAGACATTACCTGTTACAAAACACTGCAAAAAGAAGCAGAAAGCAAGGCGATTCCGACAACGTTGGACCAATATTTTAAAGTGGGTCAATCCACAGCAGCGCAAAGTGATGATGGCAGCATATTATAGCTTAATGATTCTTCTTATTAATGTTCGTCATCAGAGTAAAGCAGTTTTAAACATTTTATTTTATGTTTTATATTATATGTATCCATATGTGCATATGATTTCTTTTGTTTTTAATTTATGTTTATTTTTTTTATTTCTGTTCGTTATTACATTGTTTCGTAATTTTATTTTTATGCAAGCATTTTTATAGGAAATAAAAAGAATAAAATGCTTTATGAACTGAAAAATATATTATTTTATAAAAAAATTGGATCAAATCCAATTAAATTTGTATGGGTTTGTATCAAAATAATTGATTCGTGATACGGCTTTTCGCTTTACGGCCAACTTTTCCAGAATGTATCTAGGCCGTAAAGCGAGGTATGGGTGTATTGTTTTCACAAAAGAAATAAAAATAATGCAAAAAATTTCATAAAATATAAACAACAGTTGTTAGTTTAAGAAAAATAATTGCTTTAAAATCAGAAAATTTTTAGACTAATATCATTTCAGGTAACACGGTGAAAGAAAAATCGGATACAAAATATTATTTTCCTAAATTTTAAAAAAAGATTGTGCAAAAATGTCATAAAATATGAATAACAAGTTTTTATGCTTAACCCGCGACACCATTATCGATAGAAAAACAAACAAACAAAAAAACACGGAAAAATGTGAAAAAGACGCAGGATAACGTCACGAATACCAAGAAATCTGAGTGTAGATTATGAATATCCATTCTCTTGGCCCTAGATTTTATTTATTTATGCAGAATTGTGCAGTTTTTATCGAAAGAAAATCTCGATTAAATGGGAGCAACAAATGAATGATATATCAATCAGTCCTTCAATTATCCTTTCATGTTGCACCTTACTACTCCACTTTAAAGAAAATATCGATTCACACTTCAGCGGGCGCGACCGTGTACAAGGTGCAACATTTTCGTAATTTTGAATGGTTTGTTTTTACAAGTAAGATTTGAAGGTTCTAAGTAGTTTCTATTTATAGCCACACCCTTTATAATGCTGATATGATTTTCTGACTCTGCTATTCCTTTCCCTTCTTTGTTAATCGTGATTTAACCGTGGTAAACCAGCGATTAAACCGGATTAGAATACGACAAACACAGGAGATGATGCAGTCAATCAAATGTGCAACTATTAAACGGTATTCCGCATATCACCAAGATGGACTCTCTCATTGTTTTTAGGTTTTTGGACATAACAGGAATCCATTCACAAGTTGTCCCTAGATCCAATAAACGGGCAGTTTTGAAATAAGGCGATTGTATCTGCATTCCTTGGCTTTTAATTATAAATATAACTTTATATTATCAGCATTTTATATCTTGTAATATAAAGCAGAATTATTATTTTCAATTTGAAAAAAAAAGTTTATTACGAAAGGAATAATCAAAGTTGAAAGAGACGTTGCACTTTGTGCCACACGCGCCTGCTGAAGGGTTTGTTACGTAATAATGTGTGATGTAACGCCTCCACCCAATTCGCCCTCTAGCGGCATGAATAACTCAGTTCGAACTCTGTATCCGTACTAGAAGGAGCTCCGGGAACAAGCGGAGTTTCCTTTGGCAAACAATGCCACGCTATTAAACTTTTTATTTTGTTTACAGTCCATTTTGCTTTTTTGCTCAACATAGTACACCTCCGTACATTTTGGTCCTAGCGACCCGGAGGGTTTACCAGTGCATTAAATTTTGCCTTGTTTTTAACTAAAGAACAATGACAGAATCAGTTATTACAACGCTGAACCGCAAACGCGGTAATATAAAGGGACAGTTGAAGAAAATTAATATACATGAAGATAGTGAGGATATCGCCGAACTGCAGGCTAAGTTGGATATAATTTCGAAACTTCAAGAAAAATTTGAAGCTCTAAAAGAGGAATATTATAGTGTAGTCAGTGAAAAGCATTTCGAAGAAACTGAGGAAATGTTGTCACAGCTAGATGAGGAGTTTCAAAATTCAGAGGTGAGCCTGAAAACCTTGATTAATAAACTTAAAATCAGTAAGAACAATTCTGCTTATTTAAATCAAAATTCTGACTGTTCGACTACTCATGATTCGAATTCGATTAACAATGATCAGCTGAAAAGAATGTCAATAAAACTTCCAAAAATTCCTCTTCCTTTGTTTAAAAGCCAGTTTATTAGTCTAATTGACGAAAATTCAGAACTTTCTGAAAACGAAAAGCTTCACTATCTACGTGGGTCACTAAAGGGAGAAGCAAAAATTATAGAAACCTCAGATGACAGTTATGTTTCCCTATTTAAAGCACTTAAGCTTAGATACGAAAATGAAAGGATCATTGTCGACTGTCACCTAAGAAACATTCTAAATCTTCAATCTATCAAACATGAGTCAGCCAAAGAGCTTCGAAACTTGTTGGATAATATAAACAAAAATCTTAGATCACTGAAAATTTTGAATTTCGAAAGAGACAAATTTTCTAACGCTTTACTATTGAATATTGTTCTTGAAAAATTAGACCGCGAAACGCGAAAAAATTATGAATTAACTCTGAAGGATAACAATGTACCAGATTTCGATGCATTTTTGGAATTTTTAGAAAGACGGTGTCAAATTCTGAACAGTATTCATGTTAACATTTCAACCAAGCCAAATTCCGAACGATTCAAATCTCTTTTCGTTAAATCTAATAAATCACCTCAGATGTGTGTAGTTTGTAAAACTAAAGCCCATGCATTATTTCATTGTGATAAATTTAAAGAAATAAAACTGGAAGATAGAGTCAATCTTGTTAAAAAACATAGACTTTGTTTTAACTGTTTAAGCGCCTTTCACATGTTACCGAATTGCAATTCTAAAAGTTCTTGTTTCGTTTGTAAACAGACAAACCACCATACGCTCCTTCATAGGTATCTAGCCCTGCCAAAAACCGCAATACATTCAAATCAGAACTGTGAAAACATTCCGTATTCTGACACGATAAATATCTCTCCCGCTCAAAATGAGTCATTGCTCGCACCAGACAAAACCATAGGCGCCACTTTATCAGCAGATGTCAAAGAGTGTTGTTTAGCTGCGAGCAGCCTTTTATGCACTACAATGTTATATATTGAGAACTCATTTGGTGAAAAAATAAAAGTAAAAGCAATTCTTGATAGTGGAAGTTCAGTATCAATTTGTACACAGGAAATAGCAGATGTTTTGGGATTAAAGAAAGAAAAATGCAATTCATCCATTTCAGGCATAAACGGAGGAGAATATTTTGTTAAAAATAAAGTAACAGCAAAAATCTCAAATGATGAGGGCAGCTTTTCAAAAGCATTATCATTCCTTGTGTTACCTAAAATCACAGAATTAACGCCAGTAAAGAAGATTGATATTTCTAGCGTATATTTCCCTCGCGAAATTAAGCTTGCTGACGATACGTTTAATCTCCCAAGCAGAATCAGTCTACTCTTAGGTTGTCAGATATTTTTTGAATTGCTTAAGGCTGAAAAATTCAAATCACATGATAATAATTTGATGATTCAGAACAGTGTTTTCGGCTATTTGGTTACCGGGACTGTGGAAAATGCAGCTTCTCACCATTTTACTGGTCTTGCTCATATTTCAGAAAGAGATTCTTTAGAACTTTCTGTCAAAAAGTTCTTTGAGATGGAATCCTTTCCCGGGATGATACAAATATTGAGTCTCAAACATTTGAAAAGGAGTATTGTGAGCAACATTTTGTTACCACTCACAAAAGAGATGATAGTGGCAGATTTATTGTAGAATTGCCCATTAAGGAAGGTACACGTTCTAGTTTAGGAGTCTAAATTAATGGCGGAAAGACGTCTAAATTCCCTTTAGAAGAAATTGGACAAAGATCCAACTATGTCCACTTTATATAAGACATTGTATTTGGCGACGAGAACTATAAAGGCTTTAGCTGAGGATGAGCAGAAGTATTTTCCTCGTGCGTCCGCAGTTTTACTTACCGACGTCTACGTAGATGACATTTTGTCAGGTTCAGACAATTTAGAAGACACAATTTCCTTACAATTTGAGTTAATAGATGTATTGAACAAAGGTGGAATGCAATTACATAAATGGGTATCCAACCACCCAAACTTGTTAAATGACAGTAAAGGTGCTGAATATAACCTTTCTTCAGATTCTGATCCTGTGAAAACTCTCGGTATGCTTTGGGCATGTAATTCCGATAATTTAACCTTTAAGGTTAATGTAGACTCTAAAGCAAGTTTCACAAAACGGGATGTTCTATCTTCTATAGCATGCTTGTTTGATCCGCTTGGTCTTATTGGACCAGTAGTTACAAAGGCCAAGATATTTCTACAAAATCTGTGGAGGGAAAAGTTAAATTGGTCTGATCCAATTCCTCCTGATGATATGAAAGAATGGTTTAAGTTCTTAAACGAACTTCCCGCTATAAGTCAAGTGAAAATTCCTAGGCATGTGATCATTACAGATCCCATCATAATTAATTTACATGGATTCAGCGATGCGTCTGAAGGCTGCATATGGAGCAGCAATCTATGTAAGCTCAAAAAACAGCCAAGGACAGCAGCAAACAACACGGTTGTGTTCTAAATCCAGAGTATCTCCGATAAAAACCTTAACAATACCCAGGTTGGAACTATGTGCGGCATTGCTACTAGCTCGTCTAGTCGCAAAGATCATCTCTGTCATTCAAGTTGAATTCCATCATGTGTACCTGTGGTCGGACTCTACGATAACTCTAGCTTGGATAAAAACTCCTTATGAAAGACTTAAACCCTTTGTGTCCAACAGAGTTAAACAAATTAACGAACTGTGTCCTGACTATGATTGGAGACACGTTTCTTCTGAAACCAATCCTGCTGATGTCCTATCCAGAGGAACTAGTGCAACTAAGCTTCTACAGAACTCTATGTGGTGGACTGGTCCTTCATTTTTAAATTCGGACATTCCATCTTCTAAGGAACCTACTAACATGACTGATAATGATTATTCTAAAGAACTAAAGACTGCATATAATCCTGTCTTAGTTGCTAACACTACTTAAAGCTTCATTGATGATTTTTTAAAAATTAGTAACAGTTTTACTAAACTTATACATACTTTTAGTTATATTTGCAGATTTATAAATAACGTGAAATTTCCTAATAATCGTAAGGTAGGTGAGTTATCAACTGAAGAAGTCATGAGTGCTGCTAAACATTTAGTTAAATTAGTTCAACACGCAACTTTTACCTACGAAATTAATTGTTTAAAACATAACAAGGACTTGAAGCGGAGTCAGGTAAGGAATTTATATCCTTTTTTAGATCAAGATGAGCTTCTTCGAGTTGGGGGTCGATTGCAAAATTCTCAACTGAATAACGATTCAAAACACCCAAAGCTTTTACCCGCTAGGCATAGATTCACTAAAATCATTATGGAATATTTCCACAAGAAAAACTTGCACGTAGGTCCTCAATCACTCTTGCATTGCGTCAGACAAGAATTTTGGCCCATAGGAGGCAGAAATCTGGCAAGAAAAATTGTTAATGACTGTGTAATTTGTTTCAGAAATAAACCAATTAATTCTTATAAGTTGTTGGGAAATTTACCAGCCGAGCGAGTCATTCCAAGCCCAACATTTTCCAACTGCGGAATTGACTTCTGTGGTCCTTTCCTTATAAATTATAAAGGTCAACGTAAGGGAACATCTCAAAAGGTATATGTAGCAATATTTATATGTTTTGCCACTAAGGCAATCCATTTAGAGCTTGTGACAGATTTAACATCAAAGGCTCTTATAGCAGCATTAAAACGTTTCTTCGCAAGAAGAGGAAAATGTTCATGTATATTCTCTGACAATGCCAAAAATTTTATTGGGGCAAGTTCAGAGTTAAAGAGGTTGCACAAACTTATGAGCAATCCAGAGGAAATTTTAGCGAATTATTTAAAATCTGAATGTATTACATGGAAATTTATCCCCCCCCCCCAGATCTCCAAACTTTGGTGGATTATGGGAATCGGGGGTTAAATCATTTAAATTCCACTTTCGAAGAGTAACTGGTTCATCTAAATTAACATTTGAGGAACTACTAACAGTCGTTACACAAGTCGAAGGGATTTTAAATAGCCGACCAATCAGTCCAATGTCAACAGACCTCAGTGATTTAACTGCGTTAACCCCAGGTCATTTTTTAATTGGTCGTCCATTAAATTCTGTTGCAGAACAAACAATGATTGATAAACCAGACAATTATCTTACAAGGTGGCAAAGAACCACAAAATTCGTCCAATATATTTGGAAGCGATGGTCAATTGATTACCTCAATCATTTAAACTTGCGAAACAAATGGATGATTTTAAAAGATAATATTAAACCCAATGCCATGGTTATACTTAAGGACAAAGATTTGCCTCCTTACAAATGGAAACTTGGCCGCATCGAAAAGATAGTTAAAGGTGCGGACAACGCTGTTAGAGTAGTGTACATCAAAACAGCTAATGGAGTGGTAAAACGAGGCATCACTCAAATTTGTTTATTACCTGTAAATGATGATCAGTCTTTTTATGATTATTGTAAATAAGTTATATGTTTAATGTGTTTTTCAACACTGCATAATATTTCTTAATTTTTTATTATTGTAATGTGCTTTGTGCTAACTTGTTATTCGCATACTTTTCTAATATTTTTATGTATCACTGTGTGTATTTTGAAATTTTCACAATTTCAACGCGGGAGTATGTTACGTAATAATGTGTGATGTAACGCCTCCACCCAACTCGCCCTCTAGCGGCATGAATAACTCAGTTCGAACTCTGTATCCGTACTAGAAGGAGCTCCGGGAACAAGCGGAGTTTCCTTTGGCAAACAATGCCACGCTATTAAACTTTTTATTTTGTTTACAGTCCATTTTGCTTTTTTGCTCAACATAGTACACCTCCGTACAGGGTTAAATACAAAGTTAAGGTAGTATGGCTTACGGAGTACCTAGCAATGCGAAGCATTGTACTACTTACAACTCCGAACGGATAGATTTAATAAACGTATAATTTTCGGAAGTGAGATTGCTTGCCAAATAGAAATTTTGAAAATCACTAGGCTGCCGCCTGTATCCTAGCTTAGGCTGGCCATTCGTTTCTCCGTTAGAACCGGAGAAAGCCGAAAGATCCATGTGTCCTATGCAGAGCAGATACTTTTGCGATGACTAATGCTGGAATGAAACGGGCTGTGCCGCTTCCGAAAGGAATATTTTTTGCAATTGCGTTTTTAAGTTACGTTAAGAAATGAAAAATTAAGATTAAAATAATAACAAGATAAAAAGAACTTTTTATATACCACGTTTTTAAATTTTCTGTTGAATCATATAAACTTGACAATTCTATGTATTAATAAATACCTTTTAAAATTCTTTTGGTGAATTATCCCATCAACTTGAAAGAAAACGAT